>CAEMYA010000177.1:5093377-5159870 GCA_903131615.1 Diplodus sargus | reverse complement strand
ACATTTTTTCCTCATCTACCTGCAGCAGCCTCCGTGTTGCGGCGCATGCACGTCCAGGGGAGGCAGGTACAGTTTGTCTGTCTGTCTGCTGCTGAAAAACTCCAACCCAGCCAATAGGCCCGCGCTGCTAATTAAGTCCATGGTGATTTCAGCCCCCCCTCCCTCCAGAGATGTTTTACGGTGCAATTAAGGACGCGCTGATGATAAGGTATGAATATTCAGCAGAATGACAATTAATTAGCAGACAGAGAGGACTCTTACTGCACCCTCCTCGATGGGAGACGCAGTCTATATGACGGGACACTCACACTACTTAAAGGCCATCTTCATCACGATGCCCCCCTTGAATAGGATTTTTTTTTTTTTAAACCAGAAAAATAAAAGCGTTAATTTCTATATTTGCAAACACGAACACTGATATAAGTCTACAATATGGTGATTTAAAAAATAATAATAATAAAAAATCCGTTTATTCCATAACAAACATGGGATTATGGTGCAGGCAGAGCAGCCCGCTCCATTAGTTAGTTGTGTCTGGGTGACATCAGAGCGAGTACCTGGCACCAGACCTCAGGGCATTCACAGCATATGCTCAGATTATGCTTAATGGTCTAATTACATAAATTAGGCATCCATTATACGGCACATCATCTGTAACAGATATCTCAATTTATACAGAGGCTGGAACTTGCGATTTTAATTCGCCTGTGAAGGGTTTCTTCTAATTAGACACGAAAAGAGATGAAGAAGGGAAGAAATGTTGATCAATAAGCCTCTTTTTTAATCCAGGACACCAAGGGATTTTTTTTAAATTAATTTCTTTATTTTCATGCTTTTATTTTTAATTCATTTATATTTTTATGTTATTTTACTTCATTCTAATTCTGGGATATACTTTTTCTCTGCGTTTGCAGCAGTTTCACTCTGTGACCATCAGATGGTGACAAGCTCTGTGCTTTTTTTCAGTTACTGTGTTATGCTATCTATCTATCTATCTATCTATCTATCTATCTATCTATCTATCTATCTATGATTTTATTTTGAAGGGGTCAATGTGACAATTTATGCACAGTATAAAAAAACACATCTACCCATCTATCTGCTGTATTACTATGAATTTGTGTCTGCAGGCACGTGAGTTTGTGCATGTGAAGTGTGTGTGTGTGTGTGTGTGTGTGTGTGTGTGTGTGTGTGGGAGGGCTGTCCCAGTTCATTGACTCCATATGGTGAGAAACAGCAGGACTGATGAGTGTACTACCTGAGGTCCGTGTTTGTGCTGTGGACTGTAACCAAAACACAGGGCCCCCCTCTCCCTCCCTCCGTGACCCCTCCCTGCATAATTCATTACAGACAAGACAGTGCGGCTCGAGCTCTCATTTCATCATTTAGCTTATTTTTTTTGGTGACAGATGACTCGGTGACAACAAATCATCCTGTTAAACTACACATGATACTTAGCCAGCTGACAGATGTGGAGAGGAAGGAGCAAAAGAGCAGGAGGAAAGTGGCACGGCAAGACGGTGAGACGGAGGGGAAAATGTAAATGGGGCGAAAGATGAGAGGATAAAAAACAGAATAACAACATGAGTCCATTTCAATATTGAGAAGAAAATGCGGGAGCCCGTCACTGCTACACTATGTATGAGTGTATAATGAACTGGTTCCACATGAACTACAATCATGGAAATTCTCACTTACTGTATATATTGTTGAAAATGAGAGAATAATGCAATGTGAGGTTATAATATATTAACAACAAACTCGACTGAAAGAGTGAACTTTCACCTTGAAGCAGGAAGATTAAAGGGCTATTATGCAGGAAAAGAGTATGAATTAACATAGTTCAATCAGACACAAAGAGTTACCTTTTCACAGAGTATGAAAATGAGGCGGACGGCTTTGCGATGGATCATCTGTGCAGCTGCACAATGAGGAAGAGATCATACCAAGTTTAGGGGAGGGGGTGTCTTTTTGAAATGATGTACCACACAACCGGATGACATTTGACATATTGACTCAAGAGCAGAAATGGATCAATACTTTGGGTCACTTTAAGTGAAATTACATCCTCCTGAGGTCAATGTTGTAGGTTTAACCTTTCACCTTTCCTTTTCATTGCAGGGAAGTGGTTATTATTGGGGTTTTTGACGAAACAATCTGGTTGAAAGTGGCCACATCAGCATGACAGCACACCACTAAAAATATCACTCTGGCATGCAATTAAACATTTTTGGAATTTGCCTTGAACTGAAGTGGTCTTTGTTGTTTAAAATCAACTTTCTTTAATGAATATATTTCATGGTACGTCCCTGTGCAGCAAGGGATACACAACGCTACTTGCTTAGAGAAAGCCTACATTTGAAGTTCATTTAATTGTCGATGGAAAAATTATTGAAATATTTTTATATACAGTCAAGCCTGAAATTATTCATACCCCTGACAAAATTTGACTTAAACTTACTTACTAAGACGATGTACAAAAGGCATCATTGTAGAAAAATATTCTCAGCTTTTATTTACATTTGAACAAAAAGTGAAATGTCCAAAATTATTCATACTGTTTGCAAACTGTCACAGTGGGTATATATGGATATGGGAAAATCCAAAGTTCTATACCATTCCAAATAGTCCAAGCTGTTCTAAAGCATCCCAATTACCCTGATTCATTGGGAACAGCTGTTTTAATCAACTCAACAGGTGAAAAACAGCAGCTCTCTGCGGTTGGTTTGTGGACAATCATGGCTAAAACAAAGGAGCTCACTGAGGACCTGCGGCTGCACACTGTGGCTGCTTGCAAGTCAGGAAAGGGCTATAAGGCCATATCTAAATGTTTGCAAGTTCCAGTGACTACAGTGCAAAGTATTTTTTAAAAATACAAGACATTCCGCACTGTGGAAAATCTCAGAGGATGTAGTCGGAAGCCAAAAGTGACACCTGTGCTGGCCAGGAGGATAGTGAGAGAGGTGACCACCAAGGCCATCCTGGTGAATCTGGGCTCTGCTGGTGGCAACATCTCTAGGCAGACAGTCCAACAGATACTGCACACTGCTGGGCTCCAAGGAGGCAGACCAAGGAGGACGCCACTTCTCCAGATCAGGCACACAAAAGCCCGCTTGGCCTTTGCAAATGCTCATCTGGACAAAGAAGAAGACTTCTGGTCTTCTGTTTTATGGTCAGATGAAGCACAATTTGAATTGTTTGGCCACAATGATGTATCCTTCATTTGACGTAAAAAAGGAGAAGCCTTCAACCCCGAGAACACCATCCCCACTGTCAGACATGGTGGTGGGAACCTAATGCTTTGGGGGTGTCTTTCAGCCAATGGACCAGGGAACCTAATCACAGTAAACAGCACCATGAAAAAAGAGCAATACATCAAGATTTTCAACAACAACATCAGGCAGTCTGCAGAGAAACTTGGCCTTGGGCACCAGTGGACATTCAGCACGACAACGACCCAAAACACACAGCACAAGTGGTGAGGAAATGGCTAGTGGACAAAAACATTAACATTTTGCAGTGGCCCAGCCAGAGTCCTGACTTGAATCCAATTGAGAATCTGTGGAGGGAGCTAAAGATCAGGGTGATGGCAAGGAGACCCTCCAACCTGAAAGAGTTGGAGCTCATTGCGAAAGATGAATGGGCAAAAATACCAGTGGGGACATGCAAAAAGCTGGTCAGCAATTATAGGACGCGTTTGACTGCTGTAATAGCCAATAAAGGCTTTTCTATTGATTATTGGGAAGGGTATGAATAATTTTGGACATGCCACTTTATGTTCAAATGTAAATAAAAGCTTCGAAATATTTTTTTCCACAATGGCGCCTCTTGCACATCGTCTCATTATCTTCTGGGAGACGCCTGTGTCATTTCCAATCAAGAAAAAACTTGCTGGTTGAATAAAAGTAAGTTTAAGTCAAAATTTGCCAGGGGTATGAATCATTTCGGGCTTGACTGTATAAGATTGAGCTAGCTGAGCAGGTTTTTGCGTTTGTATTTGTGGACCTGAAATCTCACTATCTCTATAAAGCATTAGCGTTCGCTAAAGTTGGCCGGCTGACTTGGCAGAGACTAGAAATCGTCTCTCTGTCAGTCTACTTGCTGGAGTAGTAAACTAGACGTTTCATTACCTTATAGGCCGCTAGAATGAGACATTACGCTAAACTGTTGTGTTCCAACACTGCAAAACACCTCGTGGCCCTCTTCTCCTGCATTGTGTGTTGCACTTTTCTAGCCGTTGTCTGAGGTTGAAATATGTTTACTAACTTTTTTTTGGCACAAGGTCCGGAGTTACATCACTTTTGCCGTTAATTACACATAGAAGTTAAATGCGCACACAGCCTTGCTCCACAGGCGCAGTGTGCCGTTTCGTCCACAACATGGCTCTTCCAAAGTGTTTTTAAAGCCAACGCACCTGTAGCACCAAATCTCTGTGTGATCAGCACCTTAAGGGTCAACTGACTTGTCTAAATGTTTTCCAGTTATTAGGCAGACTCCCACATTTTGATTATACCTTCTATTTTGTTGGTAACCGTTGTACAATTGCAATATTACACTCAAAGGTGTTTCGGTCATGCCAATAATGACAGTAAAGCACTCTCTCTTGTGTATTATTGCTTAATTAATTAACAATCATTTTCTGTTTAGCTCTGACTGCTTGCCACAAATGAATTACAAGTTTGTAGGATGTGGGGATAGCGAGGTGGGGGGGGGGAAGCTTTGAACTCCGGGATCAGTTCAGAGAGAAGTTGACATTGTTGTTCGTCCTCGGCAACACCGCCAACACGTCTCTCCTTTGGGGGTTGGCGTGTAAGACGTCTAACTGAGGCAAATCCCTTTTTTATTGTGAGCCTGTGTGGTTGGAAGGCACGGTCCTTTGTGTGTGGCTCATGTTCATCCAAGACCTTGGCAGTGATCAGAACACACTTAACCAACTGGGACCAAACGAGGGGCATTTTGCTCTGTCTTTCATCTTATACATCGGGGAAATGCCTGGTCTCCAAGGATCGGCTAACAGAGCCAAAGACCAGAAACAGCACAATACACAATAACAATACAGGAGTGTTTACCACGCACACATAAACAAAAACACACGGCTTGATGCCGGTGACACCCACAGGGAAGGTAACGGAATGAAAAGACTTGAAAAAAAATGCTAACAGAAAAAGTTTGCGCGTGTGGACATCCGGCTGTCAAAGCAAAAGAGAGACAAATTAGATAAATCCTGACCTACATCTCCTCGGTGGCTCTTATTCTAGAGACAAGGCGTCGTCCTGTGTTTTAATGTCACTTAGTATTTGTATTTTACAAGACAGCACCGCCGCCTACCAAAGCAGTGGTGGGTCCTTTTGCGGGATTAACACAATGACCAATCACCAAGTGGCACTTCTATTGATAGATTTTAATTGGTGTGTGATATATGCCGCTGTAAGGCTCAGATTTGCATTGCTAAGCATAAACAAGCCCCACGGTAAATCACAAAGAGCTTTAAAGAGAAACGCAAACAAGCAATGTGGCACGGCACGCCTCGCGCTGCTCCTTTATGCTTGACCAGCTCAATGTGCCTCCTGCTGAAAGGTAATGTGCATGACACATTTCCAGGCACTAATTCATTTGTTTAGTAATAGGGGAGCTAACCTGCGCTGGAAACATGGGTGCAGCGAGGAAAACATAAAAAGGTCCTGTTAATCCACGGCTAATCAAAAGGGCACAGGAAACAACCCCGCAGAAGGATTTTTGTCATATTAATTAGGGTGAGGCTTGAATATTTGTGCGTCTATAAAAAGCACGCTCAAACGGCAGGGCACAGTGCCGACTCGGCATCAATATTCCAACACGCTGCTCTGACACTGTCAGTGAGGGGATGCAACCCCTAGCTGGCGGCCAAGGACCTTGGAAAGCATGGCTAATATCTAGAGAAAAATATGTATTTACGTGTCTGAAATCCTGTTGATTAAGAGTTCTTGAAGCCGCGTTGTAGCTGATGTACGATTCCTTTCTTTTGAAGGATAGTGGTAATGGAGCTGATGAACTGTGATGTTGATTACTAGACCCTCGAGGGTCCACACTTGAAAATAATGTTGTTGACTCTGACCTGTTCAGGAGCGAGTACTCCAGACGAGACAAAGCATTTGAATTATAGATGGGAAATACACACAGACCGCACGCACACAGGCGAATGCAATTACGTTTCTACCAAACAAGTTTAATCTAGAGCTGAGGTTTGCGCCATTACAATGCGCTGATGGAAAAAGCACGAGAAAGAATCCCATGAAATGTCAAGTGCCGCTGCATGCCAGGAAAAATCCTTCCCGGTCACAGCTACTGTAGGCACAGACAGAGTATTAGCAGCCTTATCAGCTGGGGAAATGTTCAGTTCCCCCTGCCTAAACCAAAGCTATTACAATCCCAAATAATTAACTTTCAGCAGAACCACCAGTTGTCGTGACAACTAAGATGAGAAGATCTGCATGCAGAAGCATTTTGATCAAAAGTATCTCTGTTTCACAAAGACGAGAATAAAAAATGCTCTGTCTTTCTGTCTTCGTCTCTAAATCACAGACCACACCGGTTTCAGAAAACAGACGGTAATGAAGACGGTCAGTAAACTTTTTCCATGTTGATTTAGTGTTTTGATCTCAGAAAGTCCTCAACATTAAATTCAGAGCTCTGTTGGAAGGTTGTTCTTATCATACAGCTGACAAATGCTTTATATACTGTATTTATATATATTCTCTGTATACTGATTTCAATAAATAAACGATTGATTGCGAGATGAAACATTTTATTTCCATGCTAATGTAGGTTTGGTACGATGGAATGTGACAAAATGCATCACCGTCCATTGTTGACGCTGAACTACAACCTTCACATGCTGCAGCTGTTCACTCATTCAGGGAAGAAATCTTATGCGGACTCGCATTTTGCTAAGAGAACATGCAAACTTTCCTATGAAACAATATAAATCACATCACAATTGTCTGCGTATTGATCTTAATCGACAAATGCTGATGACACACATTGCTATTCCATTTGCTAATTTCCATATAAGTGTGACAAAATGCAGTTAATAATCATGAATTGTTTACCAGTGAAATTAACAAATTGCTTTTTTACATCTGTTTCCCCTTTTTTTCCAAACATTTGGAAAAGAGCAAACTTCATGCATTTAAGAGCAGAAGCACAGAGAGTTCATGAATGGCTTGTTCATTAAAAAACACAAAACAAACCGAGATAATACCTCATGCAGTGGTGTGTCCTGATTCAGGTTGAAACTGTGTGTGATCTCAGAAAATATCATTGTTTACAACGAAATGAAAAGGTTTGTTTTTCCTTTGGTTTAACAAACACACAATATTACAATATCATGTCCCGACAGACATGAAACTTGTTATAAACTTGAAATATATAAGATACAGTAGAATGCAATACTGTAGAAATTCAAATGTGCACAGGATAACAGTCAAGTTTCAGATCCCAGTACTTTAAATCTGTGTACCGCTGCAACCTGGACAAGTGGAACAACAGGTTGGAGATAATGAAAATACTTAAAAGGGTGAAAAAAAGGCAATCAAAACCTGGTTATTTACGCCAGTGAACAATATACTGCACTTGACCCCTTCAAAATAAAGGTCTTAACTCTGTTTCTTCACTGAGATATTCTTGGACTGGTGTTTTTGTTCTTGGCTTCTTGTTGTAGAAAGTGTTCCATAAGTTATTAGTCGTGTAATTCTGTACATAAGCAGTCTTTGAATATTTGAGCAAACTTCTTAATGTTGAAAGTTAACAACCCTGACTGGGAGGGAGCGACGGCCTTTTTTTAAGAAGCATTTTCTTGGTTTTAATCAAAGTGCTGAAAGTCAGCTCCAGTTCCGAACTGCCCCCCGAATCAGCGCTGTTATTCAATCATTACTCTGTTTATGTCCTCATCTCACTGACAGACTTCAACAGGCGTTAAACCAACTCAGGTAATATAGTCCAATAAATCGGCACCAATAAAAAGCTTTTAATCGTGAGTGTCAACATGATTAATTGCGCACTAAAATCCATGTGAGACCTCACAGTCATGGGGGCAGTGAAAAAGGCATTTTGCATTTCAGCACAACTGGCACCAAGACGGGCCGTTATGTGTGTGTCTGCTCACAGAATGGTATGAATATCAAATTAATAATTAGTCATGTAATTTCTCCTCAGGAATTACTACGCCTCAAACTGGTTGGTGAATTTAATTATTAGCAGCCTTTTTGTTTCCATGTCCCTCTCATTACTGTCAGGATTGATGTAACATAAACTTCATTAAAAATTAAAGCAAGAGTCTTAATTATGAGGCTACACTGACTGAAGTTAGAATTAGCCAACTCAGTGATGTGCAAATGAGAGCATTATTTAAGAAACACGCTGGAAGTAGTTATGCTAATTTCAAGAGTTCACAGTAGCAGACCTTTTCACTTGCAGTTGCATATTCATTAAACACACTATGCAAATTTAATGTAGCAGTCTTAGTAATGCCTTGTTAATTTATTCAGATTTATTGAGTACGACTTGTAAAAAGTACCAATTTAATTACCCTATCTCCTTGGAAGGTAAGGGATGTGGCCAAGGTTTTAAACTGTGTAAATCAGGATTAGTGTGGTTTGATGGAGAAAAAAGGGAATGAAAGGACACTGCTGTTAATGGCCATGCTTGAAAGACATATTGATTTACTTAAGACGTGATCCAAGTAAAAATCTATCTCTAAAGCACACGCAGCCAAAAAAAAGAAGGTAAAGATGGGCAGCATATGTGCTGTTATAGCTGGACTAGCGTTCAGCATGCAGGGTCTTCAATGTCAAATAATGTAGCAAATAATGTCTACTGAATGTGAGTTTGATGTTTTTGAATGGATGTGATGTGAATTTGGAAACTTTATACTTGTACTTGTGCCAGAGACGGACCAGTGAGGGTTTGTCTGGGATTTAGTGTAATATAGCATACATACGAACTCAGAGGCAGTGAAATAAGTAAAAGTAGTAATACCAGTGTCCAAAATGACTGAAAGTCCTGCATTAAAATTTTTACTGAAGGACAATTACAGAAGTATTTTCTTTAAATGTACTTAAAGTATCAAAAGTAAAGTTCCATACTATGCAGAAAGGATCCTTCGAGAGTGTTCTATGGATATACACCATATATAAATATATTTAATTGTTATTATTGATGCATTATTGTTTAAAAGTCCACTGTGTCAGATTTAGTGGCATCTGGCTGTGAGGCTGCAGACTGAAACCAACTGAATACCCCTCCAATCACTCTCCCCTTCCAAGGAGTCTTAGTGTCACAGATCTGGTATATAGTAACATAATAAACTTACTGTTTAGATAAGTAAAACACTGAGTTCAGTATTGCTGGAAGGGACACATGCACTTGCGTACAACAGCTTGTCTGTGGAGACGAGAAAACACACGTCTTTAAACTGTTTTCGCAAACAATGAGGAAGAAGTTATGTGACCTATTTCTTACACCTAATGTTTGGAGCCATCTGACATAAGTATTTTCTTTACTTTCTCATGTCAAGCTTCAGTTTATTACCAATTCTATCACAAAGTTTTGCAAAACCGCGAGTCTCAAGTGTCACCACTCAAATTCCCAGCTTCCCTCAGAGACAGAAAAAGCAGCTCTCTGACTCAAAAGATCAACATGTGAGCTCGCTCTTTTTCTGGAGCCTTAACCTTTTCCAAACTTCCATTTTTGGGAACCATAGACATGCCATTTTATAAGTATAATGTGTGTACTCTAACGTTGAAAAGACAGGGACCACAAACACACCAAAATGTCTGTTCAGCGGTTGGTGCAATAATGGCATAATTTCAATTATTATATTGAATTCTTCCAGATAAGTTGTTTGAATAAAAGGGAACATAAACTTCTACAAACCATCTAATCGTGTTGCTCCAAAAGACTGTGACGATGCTGCCACGTGTCCAGATATAAGCAACTAAAGTGCTGAGTAAAATGGACAATAGGAATACAAATAAGGTAAGAACAAATAAGACCACGGCTGTATCAAAAGTACAGCTTTCCATTATGTTTCACTTCCTGCATTTAGACTTAAAATGTTCCTCATTTGCAATCTATAACTGTTGTGTCAGAGCATGTAAAATGCTGGTTCAATGAAAGGTGACTATTACAAACAGCACAGCAATAAACATTTGCATCTAAGAGCCTGTTTACTGCGTTGGACCGCATCCAAATGTAAAGAATTACTGCACAAAGAGAGGGGTGTTAATTAATATGCACTTTTAATTCAACACATAAACCCCTGAAGAAGAAAATAAACATGTCTGCACACATCTGGGCACGGCCTGTTTATTATAATAAACCTTTATTTTACAGTCACATCTTCTTACGGAGCAGCGTTTGATCTGTATTCGAACAGCACAACTATGTCGTGTCAGGTAACAGAGACTTCAAAAAGTAAGAGATGGGAAATGAAAGCTGGTACGCTGTGCAACCAAATAATCTTGTTAGTTTCAAGTGGTATGGTCAGTTGCCAGTGACTTGATGTTAGCCCTGGGGGACTGAGTAGAAAAGGCTGAACTGGAGAAAAACATCCTTGGGGCGTATGTGAGAAGAAGCCCCAATCATTGTGGTGGTAAAAACAACCTGCAGACGAGCACTGAGGGCCACACAGCTCTGACCGCGGCGGAGCAGAGCTCACTGACTACATACACCACTCCAGGAGATAATTACGCCGGCTGGGTGTCTATCGCTCGTGTCTGTTCCTCATTCCCTGTTGTCCCCCAGTAGTCCCTTGGGGTGTGTATGCGGGATTGTGTGTGTGTGTGCGTGTGTGTGTGTGTGTGTGCGTGTGTGTGTGTGTGTGTGTATGTGAGCACTGGGGTGACCCAACAAGCCGACGGGCCAATACAGAAATCACCTTTTACTGCTTTGCTGAACAAAAATGAATGCGTTTGTTGCATTCAACCAAAGTCAAAATAAAGACACAAAACCTGTTAAAACACACTTTGTGCAATTAAGCTGCTTGGGGTTATATTTATTTTGAACTGAAGGAAAAAGGTCTGGCTTGCTTATTTTTTTCTTTTTATAATTTAATACAGCCTCCATAAATAAAATAAAATAATAATACTCAGAGGAAGCGAGTGTAAGTGCCCGAAAAGATTGCACACAGTATAAACCACTGAAGTATGTAGGCATTAACGCTGCACCACAAACACCTCTGAGTTGATTACATAAATATTGCATTACTCCATTATTTATGTGTTATTAATTAAAAAACATTTTACTTGAAAAGGAAAATATTTGTAAGTAGAATCACCAGATTTTTTGCTTAATATATTGAAGCAAGCTTTAGCAGCATAAACATGGATATTACCGTATTCTGCATGCTCGCGGTCAAAAATGATCCCAAGTAAAGGTTGAAAGTGAATTAAAGTGATAAAATGTTTTGTCTTTTCAATGCAGGACAACAATATAAATAACCGCTCGAGAAAACAAAAAATACTTGTATGCATGGGGTTTCACTTAAGGGAGAACATGTTACCCACGTATTTACATACTTGAGCTCACATCTCTCCAGCCATATAGGGAATTTGGTCTATGTCACTTTTTTTTTTTTTTTTGTAAATTGATTTGTGAGTGGGAACACTAAGTGCATGTTGCAAAAAAAATCACAAAACTGTCTCATTACTGTATTTATTCAACCAAATATACACATTTAGATGCCCTACCATTTAACCTTACAACAAAAGCACTTCAGATGATACACACACAGGCACACACAAAGGGACACTATGAACATGTATTTAAACTTTACGCTCTTTTAATATACATTCTTTTAATTCTAAGTTGTGACAAAACTGTGCTTGTAGTCTGTTTAGGTTTAGGCAAACAACCACTTGGTTAAGGTAAGGAAAAGGTCATGTTTTAGCTAAGATGGTTCTGTCACTATAAACACTGCTGCAAAATGTCCAAAATATCCAGTGGTTTCATGCTGTTGAAACACAATCTTGACCAGTGGTCTCTCATTAAAAATCATCCAGTGGTTTCCCGCTTGCAAATGTTTAAGCGCCATTTCGAACAGTGGTATCTCATCATAAATATCCAGTGGTTTCATGCTTACAAATGTGGAAACGCCATCTAAAACAGTGGCCTCTTGCTAAAAAAATCTAGTTGTTCCATGCTTACAAATGTTGAAATGCTATCTTGAACAGCAAGCTCTCGCTAGGGACGCTTCACACTTGCAAATGTTAAAACGTCTCGAACAGTGGTCTTGTGATAAAAACATCCAACGGTTTCACGCTCAGATTTAAACGTAATTTCAAACAGCGGCCCCTACTTAGGAATGTTCAGTGGTTTCATGCTTGCAGATGTTGAAACACAGTCTGGAACAATGGCCTCTTAGGTGGTAGCTGTCTCGCCCCGCTGTAGAAATGCTGATATGATGCATCCAAAACATACACATTTAACATAACCGTGACATGGAGGTACAATGCCAACATTTGACTCTGGTGACTGGGCTGGAAAACACTAGAGTCAGATGTCATTATCTCTGTATACTTTGGTTTAAGGAGATGGGGTGTGTGGGTTTTCTAGCACAATGACTGTAAACATTGATATTATCACTCCTGCTGCTGCAGTTCTTTCCACATTATTCTGTCACTCCTATAGTGCTGATGTCAACATTAAAATGCTGATCGTATTCATCTCTATTGAACCACCAACCAGCAGATGACTTAATATACATCCTCCATCATCTTGAGGGCAATCATTTCCATTTTTCTCACCAAGAGTGACAGATGTGAACCATCCCATTGACCATAATTAATCTGTGTTTAAAATGAACAGGCCACATTGTAGTGGAGGCATAGCCCAGGGTCTGAGGGCCTGTGTCACAGTGCTGTCTGTCTGGCCCCATGCATCTCACTGTAATTATCCCATTGCCATGAATAATGGGACAAGGGGGATCCGAGTGATGCTTTGATAGAGATGAGATTAGTTTAATCAAGTTCATTGCTTGGGCTAGGCCACCAAATCTCATCATCCCATCCTCTCAAATCAGCAGACCCTTACCCCGCCCGCCAAGGCTCCCTTTCCGCCTGCCACATTAGCCCGAAAAATTTATGACATCGTTAGTTTTAAGTGCTACCTCTGTTAGGACAATGCATACGCAAAGCAGAGGCCTTTCTGACAAAAGGATTCATATTAAACGGGGCAAAAGCAGGAGACCTGAATCTGTGGGCAGACTGATGTCATATGGTCCGAAGGCACATTTACAACACAGGGGGAAAAAAACAATAGTGTACAATAATTATGTTTGATTATAGTTGTGCTGGGAGTCTGCCCATAACAGTAAAACTGCTCAATAATGTTCTATATTTAGTTTAAAGTCAGACATATGGCATACCTCAGGTGCCTCATACATCCAGCTATAACCTTGTTAAAATAACTGAACAATTTGGTATCACACTTAGATCCATTATAAAGAAAAACTGTTGGTTTTCAATAGTTAAGGCACCTCTCATTAGAAAGTCAAACATAGGATTTATCATTGTAATGTGTTGCCCCCCTGAGGCAGATATTCATGTAAAACAGAAAGAAGGGCACTCTGGGTATTTACAGACAACAAATCATGTTTGTCAAAACTGACGAACCCAGCGTGAGACAAAGGCGGCGGACTCCTATCGTGATCTTAGCTGGGAGAAATCCATAAACACATGTTCCCTGCAGCGCACCATCACTCTCCACAGCCGGCCTGACGTCAGAGGACGGGGCTTAAACTGTCCACAGAGGACGGCAACTTTGCAAACAAAGCCCCAAGTCGAGACTCTCGGAAGTCCCGACTTTGACTTTCTCCTAGCTTCGTGTCAACACGCCGCGCGAGCTGCGAGCTCCCTCCACAAAAAAATACCACTATTACAGCACAATTTGGGAGTCATTCATCAAATAAGACATAGGATTAATTAAGCCTGAGGACTGAATTAGCCTCCCTCTTCACTCATCAAGGTGTACCCTTGGCCTGGGGTTGGAGATGGGGGTGGGGGCTCCACGCTGGTGATAAAGGGGGGGAGGGGGCAGGGATTTCATATCACGAGCATGTGTTTAGTACACCGCGCATTCACGCTGGGACAAAAAAATGAAAATCCCTTTATCCCCACTTTATATATGATGTATGGCAATAAAAAGCTCCAGAGGGGAATGCGACCACAGCGCTGTTCATTACATATTAGCTTTACGGCAATATATTTACTACTAGGCCTTGCAGGGGGAAAGTTGGTGAAAGATCGAACGACAAGAACTTGAGTCCCTGCAGGTACTTTTTCCCACACAGAAACACTGTTGTTAACTGATATCGAAACCTTTTGCCGTGGTTTTCAGTGGAATCATTTCACAGCCGTCACAAGGACAAGCTCGGCAGACAGAGGTGAACTCTTCCCTTTGTACTGAAACACGATGCAGGTGGGTTGTATGTGTTGTGGTCGCCTGTAATAAGTAAAGATTCCCTCCCCTTGTGTACAGAGATATGACACACATACGTTCACACTACGCACTGGGTTCATTAGTCCACAGCGTCCCGTCCCTCACCGGAGAGGGTCACGCTTGATGAATGGACTGTGCAGCTTGTAGCTCGGGGCTAGGATTCGGCACCTCAAGAGGCAGAGAGGACCCAACTCCGGTTAGAGCGAAGGAAGAGAAGAAAGACGGGAGGAAATGAGGGAGAGAGAAAGAGAGAGATGAATTTGGATTACCCAGGAGTTCTGTCTCCCCCGAGTCCTGCATCCGAGAGACATTAGGAATCTAATGTGCTATTATTTTCCATCACCCCCCTAAGCCTAAAACATCTGTCCTTGGGGTGTCTCCGGTAATAGACAAGGGCTTTCGGACCCTTCGCTAAGACAAGATAGCAGCTTCTACAAGGGCCCTTGACGTCCTGCCGACTTAATCTGCAAGTACTTTCGCAAAATTGACATTGCCTAGAGAGTAAAGCAATCAGCAGACACAGCGTTACAGAGCATTTATATTTCAGCGGTGCTTCCAGAGACAGTGAAGCCTGACCTTTTCAGAGGCCTGGCAAAGAATTACATTTCTTTTCGCTGGTTTTTCTAAGTTTAAAAAGATTTTCCTTTGCCATGAAGTTTCTTCAAGGTCAGCAAAAAGGTGAATGTGTTGTACGTATTTTTTGAATATACTGTGTATATATAGTGTGTACACCAACAATATAAATAACAATATCCTGTATTTCTCTTTAAGCTTGAACGTCATATACGTATATATGTATACGTATATACGTAAGTATTCTGATGGCTGTATTTGCATCATAGGAAGGGATTTATCTGCTTTGAAGATATTCTTTTGGACACAAAATCATCTGGATAAATCTCTAACGCTCAACTCTTCAACTCCTCATACAGAATCAACTTCCAGATCACTGTTGGATAAAATCAGTTGATCATTTGCTGTGATTTAGGTAAATTATTTCAGTGATTTTAAAAAGGAAAAATGTTGTGGGCTCTAGGTGAAACACTCCTCCATACTGCCACACTCCCTGCCACACATGTGACGTTCTTTTACCTGTGGATGTTTTATGCTCCAATTCCTGGAACCAGTGTAAATCCAAATCTTTACATAACGTCTTCACCTCTGTCTTAGATTGTGTGCAGCAATGACTTTATTCTAACAAGAACTATCCACAGCCAAAGCCCCATATATCTAATAAAAACACAATTATGAAGCTCAACCTTGCAATGGCTGAAATCTTCATTTACTGTTATTAGCATTTTTGTGTATTTTGATTCCACATACTGATTCCATATTCTGGTGTCTAGTCTGGTTTCTGGTGAAACTAGTCAACCACTACTTCACGTTTCCCTGAGTGACATTTGCTATAAACGACACATGCCAAGCTGTTCTGTTTTAAAATTCTAAGTTAATATTCATGATGCTTTTTTTTAACATTTAGTTTAGTTTTTTTTGTTTTGGTTTTTGCTGTTGTCTTTTTAAAAAAAAAAAAAATTAAACAAAAGATATTTGCTTACCAGAAGTTACCAGAAACCATTCAAATAGGCACCTACTTATTTTTCACTAAATAGGGTAGAGACATTTTTTTTTATCATTGTTATTTCCTATGTTAATACCTTGATGATTGTCTATTTTTTGAGACCTGGTATTTATTATGAAATGTCATTTCTATCTATTGTTGCTCTTTTTTATTTTCCTTTTCCTTCACGTCAGCCTGATGGACTTTCAGTCTCCACTTAATATGAATTAACCTATTTTTGTGAAAGATTTTGGGAACCTTTATTCCTATAGCGCTGTATATCTTGGCTATTTTTATTCTCTAGGTCCAGTAATTCCAGTGATAATCTTTATTTTCATATCTGAAAGTAATGTTTGTTATTCATGTGATTGGTTGCAGGTGTGTAGCCACACCCTTTTCAAGATGGCTTCTCATTGTTACAAACTATTTGCCAGATGAAGGTCTCATACTCAAACATCACAAATAAATGTATTTTTGCAAATTAGACAAGGTTCAGGAGTTTGCCTGCAGCTTTCCCTCTCCTGACTCATGAAACAGATTCTGTTTTTAAAATTGAAAGGGCCACAGACAGGGACATGTTGGGAGATAAACTAACACACCAGTGGTTTCAGTCTTTTAAGGGATTTGTTGACAATAACAATGATATAGAATATTGCCAACTTTGTTCTTTAGGCCATGATGATTAGCCACCAGAACTAAGACATGTCCCACCAAAACCTACGGGGTAAAACGTTGTCACTGCCAATGATCCTTTGGTTAAATACTATATTTATCCTCTGATCATTTTGCTGCACATCTAAGTGGGTTCTGTGTGGTGCCAGGTCATATTAAAACAGTGTGTGTTGATGTGAATATCACAGTCGAGTTTTAAATTCAGTCAGACCTACTACTACCTGAACCATGCAGGGAAATTAATTGTGCAGCTTTTTATCTTTTTTTTTTAAATCTCCACAGCATCAGAGAATAATTGTTTTCATATGACCACAGATATATTATTATATATTCATGATACTCATTTTTAACATGAAAGATCTGTTAATGGAGGCATAGTATTTGATGTTGTATTTCTACTAATTGAATTAAATCTAGTCAAAGAGCAGAGATATTTGTCTTAAAGGCTTTCGAGCCCCCAAGCTGTGATTATAAATGCACCCCATTAAATGAAAAGAATATATCTTGAGTCATTAATTATTGATTAGGGGGAGAAAAGGAGGAGAAATACTATGGGTACTCATTAATTTAAGAGAAATAATGTCTCATCGTTACATGGGACGGCATGGCAACAACTCCCAATAGATCCATCACGCTGGCTAGTGGAAAGCAAGCAACCTGTTTAAACGGGAACTTTCTTTGCTAAAGAGATGATGTGGGCCGAACAGATGGCCAAACCTGTGCTTTTCACTCCTGCTGCTGTTGAGCAATTAAAAGTTTCTGGCTGTTTTTCTCCCTTCCCCCCAAAGTACAGATTGCAAACATGACAAGAGGTCAAATATCTGCAAGGGAAAAAGGAGTGGAACAACTGTTCCACCGAGCTGCTCTGGCCTCAGCTGGTGTGCAAGCGGCCGAGTATTCACCTGAACGAGGACTGGTAATCACCCCACACCGAAGTGAATAATTAGTGCAATAATTACCAGGCTTAAAATGAATCTGCGAGCTGCCCTCTCTACAATGCCATCAAGAATAACAGGTGTTGGAAGTGCCTTGAAGGGACAGAGATTAAAGATTATTTCGTTATCCCGAGTCTCCTTCAGGCACAACTGTCTTGTGTTTTATCCTGTCATCCACAGCGAGGGTCGTGTGGGGGCTCATTTTCCTCTGGCTTGGCAGTTTTGGGAGCTAGGCATTTGACAGAGAGTGAATGTTGTTTAATCTGGGAGTGTGAGCCGTCCTTGAGCTTCCTGGACACTCCATGTCCACATAACCTCCAGCTACATGGAGTTAGGTTGTACTAATGGTTATTATTAGCTGCCACACTGTCTTTTCTGTGTAATTAAAAAAAAAAAATTAAATCAAATACGAAATGCATTTGTGGTGTGCGGTCATGTAATGTAAACAAAATTGCACAAGGATTAACAATACAAGAATCCAAACAATAAATCTAATTCATTAAGAATCTTTCCAGAATCAGAATTCCTTTATTGATCCCTGAGGGGATATTGGTATGTTTTGTTTATTGATGGCCATATGAGCAGCTACATAATGAGTTAACATCCTCTCAGACAACCTAATAGCTCATATTTTCCTCAGTGTTGACCATTTAAGCACTTCACTTTCCTTATTAAAAGAGTGGGCACTACTTATCGGATTTCCGTGGCAGCCTAGTGGCTGTATGTACTCTCTGTTTTGACTTAAGCAATGAAGCAAGTGAGCCTAGGGGTGTTTGTTCTTGTAAGAATTACTTAAAGACTTGTCAAGATGCCACAACTCGTGCCTCGGTTCCCGGGCTCTTTCTGTGTTTGTTATTCAGACTTCCTGTGTGTTTTTGAAATTGCTACAGCAGGTGTAACAGATCTTAGACATAGAGGATTAAATATTTGTTTCCAATGCTTAACAAAGTGTATTTTGTGATTTAATTGCTGCAGAACTGAAATAGTCCCAACAGTATATGGCTATAAATGGCCGTTATTTTTCTCCGGCATCACTCTGATAACGTATCCAGGAACAGTAATGTTGTGATGTTCTTGCCGCAAACAAAGGGATCCGGCATCATAAATAGCGATTTGTATGGGATTCCTCTGTGTTTCCATTCAGAAGTCACGGGTATATGTGAATGTCTATGCAAAATCAAGATGAATGTGTGGTTGAAACAGACATTGGTCGATTATAATATCAGCATGACATCCTGCACTTCATCTTTTACCCCTGCTCTGTTGTCTTATAATGTTGTATCATTAGTTTCCCTGACAATGATTTAGCATTCAGCCATCTACCCCATTGACCTGTGCTGTGTTTAAATGTAACCTTCTTTTAGCCCCGGCCATCATTTGTCACCTCTGAGCTGTCAAACGCACATAAATTGGACACGACCTGCCACGGCCGGTGACAAGAGGACACAGAGGGCCCGCAAAACAGAAGCAATCAGCTGCATCTATTACATTTACATGGTCTGGGAAGGTTAGCAAGTTGTTCCTGAAAGATTACCACCTCTAATTTCTTTGGGGAGGATGGGACCTTGGTGCTGCTGCCAAGCCTGCTTTTCAGGTCAGGGCCCCCTGAATGTTAACTAAGACCCAGGAGCAGGTCAGCAGGCAGGCCAAGGGACCAGAAGAGAGCCCGCGCCCTGCTCTTGCACTGGCGGCCAGCAAGTCGTGCAGAAAGTTGCCATCCATCTTTGGCACAATGCTAATGATCCATTCTGGGAGAGGTCTGTGGTTAGGACAGCCATCCAGGTATAGTTCTCCACTGGTGCCTCCCCGCTGCTAAGTGCAACACCAATTCTGTAATCTCTGCCAGCAGAAAAGACAAGCCCGCTCGCCAAAAAAAATTCTCTGGTACTTCTTCAATAGGAGGCAGAAGTGTTTGATGTCCTCACAACTGCTCGTCAACCCCCGTGGTTGTCTTCTTCAAGCTATGCTGCAAGAAATTTCCATGTGGTGCCACAAAGGGCACCTCCCGCTTTCGTTTTTTTTTATCATTTTTTTTTACTTTTACTTTGATCCAAATTATTATACAGTTTCAGCTCCGGCTCAAACTGTGATGAGCACTACAACTGTTGTAACACTAGCTCTATGAGTGACTTTACAAAGTTACAGGTAGTTATACTACATAAAACACATGACAAGAATGTGTCCAGTACAGCAGCATCTATTTGAAATATCTCACGGACAAGCAAGCAACGATAATAAGTGGTGAATACATTAATTATGGTCTTTTCACTATTGCTCCTGCATGCTCTTATTATGAAATATGTGTGTAATATAATGTAGAATACTGCAAAATACATGTCATTTACATGAATTCTGATATTCATGTATAATACACATCTCAATACAGCATAGACAAAAATAAACCGTCTATATTTTGGTAACATTTTATAATTACCTTCATTAATCAGTGATAGATAGTACCACTGTAAAGAATGAAATGCTTTATAAATGATTTATTAAAGAAAAACTTGCGCCAAAAAGCAGCAAGGCTTTATTTGTGATTGAATATGAGTCAAACCTTCGTGTAAAAGCATATATTACGACGAAAGAGGCACTTTTAAGATTTACCGTAGTTTCGTTTTCGGGCAAGCTAATTTCCAATGGAGTGCAGGGGCATTCTTACGCTAGCATCAAAATCTCTATTTTTAAAACACTAACAAGGCTCGACACACCATGATGCTTTGCTCGTGGTATCACCAGGGTCTCTACACATGAACACGACCTTTGCGAACATTGTTTGTGTAAACAGAGTTTATTAAAAAGAGAGTTTTGTTACGACTCACATTAGCTGCTGCATCTACGGCCACCGCCGTCATGGCAGACAAAAAGTGTCGATCCCCGAGTGCGACCAAACAGGCAGGAGGTCCACCATTACTCTCCTTCATTGGAAAGTTACACCTGATGTTTACAATACATTGTGATTGGTTTAATTGTGTAATTTGACTCTAAACATTATTTGAAGTTGCAACTGATGTTTATAAATGTTTACACTTGCTTAATAAATGGTTTATGAAACATTTAATTGTTTGATAACAGATGATTCACGATCAACTAAAGCGTAATTAAAGGTATCATCTTTTAATGACATTTATTATAAAGTGCTACCTATATATTTTTTTTATAATACACTTCACAATAAACACCTGTGTTTACATGATATGCACCACATGTCATAATAACCACATTCACATGACCATAAACAGGTTATACACTGAGATAATGTTAGCTTGCACGTTTCTAGTCCACATCCTAAATCTATTACGTTTGATAAGAAAAATAATATAACATAATTTGCCTTGACCATATGCCGCTAGAGATACAAAGGTGAACAAGACAATAATAAACACTCCTATTCTTCAGAAATGCACCCCGTGTCATTTTATCTCATTTGGATGACGATGAAACGGCCAATTAAAAATAACTGCATTACTTTGTTAATAAAGCAGACGACTGACTCGAGGGAACATTTCATTGGCAGTTAATTATGCAGCCTGGTATTCTCAGATGTTCTGCGCAAATGTACAGTGAGACTATAAAGCTGCTATTGTGCTCTGGTTCCATTTCATATTTGCATAACAGAGAGAGCACCATGTGTTTTGTTGCTTGCCGCCACATGCGAAGAAGAGGCTTGGCGTGTTTAGAGAGAAATGCTGGTGTTATTCGTAGGTGCGTGGAGATGCATTTCCAGTACGTCATACCTCGCTGAATTCAGTTTCTTGTGACATAAGGTGGTAATCCCCAATGTTTGATTTTCTAAACATGAGTATAATCATATATTTATGCTGCTGATGCTCTGTAATCCACGAGTAAACATGCGCAAAACACTGAAGAATTAATGTCCACTATGAAAAAAGAGTCACATTTTATGTTCAATAAATAAAAAATATAAACAAGCTATGATTCATTTTAATCTGAATTTTTTTTCCATCAATGAACTGAACCGAATGCTGAAATGCTTTTACCCGTCTTAGTTGAGTTGTGCTGTGAAGCTCACTGATTCTGTGTTTTTCTGAGGTAAATGACGCTTGAACAGCAGGGAGATCGCTCACTGTTAACCATATGGTTTCGAGCAAAAGGTCACCAGCGTGTCTGAGGGTTAATACCAAACGCCCAAACATAGACAAGAGGGACCCATGCATATTAATGACAGTCTATATTCCCTTGTGCAAAGAAGATCAGGTAGATGGCAAATCATTTCTTTTTTTTTTAAGACAACAGTGATTTCAGCAGGCAATTAATTAATGAGCACTTTCAACACAGTCTTTTCTAACCAGACCATTACGAGATTAATCAAAAAACAATCATTCTCAACTATTTGCTCAAAATAACGGCAACAAAAGGAGCGGATTTCAGTCAGTTAAGACCACTATCATGTCACGTGGACTAAAAAAAACGAACTGAACTCATAAAGTTTAAATATATAAACTTCACGACGGCTTACATTAATATGTGATTTTTCTCGTAGGTATGATTTTTTCTCGCTTTCCTTTGTCGACATTTCTCTTTACATTGACAGCGAGCGGGATCAGTCTCCCCTCGGCGATAATGCGAAATATTGGCTTTTAACAGCCACTTTAAAGCATGTGGACGCTCAAGGCCATTCCAACATTGTGTTAAAAGCCTAAAGGGAGCGTCGTTTCCCCACAAATCTGCAGCACGCAACAAAACAACTATCACTTTATGTGAGAATTAGCAAATAGTTATCATTTCTGTGACATAAAAGGGCCCATGCCAACATGCACTGAAATAATAAAATATTGAAAGGTCTATGAAACATAAATGTGAATTCTTGCTACATCTGTCTCTTGCTAATTGAGTTGCTACCAAGAATGTTAGTACTCTGGAGAATAATTTGTCAGTGCAAAACATCGAATGGACCAATTTATTGGTTGCTGCAGGCTGTGGAGTTCCAACAGTCTTTGATCAACCTTTTTAGGTCAGTATCTCTCGAAATACAGAGAGGAGAATTACATAGCAGAGAAAATATTTCATCTTTTTTAAAAGAAAGGAAAAAGTATTTTTGTAGTTACACTGTTTGGCTGAAATGGTGAATAAATTGTTAAGAGGGCTGAAAGCCGGAGTGGGGGAAAATAACAGCTTTTGTACAAGCTATTTATTGTTTTGTGTGGATGGTAACTTAAACATTTATCATAAAAAAGTGACAGAAAGAGTAATTATAAGTTTTGCTTTCTCTCATCACTCCCTGGGAGTGAGACACAGGCACTGACAGTTACCGGTAGGCTTTTCTGACACAGTAAATTAAAAGGATGCTTCAAAGAGGTTCCTGTTGGCTGAGGGGTTGATCAATCTTTGATTTTGAAAGATCCTTGGCATTTTGACAATGGATGCACTAAAGGTTGTTTGAGAGCTCAGTGAAGTGTCAGATTTTTATTTTGCCAAAATAATATGATAACTCTTTACTGAGTTGTGAGCAGCGTGCTGGTCTTTGAGAAGAATGTCCTCAGTGAACCCGCTGCCGGAGGAAATTCACTGAAATTGTATCAATAGTACTGGGCCTTGATCTAGGATACTGCACACATCAAACGTGGACTACGTGAACTCAATTTTAACAGTAACAATACATATCACTAACATTACAATGTTACCCTAAGTGACTCTAAACTAACTCTAAACAACATGAACTCTACAAGAAAACATGAATGCTACAAATTCACACAGTAGTTATGCTGTAAATCAAGATATATTCAGTTTTAACAGGATGTGACAATACAAGATGTGCTGATATCATACAAACAAATAACACATCATAAACAGACCCCCTTCAATGATATTATATTTAACCGTTCAGGGTAATACTTTACAATAAGGTACACGAACATGTGAGTCATTACTGAAGAGCAAGTAAAGAATGAATCAGGAACGACTTGATGGTTAATGAATCGTTAATGGTAATTCCTGATTAATCGTGATTCAAGGACTGTTTAGTAGATAATGATGATTTACTGGGGAATAGACTGGGATATACTATATTATTGAATCATTAAGTCATGATTAGGTCATAATCGACATACTGACCACTTTCTTTATGAGTTGTCCTTGATTAACTGTAAAACACCCACCGATTGGGATAAAAGTAAGTACTGACTCATTAATTACTAATTTCTGATTTAATAATAATTCTTACTGTGCACCTTCAAGTAAGGTGAAGCATGATAGTGAGTAGTTACCAAATAGACTCACTAAATACAGATTACATAATCATTAGTTACTACTAAATTAATCTGAGTAGTTACCCAATATTCTCATAAAATACTAATTACCTAATCATTAGTTACTCTTTTCGTATACCTTCAAGACTAAATACTTACTAACTTAATCATTAGTCACATTTTGTGAGTACCTTATTGTAAATTGTTTCCCAATTTGGCATTAAAATGTCTAAACAACTAGACCATTGTTTTATATTTGTTGAGTTACTTACATTATCCCAAATGTTTCCAACTATGATCAAACCCAGAGAAATACGTAATGTTTTCAAGGTAACAGTACTTTTCATTTGGTCACCTGTTGTTACAACTTACGTCACATAACAGTTACATCACATAGACTTTGTCAGCTATGATGGTTGTTCAACAATGAAGTCAAAAAGACTCCCGTGATCCTGAGCCACTTCATGATGGCACCGAGCTACATCTTCTGTTTTCTTGGTTTTGGTTGAGAAACTCCGAGCGACAGTTGTAAAATGGTGTGTGGTTATTATTAACCTCTATTTGGATGTGGAAAAGGTCATCATGGCCATCATTCCTACTGTTACATAAATCCACTTCATACTTTACAAGGTAATTAACTGCACATGTCGGTGGCCCCACAAGGCAAACAGAGGTAACTGTACTGTGGTCTGCAATACTGCAACACATGTGCAGTCATTAATACAGTTAGTTCTGTTTGTACACAAATGGTCTATGAGTACAGATCAGATTCTTAAAGCTGCTACTGAATTTATCATTTAATACTACAGTGTTTGGTTAGAAAAAGGATGGTGAATCCTCCTGCCTTCTCTGGATGATCCGAAACTCAATAAAGGCTTGTTTATTTGTCTTAATTGTCACTGACCACCCAAGAATGCGAGCCGTTTCTCCCTGACAACCTTTGCTTTGTAAGTGTATAAAGACTATGTTTACTATTTGTAAAGACCCTGCTTTCAAGGCACCCTGGGCCTTGTTACCGTAGGAACAGACAACAAATCCTTGAAATGTCTTACAGTAACAGGTAACAGCTGGATAAATCAAACAATGCTGGGGATGCTACAGTGTTATTGCAACAAATGGCATGGTGTGATTTTTTAAAATAAAAATAGCCCATTATATGACACACATTGCATTGTAATAACTTAAAGGAACAGTTCACCGAAGAATTAGGTGAATTTAGCCTTTAACAGTACAGCTGGCTCATTAAGCAAATTTAGACAAATATGGAGAAGAGTCTATGCTGATCGCCACCTTTAACCATTCATTATACCTATAAATGGTCCCTCGATCACATGGCTGGAAACTGCAACTATGCGAGCAGTGAAAGGATGAAATGGAATAGAACATTTAAAAATGCTGAATTGCTTTAATTAATTTGGAAATAGAAGCTACAGTGGAGGCCTATATCCTCCTGTGTGCCTTCAGAAACGCTGCCTCAACACCAGGCTATAGCTTTGTTCATCTGTGCCCGTATGAATCTAAATGTAGTTTGATTGATTGCATTATTTTCCACTAGTATTCACATTTATGTAAAGAGCTGCAGTCTTGTCTTGCCGCAACTCATCTAACAGTAATGCAGCAATAACCACTTCACGTGTCAGCCGCTGTGAGAACCTAATTACAAAGCAAATATCTGCTTAATAACTCGTTTCTGATCACATCTCCATATGAAATCTCGGAATTATCAGCCGAGAACAGACACAATAAACTAAAACATGTTTGCTTGGAATATATCCACACTCCATAACAGTGAGGTCATGCAATTCATTTCTACTCAAAACATTTCAACAAGGCCCTCAAGATAAGATATCAGGTTGTACAGCGCACTACATCATTAGCTCACACATGTACAGCGTCTCAGAGGACCTTTAATTTGAGTAGGAAAAGTCTGTTCCTCCGCTATGAGGTTAAAGAGTGGGTGACAAGTGAAGAAAATCACAGCGGAATGCATTAATTAGATAGACCTAAAAGCATATTTATCAAAGGCTAAGCCGTATGGGAATTATCTCAGAAAAGGATCTAATAAAGACAGGACAGGTTAATGGAATAAAAGGCCTTGAACAGAATGTGTGCGTGTACATAAAATATCAACCTGATCTCACATGTAAACGAATCATTAGGATGTAACCATTAAATGTTATGGCGAACGGAGCCTCCGCAATTGAAATGACCTTCATGTGGTCTGACAGTGACAATTGGCTTCTTATGTTCACTCTGATTAAAATGTCAGAGCCTCTGACTTAATTCATCACAGCATTTGAAAGATTCCACATGAAAGGGGCCAATATTTGCTCAGAGTGAAACAGACCGATTGCATCAAGTTGAATGAGCTGATATCCTTATAAGATAAATATTTCATGAACTCCCTTTAATCAGATAGCACAGTACACTGTTGTCTCTGGTCTGCGGGGGAAATAAACAGCCCAGTGGTTCTGACTGAATCATCTAAATGGTGTCAATCACAAGTGAATATGGAGGGCCCCCGTCCCGGCTAGTGATGACTGATGGCCCTTCAGTGGCGATTGAGACAGACGGAGCTGATTGAGAGAGCTTATCTTTATGGTGGAGCCATGGAATTGTTAACAGGATGTGATGGCTGGCGTCCGCCGAGTTGAGCTGGGAAATAAAGCTGTTGGGCTCGGGCTACCTTGCCATCATTCACGGAGGTAATGATCTCTGTCTGGCTCAGAGGTAAGTAATAGTCTGCCCATGGGTTAGTAAGGGCACGGCACGGCGACGCTGACAAAGTTGAACTTGGACAGATGAACGCGGGTCAGCACGCTGCTGCATTTTTAATAAATTTAAACGGTAATTTAAGAAAGATTAGAATATATTGTAAAACCCAAGGTTCATGAAATTTAAGTGAGAGAGGAGAAGCCCCTTGATTTGCGGCCATGGACGTTTTTAGATTGTTCCCCATCGCAAGGAATAATGTAGAGTAGAGCAGAAGGGTGACCTGCAAAATTAAAATACAGCCCTTTAAAAAGTCCCACATGTCATTACTCCATAATGAACCACGGAGGGAAGTGTTCACGATGACCACATGTTTTGAATGATGGCGATGGCGGAAATGAGATTCTTCTTGAGATCATAATGGAGGCAGGACTATGTCGAGAGGACGCAGTCAAAGATCTAACTCAATTATCTTTAGCAGGATAATTAATCAATTCAGTATGCACATCCAAGTCTCAGAGGCGTCTTTGAGATAATTGTTCTCATTGACTTGAATAATTATTTGTTTGCTGATTTAATTATTTTCGCATTTGGAAAACAAATGAACTGTGCTGGTACATACAACAGACTCTTTTTTTTCTTTTCTTTCGATGCTGGCAGGTGGAATTTTACAACATGTATCAGAGTATCTGATGAGAAAACACTGACGTTATGAGTGACCCTAATGCAGCACATCTCTTGAGAAATTAAGTGCAACTATATTCACAATTTATGTCATTATGTGTTTTTTTTGGGCTTTTTTCTCCAGAACCCTAACCTCAACTTGAAGAAGGTCAATAAAACATGAATTGTTTCTGCCTCGTGGCATCAATACAAACTACTCTGAATCAAAGGCTAATATTTCTCAGCTATGAGGTCAGCCCTGGGTTACAGACACAGTGTCTTCACATAATGAGTGGCACGTTGAAAAACAAGTGTCGGAGTCCACGTTGCGCAGCATTACGAGTCTGAATGAGACCTCTTGGCTACTGCAGCAAACAGCACAAATTATGAGGGTCATTTTAATGCCACTCACTACTATTTATCATGCCGTTTTAAATGTTTTCCTCATTTGTTTCCATTAAATATTTCATCTTCCCTTAAATATTCATTTAACTTCCTCTTTAAATTTTTTACCAGTCTCTTTGCAGTTGCTATCTTTTTTGCCTCCCTTTTAGGCTTTGCAATCATAAATAATTATTCATCTACACCCAGAAAGAGATTGCATAAAACATGCACATGAATCCTTTTTGTCTTTTCTCATTAGTGATATACTTCGAGTAGCCTAAATACTTCCCGCTACCCCACTTATGGAAATTGGTTGGAGAACCGTCCTAATGATTCTGCTTCACAAATAGGTTACAGCTTCCATCTCTGATCCCAGCGCTCAGCGCGCCTTTCATCATGAAAGGAGAGGTCTGCTGCAGCATCTGTGCTCAGATCTGGAGTTCATGTATTACTTTTAAAAGGAGGAATCAGACACATCCGGCATTAGACAATGGTGCCTTGGCTTTTATTGTTCGAAATGACTGCGAGGCTGCAGTGGAACTGTGCGAACAATAATAGCTGCTCGCCGACTCTTAATTTTATATTGCGAAGAGAGATTTGCTGTAATGAACAATGCGAACCAACGTTATTCCGCTCCTTTTACAAAGACTACATCACACCGGTTCTTTCTGGCTTAACAAGATCTCATATTGGTATGATTTTTTGGGGAAAATTCTTCCTTTATTTCGTTAATCTTATATTGGATGTTGACACATGATCTCGGGATAAACTTTAAAAAACATCATAATTGTATTATCATTCATATAAAATAAAATAGGAATGAACTAAAAATGATATCAAATCCCATGATTAATCCAATTTCCAGTGTTATTGTTAGAACCGTCTGTGAAATTCTGGGTACAAATCTGAAATGAATTTACATACGGGTTAACGCTATACCCCGGCTCAGTAGATTTATCTTGTCTAAACAGACAACATTTGTCTTAATTTGTTAGATAATTGCAACATGACTCATTAGCAAACAGCACCATGGTGGACGGTGGAAGGGAGGCATAAACTCTCAATTTGACTGGATTATCCTTTTGTGATGAGGCCTAATGATCCAACAGAGTAAATAGCAACGTGTTAATTAGAAATTACACTGAATGATCCGCTGCACACAGAGGAGGTATTAACCAGGCAGCATCATTATGTTAGATCTATAGCTGCCTTTTCTTTTTCTTTTTTTTTTACCATGAGGTCTGTTAGTAAAATAGCTATTATAACTATCCCTAAAAGAGAAATTATAGTGCATGTGCTGCAGTGACTCCCTACAGATTGGATGTGTGTTTTGCACAAAGCTCTTAAAAACTAAGTAGACGGGCACGCTCACTCTGTCCAGAAACATCTACTGGTAAGTTCACTTGTGAGACGCGACTGCAACATTTGAGATGATCACTATTTTCAAAAACATGCAGTTTTACCTGAATTACAAAGAAAAGTCACAACAGCATTTTGTTGCAAAATTCAGACAAATCTGTAAATGAGCTAAAAGCTTAAGCTCTTATCACTCTAACTACAATGAGCAATTTCTCCTCATCTCAAACTTTGGTCCAGTTTTCTTTTCACGTTTAAGTTACAGCAGCCTCTTTATCAATAAAGGCATAACCCAGACTACAGGTTGTACGTTAGCATCTGCCACCACCTAGTGGTAAAGATTAGGCACTAAGTGTAAAGGTAAGACTTGGTGAGGTCAAAATCCTTTAAGTGAAATCAGTATAGTTAACAGAAATGATACATGAAAATGCAATAGAAATATCAAAATACATTTTGATACAGCGTATTACATGTGGTCTTTAAATTCTATCACCATACCTGAGCATGTGTATCCACAACCATCTAAGAGGAAAAACAGAGAAAGACGCTAAGATGCAACACTTACAATGCCAGTGGAAGTCCACATACTTATGAAGATGTTAATTAACGATTAATTAATTCCGCCTGTTCCTTTGCAACAATATACAGTCCGACATTTTACCATTCCCCAGTCTAACACTATGTATAAAGGACTGTTGACTTCCCTTTATACATAGATTTCTTCTACTAATAGGAGGCTATAGTAAACACTACTAGACCGGTGCTGGAAGAAGCACTGAGATCTTGAACAAAAGGAACAAATACTGCAATATAAATATTATCTGTTGCAAGTCAAAATTCCACATTCAAAAATTTGCTTCACCAAAGCTATAGTATGAGCAGAGAGAAAACAAAAATGCACTTGAAGTATCAAAATTCAAAGTAATTTTTATGTATTATAGACATTTTCTGGGTGTTATATTGTTATATTATCCGATGATTATTATTTCTGATTCATTTAATGTAAGCAACATGTCAATGCTGTCAAATTGAACAGTGCTTTGCATGCTGCTGGAATGTTGAATCAATGACAATGTATGACATTTTAAAGGCTGATTGTAGGTTTTGTACTCTTCTATTAAAGATAGGCTATAAAATGTAACATTACTGCACAAAAATGTCTACAAGAAATGTTATACATTTTGATAAGTTGTGCTGACATTATCCTAAATGTTCCCAATAGTGTTCCAACCCAGAAAAATCACTGCAATAGTGAAATTAAGTGAGCTGACGCGTTTCATTTGGTCTTCTGTTGCTATAGCTTCCACGGGAGCCACGCAGAGTGAGGAGGGAAGTTGGCGAATGAGTCTAAATTTAAGTCGAATTTAGTTTTAAAGCGCTACTTTGTCCATAAACATTTCTGCCTGAGTCACAGATAGATTTTTCATCAGCAATGGTGACTATTGCACAATGAGGACAACAGCTCCCATGATCTCACGCAACTTATGTCTCTGGTCTCCGGTCTCTTAGAGACCCTTTGTATAGTGAGTTTAAATGGCACAGAGTTAAATGAACTGTACTTCTCTCTGGAATATTGTAAAGCATAGAATAGCACAACTGAAAATATTCATGGGAAACAACTATGACTAAAATAAATTATGACTTGACTGAATGTAAGCCTAATTAGTTGCTCAATAACATACCTCCAACTATGTACAACTGGCAATGTAAATGGTCTTGATGATAATGTGGAAACAAAGTGTGGAGATGTTATTTTCCCCCCATCAGCAGAGGGCACTGAAACACTGCTGGGCACTGACACCTCAACAGCTCAGAGCAGTCAAAAGTGGCAGGGGTGCCAGGTTTGAAGACTTTCCACATTGCAGTCAGAAACATTTGACGTGTATTTTTGTATTACAAAAATAATTTTTGTTAAAGCCTTTAACTATTGTTATATGACATTTTTTATCAACTACTACAGTTGTGGAGAAATGCGCGTCTTCAGCTTTGTTTAAATGTTTCAACTTGTGGGATACTGAAAGTGGAATTAATCACTAGATACAATCCATTTTTGCATCGTGGGACGAGGCAGTGAAAACATTGTCATTGACATGGTGAAAATGCCGCAACAAAACAGCAATGTTAAATAATCTGATGTGCTTTTTTGAGTGGATTTTGAGGCTAAGGGGAGAGGAAGACAAGCGAGTTCATATACAAACCTGCAGAAACACAACTGGCAACCCCTCAGTACGCTTTGCTACCGCTAGCAGGAAAAGTAACAACAGAGCGCTTCAGTAAGTTAGCTAGCGTTGTTGGCAAACAACCGCTACAGGAGGAGCCGGCGACTTAAATCAGCGGATACTGACTTTAAACTTTACATGGATCAATGGAACAGTTGTCCTAACGTTGCGTCGTAGTTGACAACCGGGTTGATTTTGTGGCTTCATGCCGGCGTTAAGCGCACAACATTAGCTTGTCTTTTGCTGTGGCTAAGTGAGCTAACTGTAGCCCTCTACGCTAGCGTGACCAACGTCTGTTACGTTCACGGGAGAGCATTCTGACTTGGAGGAAGGAAGGAAGGGAGGAAATTGATAAGTAGGATCACTGCGCACCGTTGCTTATGCAAAGCTAGCGCACTTTTTGTACTCCCGAGTTCTCCCACTGTGACGCATTTAGGAAAGGTGACTATATGTGCACCCGGTGTGACATTTAACACCGTTAAGCTAATAAGATATGCTGTTAGTTGTCATAGCTAGCTGTCAACAACAACAGCCCTCTTGGCTAGCCGTATAGCGGACGAGAGCTACCACGCTAGCCACTAACTTCTAAAGAAGTTGTGTAAGTCAAATTCGGCTATCTGATACATGCCGATAAGCAAAGTGGGGTTTTGAACGTGCCATTGTCGAACTCTTTCACCTGCTCTGAAACAAGGTCGACTGGAGAAACTCATGGCATCGGATGTGATAGAGAGCGAAGCGGTGCTGAAGGGTGTAAGTGATATGAGTTTGAACAATAGCAGCCCAGATTTTGTCACACCCAGAAGGACTCATGAGGAGCTGGGAAACAGACAGACATCTAGTCCTTCATCGTCTGGGGTGTCCGGAGAAGGCTACGAGGAGGAATTAGACGAATTGCAAACTAGCACAGCGTCCACGGTTGAAAATGGCGAAGAGGCTCTTCAAGAGAGTCTAACCAAAACAAGAGGTACGCCACAGGAAAGGACAACTCCAGACAATGAGCAGAAACAGCCGGGAGCAAGGAGCTCAACCCCAGTGAGCCTGCCGCCACCTGCACCCATTGGAAGGTCTGTATTTATGCTGGCAACATAAAACCATTAGCTACTTTGTGGTTTCATCTTTTCTGTTGCAAGAATGCTGTTCTCCCAGACCACCTGGGGCAGATGGATGTTTTTCAGTGCCCTGGGTGTGAATGTTGTTTGACATGCCAGAGATTCATCTCCTGGTCAGAGCCAGTGCCAGTGCTAATCACGCTGATTTGCTTTTGCCCAAGTTCAAATTCTTCTCTTGCAGGCAAAGGTGACCTGTTTGACCCAAAATCTACCCCATAGTGGCTGTCAAACCTATAGCGCTTTAGGAGGGGTTGATCGATTATCTACCCTGGCCGATTACCAGGGCCGATATTCAGCATTGTCCGATTATCTGTATCAGAATCTACTTTGGCTCTGAGTCCTTGATCCTCTCACTCACAGTCCTTACTCCAACATTATCTGGTTGCTAATATGTCACAAGTATTAGTCTGTAATATTTGATATATGTAAACATTGAATAATCTGAATCTGCAAAGTGACCGGTAACTAAATATATTTGATAAATGTAGTGGAGAGGAAGTATAAAGTAGCAGAAAATAGAAATAGTCAAGTATAGTAACTCAAAATTATACTAAAGTACTACAGTACTTGGCTAAATTTTACTTATGTTTTAATATTGGTTTTCAGTCTGCTTGATTTCATTAATCAGTATCGAATCGACCCCTGCAAGGCCATATCGGTCGACTGACTCTGACTGTTTAGACATATTTGTAATTCATCGCCTGGCCTACAAACAGACATTAATACCAAATGAGGTGGAAATATCCTTCCCAAACCTCTTGGCATCCCTGTATTTGTAGCCTGGCCAGTAAAGCAGAAGCTAGTCTGAAGCTGGTATGAAATTTATTTCCTGAACATCAGAGAGAGGAGGGACACAGTAACAGGAATACATGTGCAGTCTCATCTTACTGTGTCCAGCTGGGGTTCAAAACATGAGGATCATATTATAATACGAGGTTTAGGACTAGAATATTCTGCAAAGTTATGTCAACATTGGAAACTCTTAAGTCGTGCGTATGATTGCAAGGGTGGTTTTTAGACTGTGATATTGTGCAGGTGTAACTGTCATCTGTGGACAGCTGAGCAGCGTCACTTGCACAGAGCATCATTTGGCTGACCTTTGTCAAATGTATTAAGGAGAAGACAGATCTTCATCTCTGGTCCTTGGCAAACAAAACTGGATCATTAATTATAAGTATGTGGAGAAGAAATTAGTGTATGAAGAGGCTTCAGCTGGAGAGCAACATTAGTCGACAAATCCTGTTGTACCATACAGAGGTGACATCAGGATGTTATTTCATGGAAATACCTATTGTGTTGATATATGTTTGAGAGGATGTGGCAGTGACATATTTTCTCTATTTGTCCTTCAAAAAGAATAACCAGAAGTTTCAGATTTCAGTTTACAGATTTGAACTCTGAAAAGGCTTCACTAAATCTGAAATCAGCCACTTTTTATCTGATATGAACAGATTACGCTCATATACAGTTTTAATACTAATCTGCAGCCAGCAGGCGAGAAAGTGCACAGATTTGAACTTGCATACAAATAGTAATACTAATAACAGTAATAGTTGGTGTCCATTGAATACATCGGTATGTATCAGCTGATTTCTATTTTGTATTAATAATCTAAATTTACAAAGTAAATAGAGGGCTAACTAAAACTGTCAGATACATGTACTGAAGTGAAACGTACAATATTTCTCTTTAAGATGTGGTAGTGTAGAAGTAGAAAGTAGCTTGGTTACTTTCCACCACTTTCTGTAGCCCAACTCAGCTCAACACCACTATTAAAATTATTAAAACAGTGCACTTTGACTGCAATGGTTCCCTCTCAGGAAACCACATTCCTGAGGCACTTCTACCTCTCTCAGTTGGATTTCAAATGGGATGTGGGGATTAGTGCTATACATAAGCGAACAGCTCAACTGAAATGTTGAGAACCGAATGCCCAGAATGTTTTTGTGTCTGGGAGCGCAAGTACAGTCATGTACGCGATTAATGCATCAAAGGGAGCTCTGTGCATTCGAAGATACAGATACCATGATCAGCATTAGCGAGTAGCCTTATGGTTTATAAACTAAGCCCTTCACACAAGCTTGTAAGCTATTCAAGAAGCCAGTGATCTGATTATGTGGCCAGTTGTGAGTTGAAACTCTCGAGGAGATTCTCTGTAAACATGCAGGACTCATCTGTCCAGAAGCCGGTACAAAAAAGTTGTTATGATTATTTTCTTCGCGTGTCAAAGTATTTTGTTTGTTGAAAAAAATGCAACAGACGCTGGTCAGAATCTGTCTCTGGTTATGTGTGCCTTGCCTATTCACAACATTAAGACCTCCAACTTTGTTGGCAGAGTGTATAATCATGTGCTTTTGTGTAGTTTTAATCATGTGTATGTATCGTCTAGTAGTGTTTTATCACTGTCACTATCAATATCCACTAACTTTGTAAAGGTGTAAGTTGCTGATGTATTAACCTATGAACAAGAATTACCTTTGAATCTTAGTGTATGTCTCCCCCGTAATCCTTTGAGGATTGTACAAGTCACAAGCAAAATGTTGACGGATAACCAATTATGTTTGTGGATATAGGTTGTCATACATAATCTCTCCGAGCCCAGCTCTTGATCCTAATACATCTGTTGTGCAAGGGGAGTTTTAGCAATTACAAATCACTAAACATTAAAGATGGCATAACCTTTTTAATGTTTTTTTTCCCAGCCTGGAGCGCCAAGAGTCAGTTGCCACAACAGAAGCCCGTCTAAGAATGGAAGGAGTTGAACTTAAGGAAGAGTGGCAGGATGAGGACTTTCCACGGTATTGTCAATCATCTCATAATGTTTTTTAATCACTTATGGATCATGGTTCGAAGCTTTTTATCATGTTTGTGTTTTGAAATTGACATGAACAATAACCCTACTAAAGGCCTGATTACCTCCTGTTTGAATATTAGACCATTGCCAGAGGAAGAGGAGCTTGAAGATGAGCTTTTTGCAGGAACCTCTGAAGAGGCAGACCCTGGTAGGGAAAACAGACTTGTTTACTGTGCATCAGAAAAAATCTGAACGTATCCATTAATTGTTCTTTCAAACAGTATAATCACGGATGATTTGGCATCTACTCTAGGCTACGCAATGAACCATGGCAAGAAGGCAAAGAAGAAGCTTGCAGCTCCAGAAATCAGTCTTACACTGGACCGCAGTGAAGGCTCTCTTCTCTCTGATGAGCTGGATGAAAGTACAGAGTTGGACCTCGATGACATAGACACACCTTCAGACAACAGCAATGAGTTTGAATGGGAAGGTAGGAACTTTATGTCATGCAATGACTGTGCTACAATACCAGTTAGTACTTAATATCTTATCATCCTGTTTGTTTTGTTCATACTTGAAGTTCAAACATTACAGGTTGTATTTACTTGACAAAATGAGGAGGTACAGAGATAATTTCAAAAGTTTCAGCCTTGTTGGGTGAAGCAAGTGTGTTATAAGACCAGACTTTTATTTCTTGGTGCTTTGATCCATTGGCTTTTTCCTTCCTTGATCTTACAGATATGGGTAGGCAGCTGACTGCCCCGAGTGGAGTTAAAATGTGCTCTGTTATTTTTGTGTTTCCACACTGCTGCCTTCCTCTTTTTCACTTGGAAGAATTGTTTCCATTCAGTGCCTGGAAACAGGCAGCAGGCCAGCAGCAGGTTTCTCTCTTCCGTGTGGTAAGGTCTCCTGGACAGCCCTGTTTCTTTCCCTCCAAACCATGAGTCAATCAACCCCTATTGTCCAGATTATTTCTTAAGTTGTTCGACAAATCCTGGGGAGGTTTCATGTTTCATACCCTTCATTTTCAGTTGATGTTTTTTGTGCATGTCATTTTTCCTCTCTGAAATTTTGATCTTGTGGACAACAATCAGAAGCAACTTGTCAGTAAGGAAGTGGTTTAATCTGCAGAGTAATGCTGCAGTTATCAGTTCTAGCCTTTGGAGCCATTTCCTAACATGGGCTGTTTAACTTTTTGTCATATTTTACAAGATATCACAAGAAATTGGGATCAGTAGCAGCAATTTTGTGCCGCATTATATTATTCTAAATGTTTTTATTCTCGATGGTTTCATAAATGATGAACATCTCACTAGTTATTTTCAGGCTAAATTTCTAAAGAAGAAACACAGATCGGTGTGTTTGATTTGTATGTATATTTATGAAATGGGCTGCTCAAAGAGAGATCCTCAAGAAAGCGTGTTGCTGTGATTTGGTTGCACTCTTCACTTATTTTTCGATTCTGCTTGTTGCATGTTCATTACACATGATCATTTCAATATTTTGCTTGATATGTCATACACATCCTACAAATGATGCGCAGATGTCTTTCTGAGAAATGTCAGCGGTAGTGTGTTTATTGTTTGTGTGGTAGTGTTTGTTCGACACATTTATTCCTATTTATTAAAATGTGATGCAACGGAGGTTCATGAGTGCAATTAATTTTCCCCATTGAGGAAAAAAAAAAAAATGACCCGGAGTGACAGGGAGACCCCGAAGCATGTCAAGATAAAAGCAACAAATTAAATGTAATGTTAATTTTCATTGATCAAAATGCATGTGATTGAAAAATTTGATGATGAATTATTAAGTGATCCTTTGATAAATTATTTGATCAAAATGGATCTGATTTGATAACATCAGGCAGCCCTCACATCCAGGGGATGTAATATTCATACTGAGTCTTCTCCTTCAGACGATCTCCCCAAGCCGAAAACCACAGAGCTGCTACAGAAGGGTGTGGAGTCCGTCCAGGAGTACTCGGTCTCCGAGGAGAGGGAGGAGGGTCGACGCTGGCGGGTTTTTCGTATTGGAGACCAGGAACACAGAGTGGACATGAAGGCCATTGAACCTTACAAGAGGGTTATCAGCCACGGAGGTTGGTGACACTACATTGTAAAACGTGGCGCACTCACACAGGAATACAGTCATTTTAAGTGTGTCTATGCAAGATGAACAAGCCGTTTCAGATTTGTTAGTCTAGAGCTGATCAGCCTGTGTCAGTGTTTTGATGCTGAAACATACATTTTGAAACTCTGATTTTTCACTGCAGGTTACTATGGCGACGGTTTGAATGCCATAATTGTGTTTGCTGTGTGCTTTATGCCTGAGAGCAATCAACCAAATTACAGATACATCATGGACAATTTATTCAAGTGAGTGTTTATTAGAATTCCTCTAGCCTCGCGAGACAAATATTTTCCAACCAGCGCTAATGGAATTTTCCTGTGGCAGGTATGTCATCGGCACACTGGAGCTCTTGGTTGCTGAGAACTATATGATTGTGTATTTGAACGGGGCGACCTCTCGGAAAAAGATGCCAACTGTCGGCTGGCTCCGAAAGTGTTACCAGCAGATTGATAGGAGGTGAGCCTCAGTTGTAGTTTTTACAATTTGTATCAAAAACTGATGTGTGGCTCAACAGCTTCTCGCAACTCTTTCTTTGCAGGTTAAGAAAGAACTTGAAGTCTTTGATAATCGTCCATCCCTCTTGGTTTATTCGCACCCTGCTGGCAATCACAAAACCATTCATAAGGTAACTTTAGTGTGTAAGGCCATTGGAATAATGAGATATAGATCTTCTCGGTTAACCTTTAGATTCTGACACTTCATGCGTCTTCTTTTCACAGCTCCAAATTCAGTCAGAAAATCAAGTATGTGTACAGCTTGGCAGACCTTGCAGAGCTGGTTCCGATGGAGTATGTGTCCATACCAGATTGTATCAAACAGTAAGTATGCTCCATTGAAACCCATCAGCACTTCTCAAGCTCTTAAAATAAGATAAAAAGTCCTTTAAAAAGACTAAATAAATGCTGTCTGTAAGTTTATCAATATAATTCCAAGGCCATAACAGACATTTAGTGAATTGGCCCTCTGGTTTTTATACCTGTGTCTTTGAATTGACTGTAAGCATGTAGGCATACTCATCACGCAGTATATTTACTTATCAGGGTGTTTCCTGGTTGAGGGTTGAATAATAGAAGACTTGTTCCGTTGCCATATGAAGTTGACCTGCCATCCTGCAGGCCTTTCCTAAGCTCTCATTTGCGCTCAGATGTGCGATGAGCATGACACGCGAGGGCAGCCTTCACGGAAATCTTTTTAGCATCCAACACGCCCCCTTAGTTTTTGATTGGATGCTGCAGTGGACCACTTTGATCTGATACATCAAAATATCACTGGAGTCTCATAACAGAGTGACAGATAACAGTTTAAACTCAAGTGTGTCACCATCAAGTTTTATATTTTTCCTTTTCTGATTCACCATCGAGTTAAAATGTCAATTGTCACGGACATCACTTGACATGGCGGTGCAGAGGACGTCTCATTTCTATTAAAACATCGTATTTCAGCTAAACTTTTCAACAATTACCAGCATGACTGGAAATAATTGCATCTAGATAATTTTGTCCTTTTGAACTGCTGTAAAAAAGAACACACTCTTCATTTTCTAGTGTTAACCTTGGCTGTTACGCGTTGCTGTTTAGCTCATGCTGAGAAATGGCTCACGCTGTATTTTTCCTTGATGTGGCTTAACCTGAGGGCGGACCTTGTATCCTAGTGGCATTTAAAAAATACGCAGATACTCATCAAATGTTTTTTTGCTCTTGGATGTTTGGTTGCTGTTGGCTGTGTATTTCTCCTTTGCTTAACTCCATTTCCCTGCCCCCTCTTAAGGTTTGACGACGAAAAAAATAGGAAAAGCCGTAAAAGGTATATGCACCTGCACCCAGGATCAGTCTCAGCATTTTTTTCCCCCTTTTTTTTCTTTTTTGCAATTCACAAAACTAACAAGGCGATCCGTTGGCTCTCAGAAATGCACCAATACACCTCAGTCTGTTCCGTGTTTTTGTAGTTGGATGATTTGCTGCTACCCTCTAGCCAAAATCAACAACTTTGCTCCCCAAATGTCCCACTTTTTTCCCTCTCAGTAGATTTAGCAAGTTCCCTAAAAAAGCAGGCTGAGAAGCTGTTTGATTGGTTTCCAAAAATAGGTGGCTTGGTGATTATTTAACCAACTAAATCCCATTTCTGAGCCAATTCTGTGAAGTTAATCTCGAAAGCCACTTTGTGAAATGTCTTCTTTATTTGTTTCCTCAAAATCATAACAGCTGCGTGTGGTTTAAAACATGGCATGTACCTTCGTAGCCTTGAGATATGTTTTTTTCGTTTTTTACAAAGTTGGTGTAGATGAATTGCTGCTTTTGGGGCATCAAGTAGCACTTAATGCATGTGTCTTTTAAAACCCAGGTTTAGATTTTGATGACGTTGATGTTGGGTAAGTTTGTCTCTACTACTGAATGGGGTGCAACTACAAGGAAGTAGCTCATCTTAGTCACTGTGGTGTGTGGTTGCACAGTAACCATGTCCCTCACATGGTTCCTCTCAGTAACTCGCCCTCACCGAACAGCCGGCCTGTCCACTCTCACAGCTCTCTGCATGACTCACTGCATTCCCACTCCCTGCTGATGTTTAGTAATCACTACAAACCTTTGTTAGTCTTCGCTCGCAGAAGTATTCTGCTCATTACTGGTAAGTAGTGAGCATTCAGTTAATTTGCAGATGGGATGTTAAACTAAACTAAACAATAACCACAGTGTTTTCAAAGAGACTCTATTTTGTATAAATCTGTTAATTGAGAGATTTGCATGACAAATGTATCAAAGACTTCACATACTGTCCTAAAATTAAAATTAAAAGACAAAATCCACAAAAACAAATTTGCAAAAAAATGCATTTTTTTTGCACAAAGCTTGTAATCATCACATGGCTACAGATTGTAGTTGATTGTTCACAGGTTTTGCAAATATTGTAAATAGTTGTTGTCCAATGAGTTTCTGTACAATATATGCAGTGTAGTGCAGTCCAAATCCCAGATTTTCAATGTTAAGGTCACAATTAAATTTGATTTTCAGTTGTGAACATTTTCAGCACTGAGAGCTGCGCCATTGTTAGTCTATTGTTACTTTATTTCTGAAGTTGAACACCATCGGTTTTCTTGCTGGGACAATGTTTGTAAGGTTTTTTTTTTAATGTTATAACTGTGACTTATTTTACCTATCATTTGGAAACAAACTATTAAACACTAAAAACAAAAAGATGAGTCAAGAGAAAAAAAACCTAGGAAAATCATTCTGGATGTCTTTTTTTTTAAAATTCTAAATAAAAAATCTGTAAAAAAAATGTGAGCTTTCAGTTGCGATCAATGAGTTTAAAAGCAGGAAGAGTGCAGTGGTAATTTAAGCAGTTATTTTAGATTCAGTCTTTGCCTCTACACAAAAGTCCTCATTAGTTTTAGTCTCGTTTTAGCAAACGAAAACTCAGAACATTGTAGACGACAATTAGTCAATTATTTTCTCTCATTAAAGTAATTCAATAAGACAAATAAGCCTCTGCAAAGATGTCATATTGATGTCATTATTCAGCACATATGGAGTTTCAAATAAGTGCATTTGTCTTAGCTTTCAAACAAGGTAAGAACCTCATAATAATAATAATAATAATACTGCTTATACTGCCGCCCAGATATTTTAAGTGTTCTCAATAAAAAGAGCATGGATAATATTTTAGAATGAATATAATATATGTTAAATACAAACAGATCAAATTAGATATTTATTTGGGGAATAGTTTTGGTAAGTAAATAGTGTAAATGTAATGATCACATTTCATGATGTGATTATCTGAAAAGTGTGTTTATGGGCATTGTAGCAGCCTTGTTTATGCCAGCTGTTCTTGCTCTTATCATGCGGGTGTCTCATGACGACTAATGGCTGAATTTGTCTGCAGAATCGACCAGGACATGCACGGCAAAGTGGAGATGGCAGCAGCTGCTGTTCCAGAGTGACCCTGCTCGCACTGCTAGATGTGGAGGAGGAGAACGATGAAGAATGTTTAGACCCTCAGCCACTCTGTTTATATTCTGGGCAACGCGACTGGAGACTTAGCTCTTTGCATCGAGAAAGTGCCTTTTTGAAACTATGCTGCCTGTTACATCCTGGAAGTTACTTCCGGCTTGATCCTTGGCGTTTTTTCCACATGCTGTCAGAGATGTTTTTAATCTTTTTTTTTTTTATCTACTGCCGGTATATCATCATGTCAAACTTAGCTTATTGGTGTTACCTAGTGACTGTATCTACACTTTATTTAAGGCACTCTGTTACAAATGGTTGATGCATGTTCTGCTTTATTACATTTAAATATATATTTATATTCAAAAAGGTGACAATGGAGAGAAATTAATATATTTTTATGGTTGCTCTGATTTTAAAACCGCATTTTAGGTCTCTGACCATTTGAGTGGCATTTCATAGAACAAGTTTTGACGGCACCCTTTTTTTCACTGTTCACTGCTGACGTTCTCTGTTTAAAATCCTGCCTGGGGAAAATAAAGTTTTATTTTTTGCCCCACCCTCACTTGAATGTGCCCCTCTGACTGGTGGAGAGAGAACATTTGTGAGAGCAACAATCTGCAACAAAAAAATTGTAGGTCTTAATGTAACATTTCCTCCAAGTAAAATCATCATCCACATCATTGTTTTGTATGTTGTTTATTCCATCTAATGCCGGATTTGCGGGGTAACAAGACAGAGATAACAATATTGCAGTATTTAAGAGTGTTAAAGACCAAAACCACATTACAATAGGTTGTGTAGCTTTTGTTTCTTATTGATCTTTTCCACTAGATGGCACTACACATACAGATTTCATCGAAATCATAAATAAAGCCATGGGTAAGCTTGACAGTAAACATTAAAATACACTGAATATATTTTAAAAATCCGATAAGATCCATGGTAATCTGTTGAAAAACAATATAAATTGCACAGAATACAATAAATTGCCACTGATATTAAAATGCAGATTGCTACATAAGGCCCATATCAATACATTAACAACAATGTTCACTTGCAAAACATCTATAAGAATAATTACATGATGTAATATGTTACAATATTTTGATAATTGACTACAGAATAACCCTTTTTAATTTACATTACATGATCGATAGCATATTGAAAAGAACAGTTTATTTCAGGTAAAACATCCTAAACAACATTTCATCACAGTGCTCTATGATTCTCTTCACAGGCCTAAAAACAAACCGATCAGAGCTCTTGGTACAATATATATTCGTTTGCAAGAGCTAATGTGAGCTTTAGGTGTCCTTTAATGGAGAGGGATTTAAAATAACATAAATACAAGAACCAAACTGGCGAACAAAAAGTCCTAGAGTTCCAGAACAAAGGACAGAATAACCCAAATTGTTACCCCAAAAAGTTACAGTGCCCCTTTAGTGCGGTTTCTATAATATTTATGATCAAGTATGATGAGCTGCCTTCATTGATACATCATATTTTACATTTCAGACGATTACAAATTCTGCAGAACGTTCGAGTATTGACTGGTGAGCGGTGATTGCTGGCTTAAAGCTTTAAAATGCAGAACCGACTCCAGACATCTTATCGCGACGTCGTCGACCTCTGGGTCGAACTTATTTGCCAAGAGCTGCTGCTGGCCCAGCAGCCACTGGAGGTCCCCGGCCCCGTACACGCACACCGCCCTCCTGTACTGCCCGGTGCACAGACTGTACGGGGCCCCCTTTCTCACGTCACCCGCCAAATAGGCCCAGTTCACCACGCGAGCGAGCGCGTGCATGTCCGTGGTGTCGTACTTGCCGTTCGCAGGAACTGATCCAGGAACAGTGGGCATCCTCTGCAGGGTGGCCCACAGGTGCTCGTCGGGGCTGTACGTGTCCTTCTCCCACTCAAGAAACTTCTGGACCTCTCCGTCCCGCATCACGTGTTCCACAAAGGCCCTCGAGACCACAAAGTAGGCGCTGCCGGAGAACATGGGGCTGCTGATGGGCGGGGGGCTCTTCCTCACGTTCGTCCCGATGACGCTGCTGGTGACGTTGTGGTGGTACAGCCAGCGGTTCTTCTTGTACTCGCTGGTGACTTCCGTCTCCAGGCTGTTCCTCCCGTTCAGGGTTTTCAGCGTCTGGACCATCTCCCTGTTGGTTTTGATGGGGAAGTCGGCCCCGCAGGTGTTCAGCAGGTACCTCCACCGGACAGGTGAGCTCAGCAGGTCTTCCATGCAGTTCAGGTCTGCCTGCACCCGGGACCACGACGCGTATACGACTCTTTCTAATTTACTGGCCACAAACACATTAGGAAAACAGGAGACAATCGCCCCCACGGCCGCCTGAAATTCTTTGGAGGCCTTCTGGTCCACGTGCACGCAGTAGATGTTCTGCGGGGTGTAGATGGCTCGCAGGAGCCGCTCAAACATCTCGATCTTCTCGTGGATCACCATGGAGTAGGCGATGGGGAAGTCCATCTCCTCTTTACTGAGAGGAACCGTGAAGAAACCTCTGTTTTCCACATAAGCCGCACAGTCTTTTGTCACATTGAGGTAGAAGTCCTCAGATAGAATGTACCTTCTCGTCCTGGAGGACAACAGCACTTCTAATTCCCTGCTCATGCCCTCTGCGTCCCCGCTGATGATGGCCGAGCAGCCGGGCAGGTCAACAGAGAGCTGCTCTGGTATCCTGTGATCAGACACCGCCTGCCTGTTAGAAGCAGAATCCCAGACTAGGAAATAAAGGAACATACCCGTGAAGATGAGAGAGAGGCACCTCAGCAACTTTACAGGGGACATGTCCTTGGCTTGAGGTGATTTTGAGACCGGTGACTTTCTTGTGCGAGTCAGATTAAATGAGGGGATGCCACAGTGCTCCTCTTTAATATAAGGAGCACAGGAAGAATCAGCCTCCAAAGTAGGTGTGTCAAACTAAGGCGTGGAAGAAACCACTGCAGAAAATCTTGGAGTAAGTAAATAGGATCTCACCAATCACATGTGGAAACTGACAATGATGTATTAACTGAGAATATAGGTGGAGTCAAAAGACAACACCTTCAGATAACAGAAAACTTTGCCTTGAAGTTTGTTCACGTATTGTGTGCACATACTAAACTGTAATGGCACTCACTTTATGTCATATCAATTAATTCATGTTGGTTATTCAAGTAAGTCCTGCAGATATCTTCAGGTTCACCGTAGTTGAGCACCGAAAGCATCGAGTGAAAAGGATTTTTTATTTAATTTATTTCTCTATTTACACCATATCATGCAGATTTTCAGTGATTACACATGATCGTTTGTTCGACGGTTTAACAAATATCTCATTGAGTAAAAAAAGACATATACATACATATACACTTATATATGTATTTTTTTTTTCCCACCGTTTGCTCACAAATGCCTCGTCTAAGAATGTGCATTGTACAGATACAGGCACTTTGTAGAATAAAATAAACACCTGAACGCAAAAAGCAAAACATAACTCAACGCAAAAAAATACGACTACATTCTCGTCTAAACATTAAGTAAACTATTTTGAATTCTCCTGTCAGTCTTTATGATCTGAACGTCCACAATACATTCTTCTCTTACTGTAACATCTGGGGGGGTATATTAAGAAGCAAGTTCAACATAGCCAGGCTTTTAATTGCATGAGCTGGCTCAACGGAACCAAAAACCCCAAACAAATGTGACGAGTATCACTACTGTGTTATGAACAGTTTTTCCTTTATAAGGCTCCTAAAAAAAAGGCGCGTTTTAGTGTTTGTATCATTTGACTCTTCTTCCGCACAAAATGGACAGAGTGTGTGCCGGCTCGCTCAGCCTAGAGCAGGGCTGCTGACAGTTTTTTTTTATTTTGAAAAATAAAATTCTGCACCACCAACTGAACGCTTAGAGGTTCACCTGGCAAAAAAGCACAACTCAATGCAAACAGTTTGCTCTGCTGTAAATATACGTCTTTGTTTGACATTACCAGTGTATATGCTTCAGCGGGTATAGGTATATAACCTGTTTGTAGAGTCAACATACACTACCTCACTAACCCATTAATCTTGCTTCGTAATACACCCCTCTGGTATGACTGTATCTAAGATTGATTGAGACACGTGTTCTCATCCACACCCTGGTCTGCATCTGTGTCCTGCTCGTGGATGAAGCTGTAGCGCCTATACACCGATCCACCTTTGCTGGTGTACACAACGTCCACCTCGTCTCCACTGTCCGGCTCCGGCACACCGTGGGGCATGCTGATGCTGCCGCTGCCGCTCAGTCTCTCATAGCTCTGGCTCCAGCAAAGCCTCTTCCTGGCATGGGCCTTAACCAAGGCAAACACAGCCAGAGCCAACCCCAATGCCAGCAGCAGTGCGATAGGCAAGGCGGCTGAGGTGTGCTTCACAGCTCTAGACGACATGTTCAGGTCTGTCTCCTGATCCTGTCCTGACTTGGGTTGGGGCGCCTCCACACACAGAGCTAGAAGAAGAAAAAAAACTGCCTTTAGTTCACGATCATATCCAAACAATGCCATGTTTCTTATGATAGACAGGGTCCCTACCGGAGCGGCTGTCACAAACACAGCATTCGGTGTCATTCCCTCCAGGATGACAGCAGCGGGCACACCGGTTTTCCACAGCATGGAGAGCAGAGTCTCGGTGACAGGTCAGACACTGGTCTGGCCTGGGGCCGGTGCAATGCCTGCACGAGCTGTCACATGGCTCACAGGTTTCCTATACGGTTCAATTTAAAAAGTCATTGTACAGAGTAAATAAAAGAAAAACATTAAGCCAGTCAGCAATGTGGGAACAGAGATGTGCCTTTTATTGACATCTGTTATAAGTACCTGCCTGAACTTTGTGTCACAGCTAAAAAAATATTTATTCACAGCTTTAAACATTAATAATACACTTGAATATATATTTCAATTATTTTGAAACACAAGATAACGTTTGGAAAAGTAAGCCAGTATTTAGCATTTAACACTTTGTCCAGATAACATGCCAAAAAAAAACTTTAAAAAAAAAAAAAATGTAGGGTACCAGCCTATCACCAAAGTAGCTGACCACTGCTGCTCTTGAGTTTGAATAAGTTAATGAGGCAATTAAGCTGATCTTGGTTCAGTAAAAGAAACACATTTGAATTCAGAAGGTGTTGGGTTGTATTTTTCTCTTTGATAAGCAAGGGTTTATTTTCTTCATTAATTAATCTGAAAGCTCAAACACAGCTTGCGAAATGCAGCGACTGCCACTGGCTTATATCTCCCAGCTATAACTTGCATCCCGCTGTATAAAGTGTTATTATGTGACAGGGCAGCCAGGGCTAGCTGGTTAGTATGCTAATTTCACTACAACACAGTACATATACTTCTTAACATGTCAACCTTCTGTCGATACTGTTTTTTTAATATTTTGAACTAAATTGTTGTCCTGATCTTCCAATTTTTTCCTTTTGGTATTTCTTTACAGCCTTAAATATTCATTTCAATCTGCATAACAAGCAAGAGTTCATAATTAGCACTTTCTTTATCTTGATTAAGAGTGCTCTGTTCACATCGGCAAACAATACAACTGTCACAGATTGACGTATGGCTCAAAGGTAAGAGCATACCTCTACCGAGAAGTATCGCCCCTCCTCACAACGCGGGTAGCAGACTTTGTCCTTTAAAGTGTTGCCCCAGTCGCACGTCACGCAGCCCTGAGGTGAGGCATCTGCAAACACGCATACATACACAATCTCGTTCCTGGCAAATCAATTCTAATGTTGGCAGACTGGGAGGATAAAGAGCGCAAGCGCTTATCAGGCATATGTTTTTAAATGTTTAAACAAACAATTAGAACAAAGCAGAAGATCTCATATCTGTACCTGTGCAGGTCTGACAGCTAGTGTGGCACTGTTTGCAGATGTCATCAAGCTGATAGAAGCGGTGTGGGCAACGCTCGACACACAGCTTGGTGCCTTGCAGCTCCAGAAGAGGAGGTGAACAGGCCCTGCAGGACTCAGGCCCTGGTCCTGTACACCGCCCACAGGACCGGTCACATTTCTCACAGTGGGAGCCCTCTCTGTAATACCTGAAGAAATTCACAGATCTATATTAGAATACGTGTGTAGATTTTTGATTGTTGCAGACAGAAATTTCTTTCAGTTTTGTCTGCAGGATTTAGTGCCAGTTGATTCTCCTTAGTCTTACACAATGGACCTCACAGTTAAAAGTAGTCATGATGAATTGACAGAGAAAAAAAAATGAAGAAATAATAATAGAAATAGTAATAATTTGTAAAAATACTAATCATAAATAATGACCAGCTGTTTCATGATTTCAAAGGAAGTTGCTCTACAACTGATGACACTCCACATAAATGAAAGACAGGGGTTTTTTTGTGTTGGTTCCAGTGGATAAAGGGTGTGGAGGAAGTTCAACAGTTCAACAAGTCCCGCAGGAATAAAAAGTAAACATTTTCCATTCATGATCAGCCTTGTACCCTGTGGGACAGTGAGTAACACAGAGCTGAAGGAGACGCAGGTATCCTTGAGAGCAAGTGAGGCAATCTCTCGGTGATGCACCAGTGCAGGTGGAACAGGCGCGGTCACAAAGCAAACAGTATCCCAACTCTGTTCCGTCCGCCTCTTGACGTGTGTTGTATGAACCAGCCGGACACTCGCTCACGCAGGTTTTATCTGGAAAGAAGCACAGTTTATTAGTGCCTACTCATACACTTCTGTCAATTCAATCAAGAATTCTTATCTCCAACGATTCTGAAAAACTGAAAAAGCTGAACTGTGACAGTACAGTAAATCACTCAGACGGTGTAAAGCACACAGACACAAGAGCAGCGGTCCCCATACTTTTCTGCAGGGCCCCTATTTTTTTAGATACATTCATTTCAAGCTAATACAACTAATGTTTTGAGACACAGAACCCACTGTGGTCTCTCTTCATTACCCCTCATTGTACTGGTGAAGCCGAGGGAAACATATGTCCCCCAGGAAAAGGCAAGTGTTTAGTACTAATGTAGATGGTGTAACGCAACTTTAGTACAGCAGCAGGCGGTCTGTTCTCCACCGCTGGAGACATGACACCATGTTACTCCAGAACTCACAGATCAACTGATTTAAGAACAGATTTAAAAGGTGCTATGATAATCTTTCTAAATTCCTTAGATTATTATTTTACTGTCAGAAAAACAGGTGGGAAAAGTTCTTTTTATTTCAGTTTTCATCCATTCTGAGTCAAATCGTGACACCGAGAATCAGAACTGATTTGGATTGTGAGATTGCTAAAGATTTCCATCCTATAACTAATCCCTCTTTAAACTGCAGGTCAGACTGAGTCTTCACACACATCAGAAATACTTTATCAAAATGTTGCCACAAGCCTTTTTTATCTCAAAATGTAAAGAGATAAAGGATAGGCCTTTACTTTCAGTGCCGCTGAAACAGAAAACTGAATCCTTCCTCACTTTTCCTTTTTCTTAGCTTGCAGTGTTGCCTCCCTTTTAGTTATTTGGCTGTCACTCACATTTGAACTATTTTCAGGGTTTACGCTTCAATGTCAAGACACAAATTGTGAAATATTCTCAAGGGAGCCATCATTATGTCATCATTATTACTTTTCATGGTGTAGTGAGGGCTACAACCGCAAAGACTACTTGTCAAAGTCTATGACTCAGACTCAAATTCCATTCGTCATCAAAGGTAACAAAAAGATTGTTATGAAGTCCCTGGGCAGCTGAAAGTTTTGAGATATGTGGTTTAGCTTTATTTCACTGAATCCAGTTGAACATTTTTGAAAAGAACGCTCACTATGAAGGTATTTGGGGATGGCGCAGGTCTGGCATTCATCGTTGCCTGGTCCCTCGCACGAGTAACAGTGGCGGTGGCAACCCATGCAGGTGAACTGGTCGTCGTGTAGGTAGGTCCTCGGTGGGCAGTCCGTGTCGCCCGTCACGCCACACAACAGTGTGTTTGGATCGAGCACCAGTCCCTTCTCACACTGCGTGCACTGGTTTGGCTCTGGGCCGGAGCAGCTCATACAAGTCTGGTGGCACTCTGCACATGGTCAAACAAAACGTCAGACGTCATATCACCTTCACAAAAGAGGGTGTGATCGCCTCCAAGCTACACAGGGAAATGATTACGATTTAAACAAATATTGTATTTAATTATGATTAAGATAACTCATGGGTGGCAGTGATGCTGTTGCGGTTCCAGACACTGTGGGTTTAGTGCTTCCTGAATAATAAACAAACTTCCATACAATAGTCAAGTAGTTTCAAACAAAGGTTTCTATCCTGTCCAGTTTGTTGTAGAAGAAATCCAGTCCTCTCCCAACTTCTTTGATAACCTTTGAGCGCAGCAACTGATTTTTCTGAACAACCATTTCATAAACCCTTGAAAGCTAAAGTGCAAGCTTTCTGTTCTGCGGGATCTCAATTTCACAAACGTTGCTGGAAATACCTCAATAGTTCAAGATTTAACATGACACACTCAATTTACATATTTTTCTTTCTACTTGACTAGACTTGACTAATGTCTTTATTATTTCTACCATTTATTATTGATTTCTTAATTTAGTTGTTTAACCCTCTGTATCTTACCAACCGCTGTTCAACACTATCCATGGTAGGCATGTGACGGTATGAAAATTTCATGTCACAATTATGCAGGCCAAAATACTTTTGAGAATGGCACTACTGGACTACTAACATACTGTAATCACTTGATCTTACATTATGTTAAGACACAAACATATGTACTTAGTCACAGAGAGGGGACACGTCTTTAATAAGGTAATCACAAGGTCCCCCTGCATCATCCGCAGGGTATGACCGCACGTCCCAGTATTATTTAGTTAGGAACGGTAAGCAAAAAACACGTTTTATAACTTAAAAGTTGAGATGCCTTTGCACAGAAAAAAATGGGACCTGATTAACAATGAAATGCACAAGACAGTGGCAGATAGAACATGGTCAGTAAACTATGTTACCCTGCATAATTCAGCACTGCTTATCTAACTTATACCACTGATATAATTCAACTACATGCAAGTACATTTTCTCAAGTACTTTGATTAAAATTTTACCAGTTACCAAAGCAGGGCAATTTTAAATTAATTATCTGTATTGGCAATCGGATTAAAAAAACACAGATTCTAATATTCAGAAAAACCTGCATATCAGATCAGACAATTGGCCAGATAAATTGGTGATATCAGATATCTTACTCAATTGCAATTTGTATGGGTGACTTTCACTTAAACCAAAGTTATATTTTAACATGAAGTTTCGACTTTTACAATAGTACAACTTTTGGGTACTTTTTTAACACACAGACTCACCTTGGCATTCCATAGCCTCAGTTTCATAGTAGGTACCAGTGGGACAGTCTTTGGTGCATTCACCCTTATAAAGTTTGGGGCTAAACGTTGAGCACGTCTCACAATCATCTGCCAGAGGCCCTGAACAGCTGCCACAGGTCGGGTGGCACTGACCACAGCGGCCCTCCTCCATGTCCTCATAGTAGCCCATGGGACAACTAGCCTTACAGACACCATTCAGCATCAGGTAGAGAAAACTGCATTCTGAAATTATATGGAAGAGAGTTATGTCAACAGGTTTCAGGATGTGATACAATGTCTTATAACTGTTGTATGGAATATTTTTCCTCTTGAAGCTTAGCTGCCCGCAATTGATTATAACTCACTGAAACAGGTCCTGTCATCTGAGCAAACGTCACAGTGGGGAGGGCAGCGTCTGCAGGTGCCATCATCCGCAGGGTATGACCGCAGTGAACAGTTGAGTCTACACATACCACTCTCTAAGTAGTAGCCATCAGCACAGGACAGACACTGTGACTTGATCCCATCACATGTCAGACAAGAGCTGTCGCAGGCTTCACACGACCCCTCTGCTGTCTCAAAGAAACCTCTGAAAATAGCCATTAGATATGTTTATGCATAAAGAGGAAGGAACATACCATCATTAGAAAAAGGTTATCCAACATCTTAAGGCTTAGCTTATCCAATTTTCTTACTCTGGGCAATTCGACCAACACCGTCCCTGGTGGAGAAAAAGTTTATAGCTGCTTTTGGAACAGCTGATGCAGTTATCACTGGTGTCCACGCAGGCCTCACAGTTTGGTGAGCAGTCTTCGCACAGCTGAGTTGCAGAGTTTGCATAGGAGCCAGATGGACACTGCACTACACAAGAGCTGTCCTGGTCCAGGAAATATCCTGTGACACAGGTAATGTAATATAAGAACTGTCTTTGTTTAACGACTGAATAAAGTAAACATATAACTTATCACAAAATACCTTTGAAGCAGGAAGAACAATCCAGTGCTTGTGGGCCAAAACAGGATTTACAGGATGCATCACAGGCCTGACATTCACTATATTTACCTGGAAATAAAACAATAAATAGAGCAACTGTATCTCATAGTATAACAGATAAAACGTCACATTTTACATATTATAGAGATAAGTATCACTTCCTGTTTAAACTGAGCTAAACTGAGAATGTTCTGTTTTACCTAACTTCACCACTAGAGGGAGGTATAATAAGCTCTAAACAGCGTGTCTGAGGTACAAATGATGGAAAGAGATGAATAATAAAGTGCTTGCTGGCATCGATTGGTCAGCACTGACAGAGTGCAGTGCATGTAACATTGGGTTTTCAGTAATTGGTTTGTATCAAACACTTATGTTACAATCTACATTTTGTCAGCATACGCTATGATTTTCTGTTGTGAATCGCCTCTGTACACACATCTATCTCATGTCTGCCCGTCCTGGGAGAGGGATCCCTCTCTCAGAACAGGAGAGAGAGGGATTATAATCTGTATGTCGTACAGATTATAATAAACCCTTTACTCAAATTTGGATTTGTTATATTGGGCTATATACGTAAATATAGCGTACTTGACTAAGAAACCTGCAACGTATTACCTGCTATACAGTGTCTAACACCTCTTGGAACACTGTTATAGCAACTCGACAGGGGATGTTGTTGTGTGTGAAAAATGTTCTGATGGTGGTTTACACAAAATGATGGCAGGCTACATTTAGAAGGACTGTTGACCGGGCAAAAAATTCACCAAGTTATCATCATGGCACATAAAGTTTATGGTAAAACCTGTACATTGCTAAAGCTAACTGTTGCTGTCATAAAAAAAAATACATTGCATTGTAAATGTAAAATGCAATGACATAAAATTAACAATCAGAAGCAGTAGATCATTTAGAAAAATACTCAGCTAAATGATAAGCGATCCTGACAATGACTGGCCCACTGATGCACACAAGGATGTAAATAATCAAACCAATGTGGCAGAAATGTACAGGGTCACCCTGTATGGTTGACAACAATGGAGTACTTTTGACACAGACACCAGAGAGGAAGCCGGTGAAGAGGCTTGTGATTGAGGCAGAGGAGCCTTTTCAAAATTGCTCCACTAAATGGCTCTTGAATGAAAGGTGACAGAGTACATGTGCAGCAGGGTGACACAGTGAGTAGGCGACCGTCCTTCAACCTAGAGGTCCTTCAGCAGGGTTCAAACCCCCGTCTCAGCGGCAAGCATCTACCATGCTAAAGTGTCCTTGAGCAAGTAGCTGAATCCCTCCAAATTCCAGGGACACTGTACTGACCTGTGCTAACCTCCCACAGGAGGAAAGCAATTATTTCTATCAGGGATTCAGTCAAGTATCATGTATTACGTCTGACTTCACTGCCACATGATAATCATAAGCTGTTCAGTATAAGACTCATTTTGTTTTCCTGTAAAACATACAGGGCATACACCAGCCTTTAAAGCTTCGTATCTCTAAAAAGAAAAATGACCAGGATTAGCATCTAAAAATTTGATCCATGCCTCTTACCGTCATAGTACTGTCCCAAGGGACAGTTAACCAGAGGACACTGCCCATGTAGTGGAGCATTTCCACCAAGACAAAGATCACAGTCTGACGAATGAGACCCGTGGCATGTCTGGCATGAGCTGTAGCAAGGCTGGCAGCGCCACCCACTGGAGTCACTGAAGGTTTTCTGTGGGCACTGTTTCATACACTCACCTCCTGGCAGGGCAGAGCAGAATAGACAGGAAGTGACTTTTTCTTTCCAGTACAACATCCAGCATACATCATCTTTATTAGTATTGAATGGCTTAAAAAAAAAACAGAAGAGACAATATAATATATCGATAATATCTATTTACAGCCTCATTGTCTTTTTTAATGTGTATTTATTTGGGAATATTTCACTAAAAGCAAACGCCCTGATCACTTTCTGTTACTGAAACACAATCATTTTGAAAGAGTGATGGAAATTGTGATTGATGACGATTGTTTAATATCGGAAAAATACATGTTTTGGTTCAGCTGGCTCTGTTGCGGTCTCAGAAAAGATCTGCTCATCACTCCTTTTTTTCTCCGCAGATGTTTAAATCCTTCACCACCATCTGCTCTTCTGGGTTCTCTCAAAATTCAACTGTCCAAATTCAGAACAATTCTGTAAATCTTTTCAAACAGGACCTTGTAGCTGAAGAAGTGATCGATGGCTCTTGTCTATCACAATGTGCCTGTACATGGTAAAATAATATTTATAGTGGTCTTGCTAATCTTGTTTTTAATAGCTAGAGGCTTAAATTAGCTTTTACTGAGATGCCCGTAGAGAACACAACCTACCAACACAAGCCTAATTCCTTGTTTGCATAAACCATACATTTGCATATCTCATGTTACAGATTTGCTGACGCGGACATGATTTGCAATCCAAATACAGACTCGGAGGACCATCATTAGTCCTCAACAAGAATGATTGATTACTCTAACACGCAGTGATTGAAGAGTATATTAAACACGAACACTACTAGTGCTGTATAGGACGAAAGGGTCGCCTGAATCCTTTAGTATGTTAGTAGTTACAAAATATACATAGAAATGATAATGCTTTGCTGTACTGGTACCATTGAGGAAGTAACCAGGTTGGCAGGAGAGGCAGTGTGTGTTACTCCTGCAATCTGTGCATGGTGCTGGACAGGACAGACACACACCCCTGCCCCAGTCCTCGTAGGTGCTCTGGGGGCAGTGCCTGCGACACTGATGTCTGAAACTGGAAAAGAAAAAAACAAAAATCAGAAACCATTCATGTATTCATCGATAACACATTTTTTTTCTAAACCTAGCGTTGGTCTATGCGTGTGTGAAATCAGCCAAAAGATGGTTGACAAAAACTTGCTGTCACAGCTATTCAACAAAAGGAGGCTTCATTTTCCGACGCAAACATGCAGAACAAAGCTACTGAAGTATCAAAGACATGATGAAAACTATTGTGATTTAATGGCACTTTGAAAGCTTTATAGTGAATGAAGAATGATGTTGTTGCAGGCAGCCTTCGCCCACATGGATGAGTCTGAGGCTACGAACTTATACCAGAGAAAAGACCAAACACACCACATGCAAGAGGCCATGCACTGTGTCAGTCCACAGCGCACCTGCAGCTGTATTGTTGACTTCAATACAAAAGGTGCACTCAATCAAACGCCAGTATTACTGATGTTTCATCCTTACAGTGAGGAAGGCAAACAAAGGCGAAAAACATAAAGTAGGCTGCTTTTCTTCAAGCTTATCGTGCTTCTATTCTCCTCTTAAGGCAGAAAGTTAATTGGTGTTTTATTTGTAGCCCAGAGGCATGGGGAGATTTCTGTCATTAACCTGTCCTATCTGTCCTTCGGGGCTTGTCTGAGCTATTAAACACGAGATGGCTGTCCTAAAAAACTCAAGCCTACAGGAGCTGATATATTGAGTTGCTAAGATGTTACACATAAAACATTAATGCAAGAAAGACTCCTACTTTACAGGCTTCCCAATCTAAATGAAACGAGTCATAACAGCCATAAGAAACTAGCTTAGATTATAGCACAACATCCTCTGCTGCCTCTTCTGCCACTTCCCGACAGGAGAGAATCTGACCACTGACAGCCCAAGCTGCACTTCCTACTGCGTTGCCGTGGATCTGGTGCTAAGATGCGGTGGTTGTTTGAGAAGGAACAGCTGGAGGCGCCACACTGCATCCATCAACTCACACACAATAGCAGCTGGTGCGGACCAGGCCCTGTCTCTGGCCTGGAAACAGTACACTACTTAAGAATCTGCGGGATGTTTAAGAATCCCTCTGTGCAAATATTAGACTATCCATTCCAAGAGAGAGCATTAGCATTACCAAAGCAACTTTTGTTTAGGGCTGTAAACTCCTTGAATTAATGAAGAAAAAGGTGAAAATATGCTGTCGGTAGTCCCTAAAGATAGGAAAGCTTGAGTAAATAAATAGTATAAACCACATTATGAGTGCATCACAGCCATTTTTAAAAACATAGCTCCTTGGAGAGGGAGGTAAATGTCAATAAATACCAAGTATCAATCATGCCGTGACTCTTCAATACTCAGAGTTTCATTCAAGCCCCATAGATTCACAGCTACGCCAAAAGTGTCAAACTTTAACAATTTTTTATTACTACTCACAAAGCCTCAGTAGCGGAAATTCTTTAAAGTGCCTAAAACTGTCACAATCTATCACTGAGAGGCAGTTCCTGCAGTTCATGATCGCCCATGCTCTATTGGGTTTCTTTTATTGGTGTTTGCCTCACATCGTAGATGTAATAAGTCCAGCAGCCACAGAAATTACTGAGACCACCTGTCATTGTAAATCTCTAAAACCATTACTATGAAAGTAAAAGTTACACAAGTAGATTCACGGGAGAAGACTGAGTGTCTTGCCGCACCTATGTAACAGCAGTTAAAGGAGGTGAGTGCAGTGAAGCGGTGAATTTTCTTTCAACCCTCCTCTACTGTGATTCGCACGAGCAGTCAGCGAAGTCAAGATGGTGCACCCTATATAATCACACCTGCTACTGACTGTGCTTTCCACTTATACTTGCTCCTTTTTGTCTCTCTTCTCCTCTCCGCCTGACATAGTATAACATAAGAACACACCCTATTAATTACCTCCGAGAAGCAGACTACACTTCTGTGCTCAAAACATGGCTCAGGTAACAGTGTATGACTCCGAGTGGAGGGTAACCTGACTCACACAATACCTGGAGGCCTAAACCCGGGGGGAAAGTAAACAATTGGAGGTCTGTTCAAGCTCTGTAACCTGTGTCAGACACTGAGTCCAAGTGATAGGCTGGCGTAAACAGAAATACAGGTAAAGTGGAGTTTCTGGCGGAGTGAGGAAAAATTTAACCACATTCTGAAAGCCAATATATGTAAACCCACATACTGCTCATTGATTAACCCAAGGCAATGGTAATGCAAAGATTGCATTTACAAGGAGATTTTGTAAGTTAATTATTCTGGCAGGATATTTAATGTCCATAATGCAAAGCACAAAACACTAGAATGATCTCATTCCAGCTACTCAACATGAATATTTGTTGTTTTTCTTAGTATTCCATAGCTGTAAAATGATTATCTTGGCTTGGCAATATAAGCAATTAAATATGTCAACTTTGGCTCTGGGAAATGGCATTATGCATTTTTTTTACAAACAATTTGTCAATTAATCAAGACTATAACAATTACATTAGACAATAATAATTGCTAGATGCTGTTTTGTAATTTCCATTAATACCTGAGAGTGTATTTGATTTCAGAGCAGAGGAAATTGGAAGCCAGAAAAGTCTGCTTATCAAAAGAAAATAATAAAACACTCACAGAAAGTAACCTTCAACACAGCTGTTGCAGATCTCAGGGTCCTCTGTGTGAAAATGAGAAAAGGTGATTAATTAGAATTCATGCAGAGAGGCAGACTCATGCAGTAATAGCTATATTCATATTGTGCTGCCTAGTGCACAATTATCACCAGTGTTTTAATGTACACTTCGGATGCCCTTTACTGATGGACTTACCTGTGGAACATGTTTTGCAACCCATCTCGCAGTCAATGCACTCTCCTGTGTCAGGGTCCTGCACCTGCCCTAAAACACAGAGACCCAGCATAAAAAGCCTGAATGTATTTCTCTTGAGCTACAGCCAATGCAGACACTCTGCTTTACATTTACCTATATCACAGGACGCCGTTTGGCAGACCCCGTTCTGGAGTTTGTAGTGTTCCCGACATTTGGCACATATGTTGCCATCTGTGCAGAGTTCACAATTGGCTATGCAGGGCAGGCAGGCATAGTGACCCCTGTCAGGATAGAGTCCCCGGGGGCAGTGTGTCCGACAGCGTCCTTGGTGAAGAAAACGCTCCTGTCCATCTTCATCTGAGGAGGAGGAGGAGGAAACAGAGGACTTGTTAACATAAAGCCTACTCTATTTTCTCCTCGGATGAAGATGTCATTAGCCATATGGAACTCCTGCCAGGTAACGGCGTTTACAAAAATCTGGACTCTTCCAAAAGTGAAAATCAATGAGCTTCTCATAACAAATACAGAGTTGGAGCCAAATGGATCTGACAATTACATGGATGAGGGAGATGAAAGGACTTGATGCCAACTGTGTAAAAGTTCAGTGCATTCAGCAAATTACAGCCTTATCTCACATTAAATAATCCAAACTGGTTGATTGAAAGGAGAAATTAGGAAGAAGAGAATTCATACATTTCAATACAAATGCATTTAGTCATTTGAAAAGAAAATGAATGCCAACTATTTTGAAAATCAATTATCATTTTCATTTTTCATCAAAAATATAAAACATTTACTGGTTCCAAACTTAAGGATTTGCTCCTTTCTTTCATCATTAGGGATTGTAAATGAAAGCTCTCTGGGATCTGGATTATTTGGTTGGACAAAAGAAGCCATTTAAAGATGTCACTTTAGGCTCTGATACATTGTCACATTTATTTGACATTTCATAGACTAGATAATGAATTCATTGCGAAAGTAATGGGCAAAATGATCATTAGTCGCAGCCCTTCACGCAATTAGTGACAAAATCAGAAAATAGAGAGAACAAATGGATGTTGAAGTCATGAACATCATCATCCTGAACTGACGGCTGCAGCCCAGCATGTTGACCGTAGGCCTACAAATAACTGATCACAGTGTGAAATCACTTCCTGACTGATGATGCTCCAACTTATGTAAACAAGGGCAATCAGAGGCAGATGAGAGATCAGAGCTGTGGGCAGAGACAGGGTCTTGTGTTGGCTCTAATGATTAATACTCCGCCACCTGCCACTAGCCTCGCTGTGGCACCTGAGGCATCTCTGGAAGCAGCTGAGTTACAGCACTGTCTCATCTGCTCAGTGCTGCACAGAAGATGTGTGAGACAGGGAGAAGAGGGGCAACAAGCTGCTGCTGCCTTTCTAACCCTTTAACTTCCCTCACCCTCAGCATCACACAGAGAAATGTGGCACCACAGAGCAGGAGGAATAGGGTGGAGACTTCTGATGTTCCTCCACCAAGATACATACCGGGATGAAATACTTACTACTGTATAGCAATTAAGTGTACCCAACAAAAAATATCTGCAGCAATGTACATTAAAATGTAGTCAGTGAAAACAAAATGTACGATTGTAGCAATGTCACAATGCGTAGATCTGAAGAAAATGGTGAGTTTGTGAGGGAGAGAGAGACTTGCAGGTTTTGCAGGTTAAGCCCAGTGAACTGCAACAGTAACACTTCTAGCTCAAGGGGATATTTTTTCCCTTTCCCTCTGATTAACAAAGGCCCCATTCTGACGTGATCAGATTACACTGTGAAAAACTCAGGAGAAAAATGATCACACCTTCATTTCTTACCTATTTCAAAAGGTGCCCCTGTGACAGTAAAATCAACATGTTCCGCAGCCAATCTCGGACTGTTTAACAAGAGTAAATGGTAAACCGGAGCTGAATGCTCCTCCTCTGATTTAAAAGCCCTTAAACAAGTTTGCTTTGTTAACCATTAAATAGTGCTGCTCTGAAAGAAAGAAAAACACCCCACCTCCATTTCAGCTGGATTAATGAGTCTGTGACATGGATTTGTTTTAATAAGACATCTGTGGAGCCAAATAAAATCGAAACAGAGGAATTATCTTGGCCATTGGCAAGACATTTAGTGATCATTTTTTTCACCTTTTGTACAGAAATTGTGAGGTATTTGAAATGTGTCACATGATGCCAGGAATATTGTTTAACTTCCATGAAGCCATTGTTGTAGCTGCTGATTTATTTATTGTCTTTGCTGAAATTAGACTACACAAAACATTAGTTTGAACCCATCTTAATTTAAAACGAGTGCATCGTGGTGTGACAAAAAAAATTAAACGCTTCGCCTTTTTTTCCCCCCTTTGGAACAGCCACCCACGATTTCAGTACGGACATAGGTAATTGTACTCACTAACTCCACAGGTAGTGCATTCAAACAGCTCGTGCCCGTCGCACTCGGAGCAGGTGGGGTGACAGAGGACACACTGGCTCTTCAGCATAAACTGTCCACTCGGACAGGGCGACGAGGGTTTACATCCAATAAAGCCGACGCCGGAGAGGAAGATCAGAAACGCGGCGAAGGACCTCATGGCTGTGCCCGAGGACTTTTCCCTGGAAGTGAGGAAAAAACGGCAGACAGTGAGGAGGAGTGTCTCCAAAGACGCAGTGTCCCTCCGTGCAGCAGGTATGCTGGCAGATCGATATGAGGCTCCGCGAACACCAGCCCAGAAATAACTTGCTGGACCAGTTCGCTCAAGTGAGATCACAGTGGACAATGAGCGTGGACTGCGGTCAGCCTTTAGTAAATGATCCTGGCAAGAAAAAAAGGGAGAACAACCCAGTTTCTGTGTCACGACAGACAGGCAGCCAGACACACACATAGACAGACAGAGAGTTACACAGAAAGATAAATAGATATGTATAGCTTTAATAAATCATCACTACATATATCATTTCTCAAAAAGAAATTGTTTGCCTGATTAAAAACAGGGAACTTCCGGTTCTGATTACACCTGATAATAACATTACTTTGTAAAGACACACCTGTGACTACAATTTGCTGGTAGGTAACAAAGGTATATACACAACAACCCTAGATTAAGAGTTTAAAAACGGAAGTATATGTATATATTGTCAACGTTAGGTAAATAAATATCAAAATGAGTTATAAAATGAGTATATTTGTTTATTTTTGGTGAACATTTGAGATTTAGCTAATGCAAGGTTAGCTTAGATTATGTTTCAGATAAAAGCCGTAAAAATGATTTTAAATTGAACCTGTACTGGTTTACAGGTTAGGTTATCTGACTGTTGGGGTTGAACGGACAATTTAACTCTCGAAAGAAAGAATAAAACACAAATTATAGACTATATGTGTCTGTTCTTGTAGCCTGCGGACTATATTGCTAACTATATTGCATGAAGAATCATGTTTAGCTGAACTGCTATTAGCTTAAATTGTGTTAGCTTTCACAGTCTTACCTTTCCTTGTGGTTCAAAACTCAGATACACATCATAAAGACAGTCAAGTGTTCAATGTATTAACATTGTGGGGGTTGTTGTTGTTGTTGTTATATATAAAGAACCAAGCCACTGGATACTATTTAAGTCTCATAAAAATCAAAGTGGAAGTGGTTCTTTTCAGTGAAGGAGGCACAGCGGCCTCTCGCGGCGCCTCGCCGGACGTGTATCCCTCCGAGGGCGTGAGCCAGAGCCTCTTTCACCGGCTGACGTCACGCGTCTGTCGGAGGAGGCGTGGCTTTGTTCTGCTGCAGCGGAGAAATATGACATGGGGATGAGCGAGAGAGAGGAGGGGAGAGAGTGAGACAGCCCGAGAGGAATTAACGGTTCGTCAGAGGTCTGGACTGAAAACCTGAGGATGGGGAGCAATGACTGAAAACACAACGGTAAGAGACAGACATGTTTGTATTTTCCCCTCTCTCTCTCTCTCCCACTCACACACACACACACACACACGCACAACACACACACAGCGCGACAGGCCGATCCGTGGCTCGTTTGATAGTGAACACAATAGGCTACCACTGCAGACAGGTGCACCTGCCTTCATGCGAGTACGTGCCTCGATGCATTCAACTTCAGGTTCCGTGCGATTACCTTTTTTTTTTTTATGTTATGATTATTTCAGGTCGAAGGCAAATGCATCGAGGCCACACAATCTACATCGACGGTCTGGGGGACGAGACGTCTCAGAGTTAAATGCTGTAAACATGGATGTGCTCTTAAATCTGTATGCTTAGTCACAGACCTTTGTGATGTGGAGCATACAGTAAGCAATGTGATATAAATCAGAGACAGCTGAGCTTATTTTGTGATGGTACAAAACAAATAGCCTCTTAGCTCATTGAGGCTATGCTTCTTCTTTTTTTTTTTTACAGACATGGAATATTAATCATCACAGTGTGTTTTGGGCCAGATGGCAGAGATGGTGATGAAATACATAACAACTATTTGTTTCGTGTAGTAAATCACAGCAGCAGCGTCACTTTTGGCTTTTCTGTTCATCTTGAAATAGAGGGAAGCTTTTGGGGAATAACTGCAAATCCCACTGCCTGGTTTCATCCTGGTGCCCATATATACGTTTCTTTTATTGTTGGCCTGGTTCACAATATCCACCAACTACGCCTGCCTGTAGAGATGGTGAGGCCACTAATTCATTGCTGTGGGATTTTTTTTTTTTTTTAAAACCATACCCGGCATCCCCCTGACAAAGACCTACATAATAAAACCTTTAATCTATCATTAATATCAGATTATATTTGAGCTGAGCCAGATAAATTGAACTCTGCCACGGTTTCCTCCTGGTCGTTTGGAAGATGGTGATTTACATCGCAGCAACTTGCCTGCTGTCTTACCTGTACGACTCATTCAGCCCCCTGCCACCCCTGTCTTAATGCTTACTTGCGAGTCGGTGCGATTGACAGTGGTCGAGTGTGATTTGGAGACAGCTTGAGTAGACGGGGCAGAGATGCAAAGCAGGGCCCGTGGCTGCCAGGCCAAGCCAGGCCATGCCAGCTCCACAGAGGGCTTCAGTGCAGCAGGGCACTGGGGAGAGGGCGCTTGGCACCTGATCAGTTACCACAGTGAATTCTGTTCCTGTCACTGGCATTTAGCTACAGAAAAGCAGAGCCGAGATGACGGTTGTTGTTGAACCCAGTTGGGCTTTCATGTCACTGTGGCAGTGCCGCTTTATCAAACCGCCTCTCGACTGATACAAAATGACATTCCTTTGCAAACATCTGTGCCAGTTGCCCACTACCTACTTCGAGAAGAAAGCGGAAGCTGCCCTCAGCAGCTAGCATTGCAATAGAACAAAAGAAAAAAACACTGGTTGCGTTATTAAAATGATATTTTGCATTTATACACGTTTTGCACCAGAGGATCCAGCAGCAATGTTTTTTTTTTTGTTTTTTTTACTGGTACAATTGGACGGAAATCTAAAGGAACGTGAATCATAATAAATCATCTTGTGGGCCTTAAAAAGCACCTGCACAAGGGGGGGCTTAAATCTCCCATTTCTTTTCAAAAGAATCCCATGTGTTCATGCTTGATTCCCCCAAAGTTTAGTCCTTCAGAGGAGACGAAAATGAGTCAAGTGCCCGTGGTAATCACGGCCCAATCACTGCACGGCTTTGAAGTGGGCCCTGTTCTTCAGACATCTCTACAGGTGGGGAAGCAATGTTAAGTGCTCTGTCTGCAGGCGGTGGGAGGTCAGCTAGAGGCCACTGAGGCAGGCAGAGGGGCTCCTCTCTCACATCAAAATAAGGGAGGGTGGAGGGGGCACTGGTCACCCTCCCTGAGTCACTGCACTGTGGTCCTGTTTAGATCTGTACACCGGCCTTGATGTTGGAGAGATACTTTGGGGGGAAATGTGTCTCCAAGTGAATTTGTGCCAATATCGCAGTCAAATGATCCTTGTGCCGTAAAGCTGTAGTAAATCGTCACACCGGTATCCCCTTTCAATGTCGTGGCAAAGGCTTCAAACCACGGAACGTGTTGTAATAAGTCTGCAAAAAACCATTTAACCGTGTTTTATGTACTCTTTTTTTTTTTCAATAGTAAATCTAGACTTGTCAGTGTTTGCAAGGTCAGAGCGTGTGCTTTACATGTGTCTGTTTTTGATGGCTGAAGGTACATAAGGGATCCTGCATCCCCACAGTCTGAAGGGACCCCACAGGCCTGTAGGTTTGATATCTTTGTAAGTTACAGGGGCTAGAAAAATCTAAATGAAAGCCACAGTAAGAATGAGCAAACCTGGACGGGGCTGAAGTGAGACTTGGAAGTGGCAACCACTGTGGCTGACAGTGATGGAGTGAGACACCTGTCAGTCAAGTAAACACTCCCACATAGTCCCGTTTCACCCTGAACGCCATCCTAATGGACACGTTTGTTTTATTTCCGACTTGGGAGACTACATACTGTTTCCCTTAAACTGGCATCTAACGGCTATTAGATGAAGTCTGTCCTGAAGGCACATTTTAAGGTTTGCACCTGTTTCAGAATTTGTTCATAATGGCTGCTGTTTAATTTCTAGAAGTAGAAATGAACCTCTCAGAGCAAAATGAAGTGCGTTATTGTCTTATGGTCAAGTTGTTGAATCCAGGCGCTGTAGGCAAAATGTTAGGGATGCGTTGTTACTGGCCGCTCATGGTCGATATTGATAAGATAATCAGTGATTTCATTGTTTTGTGTTTTAATTTATAACCTGTAGTTTGTGCACACCTGAGGGTAGAAAGGCTAACATATAGTTTGCAAAGATGGGTGATTTTATATTCCATTGCTCTAATAAGATTTGAGTTTTTGCTATAACTCTTAGACATTTCCCCTCCTCTCTTGGGATACTTGTGAAACACAAAATACTAATTGCAATCATTTCCTCTTCCTCTGAAACCGTATCACACGTCCACACCGGCGACAACATGTCTGGCTCTCTAGTCTGTGGGAATCTGCCCAGGTGCAGCAGGTTAACATCATGAGCACGACGGGCCACACTTCTTCTTCTTCTTCTTCTTCTTCTTCTTCTTTGTGTTTATTGACCAACTTTAAAAGTGCAAACAGCCACATACTGTATCTTAGTTTACAAATACTCCTTGTTAAGTGAATGACAGCAATTTGGCTTCATATTATTGGTTCTGTTTATCAGCCAGAAGCAATAAGTAACTGATAATATGAATTTCACGATGTCAGGCTGACGATTTATCGGTCTGATATATGTCGGGCATCCCTACAAAACATAGACCTATCTTTTTAACACAGAAGTCAATAAACTAAATGCTGTTTGATACATTTAAAGTACATTTAACCACATGTTATGCTTCTTTGATGGGATAAAGCTCTGCTACATCACAGAGCTACATGAACTCTCACTGTCTATTTGCAACTTTCACTTTTGTGATTGTAATATAATTGTAAAGTTTGTGTTAATATTCTGATATACTGCCCCGAAGACACAAACCCTGTTGTGTTGTGGCTGTTGTGATGTAACAGGGATAGTAGAAAGTAGGAAATTATAATAACATGTTCCACACTCTGGTTCCATGTACATTTTGTTGTTAATCTGATGTGTCTTTTAGAACAATGACCATATGGAGACACAGGCACTGATATGTTATACATGCCAGCCTTTTCTAAACCTCTATTATAAATCTTTATGTGAAATGTGTTCGGAAATGTACCTGTATAATTGGATATTTAGATGTTTTAAAAAAGCTGTTTACGATATTAATGTCGTGTTGATGTTAACCGTTCTACTTAATACGTATCAGTTTAGCATCAGTTTATTCAATATTTTGGAAGGTATTTAACCAAAATAAGTGAATCTTTACATCTGGTATTGTCTGCATTTGAAGTGTTTTGATTGGCTGTGTCCCATCACCATCTATTTCAGCGTTTTTAGTCAATCGAGGCCTCTTCATTGGTTGAGGTTGATTGTCTGATCACTGTCTCATGTGTTCCTGGGCCTGTATTACATATCAGTGCCTGTGTCTGTTGTTGATCTTGAACAAGGCCTGAGGGCCGAAACGTCATCGGATCAAAAGGAAAAACACGTTCAGAGACAGAATGTGTGGCACCTTTTTCTGCTTTCTAGTGTTCTTCCAGTGATCAGCGCCTCATTGCAACCTTTGCTGTGTGTTACTTACTCTATTGTGTAACAGAAACAGTGACCACTGAGGTTCCAATTAACCCTCAAGTTTCGCAACAGATGATGTTTCTGTGGAACGTTTAGATGGCATGTAAAAGCCTGACGTTCCAATTGTTTGTTTTTTTACAGTGACTAAACCTTCCTCACCAAAGAGGAGCTGATATGATCAAGGCTGAAAGTGACAACCTCAGACACAAAGGCACCGCAGTATTTGTGTTTGACAGACTGAGCTTTCTCTCAGTCTTTATCCTAACGCGACACAGGCAGCAACAGGAGTCGGATGTCAGGTTTTGCCGAGAAGACATCCTTCGTGACACCCGTAGCTTTTGAACGCCTGTGTGTACATGTGTGTGTCTGCACTTCCTCCACCTAATTGCATTTGCGTTGCTTCGCCCGTCTGGTGCTGAGTCTGGGAGCAGGCTGGTTGCTGGAGAGGTCTGTCGTTGTAACATTCTCCCCATAAGGCCCAACGGGCACAGCCATCCCCTGCCCTGCGTCGAATCAGCAAGGGAGCAGTTTCTAAATCAAACAGAACACTGTTGCACAGGATACCCTTGGTGACTCAATTTAGATTCATGCGGGCCCACAGCGTAGGTCATTTTCATTCATTCAGAAAAAGAGGTCAGGCTTCTTTTTCTCTTCAAAACTCCGGCTGCAATTGTTGGAAACCCAGTGTATCTCCATCTTGTCTCATGATTTATTTCCGCCGAAGGAGATATTAAACGGTAAATGCAGGTTAGACATAACCCTGGGAACAAGAGGAGCAGCAGCGCTGTTGTTCGGCCCGCTCCCTACGTCATTCAATTTCTTAAGTAGAGAAAACAAACGCTCTGCGGTCCGTCACTGTCACTGCCCCTTCTACCATCTTTCCTCCAAAATATATGACAACACATCTCATCAAATGTTTAGCAGAAGGGAGTAAATTCGCTCATTTTCAGCGTTGGAAATATTTCTCCCATCTATGTCGTCTCCTTTCTGGCGAGATGAAGAAGAAGAAGAAGAGATCTAAGATGACTCAAGAGGGTCAAGAAGTACGGTAGCCTATATTTTCATACGCTATATTTATCTCATGAAGGCTTGCGGGGAAATTACTTTGACGCCAGCATCTGTTAACAGCCGTTTAGTTGCACATATACTGTACATTCATGTGTGGTGAAGATCTGCTCCGATTGTTCGCCCTGCAGCTACTTTCCTCCCACTGCTTTTCTTTATGCCTCTCCTTCTTACTTCCATCAACACATTCATTGCCCCCCCCCCC
>CAEMYA010000177.1:5059054-5093355 GCA_903131615.1 Diplodus sargus | reverse complement strand
CCCCCCCACGCTTTCTCAAATGTGGCATCTGGACCCCATATTCGATCAGGATTTCTAGGATTGACCAGCTAATTGTTCTAAGAATATATCCAATATGTTTGTATGAATATGATTTGATATATTCCAATCTATAAAATAGAATGCAAAGGTATGCCATGCTCAGATTGACAACTCTGTAATAAACGTTTTAGTGCCTTAATTTAAAGACACAGAATGTAATTTCTGCGGCTCAGGGATCTCTCAGTCAAACTAAAACAAAAGATGTATGTAGCGTGGGATCATGGGAGTTATCTTCATTGTTAAACAATCACCGCTGCTGATGAAAATCCACTAATGTGACTCGGGGAAGAATCGCTCACAGACGAGAATAAAGTCGTCGTCACGTTCACTGGCTTCCCTCCTCACTCTCGGACTCTCTCCCAGAAGCTGTAGCGACAGGTGACCAAATAAGACGCACTCTCACCTTGAATGAAATTCTCTGGGTTTGAACGTTGTTGGAAATATTTGGGATACGGTCTATTAGTTTTTGATTCATTGCAATGCAGAAATGTTATATATTATATTTTTAAGATGTCAGTTTAAGTAATTTAGCAACACCCGTTGTTGCAAGGACGTATGGTTTAGTACTACAGGTCCCAGAATATGATATAGGATGATGGGGAGTTATCTTTGTGCATCACAGTAATGATTATTACTTGTGCAGCCCTAATACAGATGTAATTACAGAGAGTAAATACAGACTAGACTGGTTGCTTTCATGAAAATCTGAAAAAAATGTTTTCTCATATCAGACTCGCCTGCAAGTTATTCCAAACAAATGCACAAAAAGAAAAATAAACATACATCACTAATCAACAAAGTGATGCATTATGTCACATTTTTGGTTATGCTATATACAATGTTTTATCATATCGTGCAGACCTTATCTCTTTATGGTAGTTTTTGACAGTGGCTGTGTCCGCTGCTGCTCAAGGAATGTCCCAGAGTTCTGTGACCTTCAGTACTGAGCCACACATGGACGTTAAATCAACCCGAACGGAAATCATGGGTGACGGTGCTACCATTTTAATGACCGCCATATCAGTGAGAAATCCTTTCAAAAATGTATCGGACCGTACTGTAGGCTGCACCAGATCAGTAAATCACTTCAAGTAATCATCTCTGCTGGTTCTAAAACACATTTCCCAGTGAAAATCCTTTGATGTACAAAAGGGAAGCATCATTTTTTTTTTTTTTTTTTGCATCATCTTTCACTACAACATAATAATAAATGTCAGTTACTGATACTGGTCCGAGTATGACACATCTTTCCTCCGCAATGCACCCACTCCCACTGAATGCCCTCTCTGTGGGTGCGTGTGAGGCCAGTTTAGAGAACAGGCATCAGACAAAGTAACGAAGTCTAAGATTTCTTATTTATTTTTTTCATCCAAGAATCCAACAGAAAAAAAAAAAAAAGTTTATATCAAAGATCTTGGTGGAACAGGTGTGGATCAACTTAGTGCAACAATAACTGATGTTTAAAATGACTCTAGGTAATATAATGTAGATAAGAATTGTGTCAGGAGCTATATTGAAATATGTATTATGTTTCATGACATATCTTTGAACCCTAACCCTATGACACATGCATCATATTCATCCAAACTTTTGCAGCTTCCATTAATTGTTGACTTGTGCTCTGATCATGTTTCGTTGACCAGCAAAGTGTGGGTGTCATTGAGCCAAACTCACAGTAGTAAAGTGCAGGATGCACTTTGGGTCCTGTGGTTAAATTCAGGGTAATGCATGTAGCTTCCGTCATTAAGACTCAGCAGCGCATTTCTGTTGATATTGTAGCACAATGCTCAGATCGTTGTTTCGATTCCGGCCTGTCTGTTTGAGAATATTTTTATTTGCTAGCAGTTCTAAAACATGTGGCACTTTACCTCTGATGGGGTAGGGGGGAGTTCATTCCACATTAATTTTATTATTGTTGCCATCAAATGGTGTGCAAAACCCTACTTGTGTAAATATGTATATATATATAATGCTGCTGGCAGGAAAGACGTCCAAATTCACATGTACTGGTTTGATGTGTGTACACAGGCCAAACCTTTGTGCAAGCATTTGTTTGTCTGCATGTGTGGTTTTATTTGATGTATGCACACATTGAAACGTCGTTGGTTTCAATACTGGAACTCAAAAACTGAAAATGATCCTCGTGTACTACACCAGGCAGATGGAACATACCGATCTAAGGGGATGAGGGGAGGCTATAAACATAGCTCATAGCAATAATTATTAATTTGTCTTTCACTGACTGCACCCACCTACAAATTGCCTTAACTCCCCCTCTCCCTCACTTCAGTATGTTGACCTCAATGGGCCAAAGGACAGTGACAGCCTACTGAAGGAAGAGCTGTACCCATTTAGTTTTGTGTTGATTCATAACAAAGAGCACAAAAGTGTTGCATTCTGGTTTTATAGCCAGAAAACTCTTATGTTTTATTCAGGAACGTCCGGGTTTATGGGTTTTAATCTCTTTTTCTTCAGATTCTATATTAAGAATGAGGTTATGTGATATTGCCCTCTCCGCCTACTTGAGTGTGCATGCACAACTGCGCGCACACCCACGCATCCAATAGTGGTACCACATTGTAAAATACAGGTATTGTGTATATGTGGAGGCTAAGATATAACAAGTGTCAAAACAATCTGTTCGAGTGTTTCCTTTCTTATTGGATTTTCTTTAGAGAAAATGAAATTCCTAGTTTTGCGGCTCACTGTAGGACATCGTAGCTGGCCTATGATTGAACCAGAGTTTCAGATGAATACAAATATATCCTTGATATTTTATTACATCTCTGATGCTTGTTTAAAAAAGCCACTACTGATACTGAAGCGATCTGGCCCGCATGACATTGAGCGCAGCTTCACAGTTAATGCTGTTTTTTTTTTTCTGTCATGGTACCAGAATGAGATAATCAGGTTGACAAGAGAACATGAGGAACTGTACAGCTATGTAGCTTCGTTGTCTGTGCTTTGTGTTTCTTGTCTGAAACAGAAGGTGTGGTCCTGGTCTTTCTGATATCCCTGTGTTGGTGTTGTTCCTAGAACATCATAATTAATGTTGTTCCTAGACCATTATTGCAACTGACCAATCACACTGGTGTGATGTCATTAGCTTTTCAAATTGCGTTGGTGTTGTTCCTGAAACATCATTAGTTGTTGTGGCTGAATGGGTTGAGTACAGGACTGTAACCCAGGAGGTTTGCGTCCCAATAGGAACATGTTATTATATTGGTAGTTTTTATTTTTACACTAAGTTCTCTCATTATTTCCTATTTCATTTCTGTTGCTGTTTCGGCACATTTAGTAGGAAACTACCATATTTGCTTAGTTTTAGGAAAAACAAAGTTTGGGTTCAAATCATGGACGTCACAGACATTACATGACAGCGAGACAAATCCAACTCACCTTTTTTAAAGTAATAGTTTAGACGGAAGATATATGTAGTTAATAGGAAAGGCACTGGGGCATTACAGTTGCCCTCTACACTTAACTAATCGATCTTGAAAACATTAACAGATTTCGCCTTCATTTAAGATTCTCTAAGAGATTGTTGAGGGTGACCCTCATTTACAGTGATGCAGAGATTACACCATGATAAAAAAAAAAACAACAAAAAAAACAACCACACCAATTCAGCTAAAATAGTGATCATAACCACACAGATCAAGGAAATTAACTGAAGCAGTAACAAGCAGGTGATGGATGAAAGTATATATCGAGACACAAGTGTCCACCCACCTGTTAGGAGGTGGATATAGTAAATATAGAATAAAGGAAACAACATCTACTCAGTTAAAACGTTCCTGGGAAAACCCCCCCACTCAGAATAATGGAGTCGCAAAGCAATGACATTACAAAGATGTGATCAGTCAGTTGCAATTACGGCACCGGAGCAACATTAATTATGATGTTCCAGCAACAACACCAACACGGCAATATCAGCATTGTAACCTATTGCTGAACTGGGCTTAGATGTACAAAATATATACAGTGACAACCTGCCCTCAATTATCACCGACCTGTAGGTGAAAAACCTTTACAGATAAAGCCTATTAGTCTAATATCGTATTCTCGGATGCCTTGGAGAGTTGCATTATAGTTCTTTGAGCTGGTGAGGACGGAGGAAGCAAGCAAAAGAATGTGTGTGCTCAACACTTGAGAGGACACCCTCCCTCAGCACAAACACCAGCTGGCTCCAGCTAGTTTGTCTCACGTTGGATCAGAAAATAATTATTCAGATCGCAAGCAGTTCTGTACGTCTCATCCGTGCGTATATGACGTCCTAGCTTCCGCGCTCGAAACCCCCCATTCGCCGTGTCATTAATATACCTCACAATAGCTGCTAAGTGTGTAATTTATATCCACAGCTGTTTTTTTTTTGTTGTTTTTTTTTGTCTTTCTTCGTCGTGTAGTTCTAATCAACAGAAAGTCAGGAACCTTCTGCTTCGGTAAGGCTTTGTTCTGTAGTCGCAGCTGTCTGCTCGTGGCGCTCTGTCGAAAAAGGGCCCAGCCTGGGAAAAAGAGGTATTGGCCTCTGTGTTTGGAAGGCTGCAGGAACTGACATTTTAAGGGGTTATGATCTTGTTCCGTGCCCCTCAGCAACCAGCTCTTTGTTTGGGTGCACACTGCACACACAGCTGAGCTGCAGGTCTGTTGGACCTGAACATTTGTCTCGACTTTAAGGTCAGACGGGAGAACTATCAGTTGCTTTTTTTTAAATGTATTTATTGCTCATGGTGAAAATACTGAACATTGCTTTTGGTGTGCTTGAAAAACAGCCGGTTTTGTCTCCAGCTGTAGTCGACGGTTTGGCGGCCTTGTTGGCTGTAATAACATGTTTGTTTGGTACAGACTCCAGCAAATGTCACATCATCATGATTTTCTAGTAGTTTTGTGCATTGAAAATGAAAAATTGTGACGCAAAATTGCCATTCCTATTAATCATGATGAATCATTGAAAATCACCGTTATCAAAATAATCACATATCAACATTGCGGCCCTGACTTTGATGTCAAAGTTATGGCCTGAGCTTCTTAACTTTCTTACAAAGGCTGAAAGGTTTTCTAGGAACGCTGATGTCCCTCAGGTATACTCACAGTGTGGTGCTCCTGCTGTCCACTGCAGCATTAATTGACATTATCCTCAAATATTAATGCGATGATGCATTTAGTGCAAATTGACAACAACTCTCCGCTCCATGCATATGCTGTGCTGGCAGTGTGCAGCGCAGCAATGAGATGCAAAGTGACATTATTGCTTCTAGCAGCATCTTTCTCGCAGCATGTGAGGGGCTACTGCACAGAAGTCTGGGTATTTTTATTTTTTTTAAGTTAAGAGAAGGATTAAAAAAGAGAGAGTGGAGGCAGATGTGCCAGTGTGTATGGTTCGATTACAGACTGTCCAAAGGCCACGACCTGGGAGTATTACGCTCTCTCTCTGCCTCCTGTCAAGGAATGGTTAGCGTTTGACTGACATGCAACAGTCCCTCCACCTTCTTGGCTTTCTCCGTGTTGCTCTCCATCCTCTTGCATCTGTAAATTGGGGCTGAGCTGTTGCTTTCTCAGGGTGTCAGGGTGCTCTGAGGTCACGGCTAATAAATGCCACCTGCGGGTCCTGAAGGCAGGGGGAGTCCCTCTAGCGAACGGCGCATAATGGATGGATGAGGAGGGCCTCGGCACACTCTCCCAGGTGGTCGACGGAGAGAAAGACAGACATTGACGGAGCTCTCAAAAATCAAAATGGCTTAGCGTGATGAGTCGGCGCCCGGGATGAAGAGCACTCACTCGAATACGGTGTCCGAGGCGCTGATTGAAACACGTCATGCATTCCATAGGCCACCCGGATGTACATGCACACGCGCGCATTCGCTGCCGCTAGACGCTGAGCACTGGTGAGGCACATACACAATCACCTCAAGTACAAGCTTGCCATTGTGGCTGCAGGAGGAGGAGGAGGAGGAAGAGGAGGAGGAGGAGGAGGGACAGAGATTGAGGCCGACTGACTGATATGAAGGCAGAATAGCAAGTGCTGCTTCCACTCTGCATTGAAATTCCCTGATTGAATCTGCTGCTCTCAAGCAAGGACTTTGAAATAGTGGAAGTGCTTAGTATGTAGTTTGGCAAGACATTATAATATCCCATTACATGAATTTTCTATGCCACTTAAGAGTGCTGTGTTATGAAGCAGGCTAATGGATTGTGTTGATTGCCGATCCAAGGTGGAAATGATCTGTTTCGCTGGAAATGTGCTCATTTGTTTCCCCAATACACAATTACGGCAAGTCTAATGTAACACTGTTTTCCGTGGCTACCTTTTATTCATCGAATTACATCAATAACAGCTTGCACATTATTTTGAAACTGTCGTCTGGCTTTAAGTGTTTTCCATCTCGTAGTATATTAAAATAGCCATTGTTTCAGTAAAACATTTCCGGACCATAACTGAGGCTTGACATTTCGCCGAGCACAGGCATGTGAGTGAGAACTGGATGAGAATGAATGCCATCTTTTATTAGCTGTCTTCTGTGTTTTGGCAGCCCTTTGTGGAAGCACTTGCTCTGTTGGCTTTGAGATTGGTAAACACACTGAGGGCACACTGAGGAGCGAACATGCAATGGTTAGTGTTTTTCTTTTTCTTTTTTTGTTGCACACACACATACGCGCTCCGTAGATGGGGAGCTCGCAGCATTGAGCACAGCAGTTAGAGCCTGTCAGTGCTTTGGCCCGGCTAACTGCAGCTCAGCTCACACGCCGGTGATGAAGCCACATTGGCCCGACGGAGCTGTACGTCCAGGCCCAAATGTAAAAAATTAAATTCTAAATGTCATTCTCTGCCTTCCCTCGAAGGATCGAAAGCATTCTGTCCATCAGTGGAGGGATAAGACTCTTTGAGGCTTGAGTGACTCAATTTGTGTTTAACCAACAAGCCCACATCTTATGTCCCAGGCTTGCTAGACCGGTCTCTTGCTACTGTTTTGTAAATCAGGCTCAGGTTTCAGGTTTCAAAGGTCATTTTGACTCTGTGGATTAGTGCCACTTGCTACGTCTGGGAGCTCTGGAGTGAACTAGAAGGATGTATTTGAATCAGTCCCATCAGATTAACTGTCTCATTCATAATTGTTGTTTTTTATTATACATATATATTATCTCATATTTCGTGAAAACTACATCTCTGAGTGTTCTTTAATATGCATTGTACATTCAGTAATTTGCAGAGGTGTGAGATATTTAACTGTTTAATTTAGTCAAGAATGATACATTTCTCACATCAGATCATACAGAGGGATCCGTCCGAGACATTAAAAATATATATATTTTAGTGGGAAAATGCTTGATGTTAGCTCATCGTGGTCTAGCTGATGTCTTCATATTGTGTGTTTTATTGACGCAACAGTCCCAAATCATTTTCTTTCAATCGGCTAATTGATTCAGTTCAAATAATACATTTTAAAAAAACAAAATCTTGATGATGAGACACCTCCTGTTTGTATTTTAACATTTTTTTACAGTTTTTCTGTGAGCGTGAGTTTGCCAGGGTTTGTTTTTCAAGTGATTTTCTTGATTGGTTGTTGGTCAATAACCACAGGGAACCAGACTGTTGTCCTCTATGATTGTATACTTTGTTTATTATAATATTACTTTGTATATTTCGGTTGTATATATTTCTTTTTACATTGTTGGCATTCTGTGGAAGAACTTCAATGTACAGAGGAACATGTTTCCTTAATGAGCACATGACAATAAACACTTTGAATCTTAAATCTTGAATATGAGGATGCAGTAAAGCGTATGATGTTAGATTTTTGTAATTTGAATAAGCGTTAATACATCCTCTGATTTAGTAAGTGAGCCATTTCACCTTTTATATGTATAGATGTAACCATCATTAATAAATGGTAAATGTATCGTTTATTTTACAGTTATTTCATTGTTAAAAGACAATAAAATGTTTTTTGTAAACCATTTATTCAGCTGTTGTTTATTGTGAAGTTGCAACAGGTGTTTATTAATGGTTAATAAAAACAGTGTAGGTCATCTACAGACATGATTTGGAGGACACATTTATAAACCATCATGATTGCTTAATAAAAGGTTTATAAATCATTTAACTGTTGACAGTGATCAGTAGAAAGACTTTGTCTATTCCAAAGGGCACATTTGTTTCCATTCATCACTATGAATCAAATGGAAAATCAACACCCCGACACTTAAAACACTAACAAGCTGCAGTAATATTCATGAAATATCTTAACGTTACTGGGCTTTTTGTTTTGTCCACTGTAATTGGTCCCAGACGGTGTGACGTGATGCAAAGTTATTTCCACAGCTACGGTGTTAAGAAAGACTTTTAATAAGGGATTGCTTACATTTATAAGGCTTTTAATGGGGATTATTTTTAGTCTGCTAACCTTTCATACCATTCCATCATATGAAACAAATACCAGACATGCCAATTTCTCCATTGATAGTCACCTCACATGACCAGAACAGGGTATTAAACGGCGTCACACTGTGAGGGGTTTCTATGTGCGTCTGTCACAGCATGTCATGTGTGCCTGTGTGCTCTATTTTGGAAGCGGCTCTTTGGGAGTCGTGGAAACGCATTCTGTATAATAGAGAAAGTCGTAAGCCGAAAGTAGAAACAGACGAGGCAGATTTATGGAAAGTGGAAACAAATCATAAAACGATAACAGCGTGTAAAGTAAAAAAAATAAATAAAAATGTTCCCTCACAGCTTCAGTATTTTTATGGTGTAGCACACAGTCTAAACAAGTGTACTCAGACATCTACACAAACTCACATTAGCAAAAAAAACCCGATAAAAATCTCATGTCAAAATAGGAGCTGCCTCTTAAAAGCTTATTTAAGAGCTTAACTGCAAATGTATACGCTGCTGTTAACCTCTGTGCGCCTGTATAGGATTCACAGCCACGACCATTTTTCCAGTTACGGAGGAGATGCAGTGCAAAGAGTGGAGTATAAGTGTTTGTACAGTATGTTCACCTCCCACCTGCTGTGTATCTGCCTCGCATGTGGGCGATCCCCACTCACTATGGAGACAATTATCTCCATCTCTATAGCTATAACTCACCCTATTACTCTGAAATGGCTACATATGTGCACGTACATCATGGAAAGATGGACCTTTTTTTTCTTTTACGGGAAAGAAATAAAGCTTCTGTCGATGTGGGGGGGCTGAACCACTCGTGTGTCATTTTTTCCTGTGACTGTACTGAAATCTAAAGTATTCACAGAGAAAAAAGGCTGCACTTTTTTCATTGTGAAAATCGATTCACACGTGCTAATCAGCCAACTGGTTTTTTACTGTTGGTTTTAAAAGTAGTGACGCTTCAAATAGTGTTAAACATAAAAAGGAAGTAGTGGGTGGGGGAGCCGTTCTACAGTGTCAAGATGAATGCTGCAGGGTGGTTTTTGCATTTAATTCTTTTTTTTAAAAGCAGAGTTAGAAAACAGCTGTGTGTGTAAGAGGCACTCACTGACAAGAGATTCTGTATTCTCTTTTTTTTTCTGAGAAGGTTAATTTGATTTTTAACACCTTCGACACCCCTCAACTGGAGAGAACTCACACAGGTACGTTCATTGTCTCTTGGCGTAAAGAATGCTTTTAGACGTGATTGACGGTCGCTAACGATTGAATCGGTACGGCGTTAGAAGTTGTCAGATACACACAATACTTTTCAAATGTCACTCCAGAACGAAAATGTACGTACGGCTCTCGGCTGGCGTAGGTTCCGACAGTTCCCCCGAGTGGCATCATTTATAATAGTCAGTTCTGTGCAATGTTTTGCTTGCATCCAAATTGTGGCTGTGAAAAAAAAACGTATTTGAGCTTGCTTAGTAGGTGTTTCATTTAAAGCGTGTTTGATGCTGACAGCTATAATTGTAAGTGTGAGGTTCTGCGGCTGCAGTGTCTGTTGAGTGCACTGTGATGCTGAAGGAGAGTTCAGTAGACTTTCCTCCACTGATTAAGAAACAAGTCCTGTGTCTCTGTTTTTTTTTTTGTTTGTTTTTTTACCATCTACAAACGGGCCCTTGTAAATATGGAGGGACTGCTGGCAGAGAGCTCACGGGTTAGTGGACCATAGGAAGTAAACAATGCGGTTGTGCGTGAGTACTGTAAGGAAACAACTGGGCCTCCTCTCTGTCGCTAATATGTCCGGAAGGTTTGAAGAAACCAAGAGCATGCGAGTGAAAAATTAGGCGGTAGCTGTTTCCGAGGCCACACGTGGTCGAAAAAACCTGAGCGTTTGTATCGAGACCGCAAACATCAAAGATATCGCCTGCAGAGAACGCTGTTCATCTATGACCTAAATATACCATCGGCACACACACTCTGACTAATCACCAGGTGTGGAAACATTCTGTGTGCGTACTTTCAATATTAGAAGTGAGTGGCATTATCAAATGCTTTCTGATGATCTCGAAAAATCGTTTATTCTGCGTTCACCTGAATATAGAACGCAGTGTTTGCTCTCTAAAAAACATTCACTGATGGAAGAAGACCATTTTCACAAGGTATAGTAATAATTATGCATTATAAAAATACTTGTCTTGCGTTAAAAACATACATTTTACGGAGGTATTGGCAATGATATGTAATTATTGGACCTCTGTCAGGGTTTTAGGCTTATTTTTTTCATTTGGATCTGAAATCCGCTTGCCTGGAATCAATTCTTACTTGTCGTACTTGTACTCATTTATTAGCAGTTAACAAATACCAAGAGACTGAAGTTGACTGTCATGTTTGATCTAAATTTAACCAAAAGAAACTAAATGAATCAGGACACAGTTTGTCATAGATGCAATGCAGCAAACATTTTTTTTCTCCCCTGTTCTAACCAGAGACGAGCGAGTGAACACGCTGTCTCTGCTCTGCTGACTGCCATCTTTGTACAGCACACTTAGTATCAGGCAAGCGAATCGCTAGATTTACCAGCCTGACATGGCATTTGACCTGGCCAGGCAACTGGTCAGTCCTTTCTGTTGAGCCCTGAGAGTGCAGGATTTTGCGGCACCTAGTGGTGAGGTTGAAGACTTCCTCCAACTGAACACCCCCCGAAACATGTGCCCCTACGGCGGCCACAAGAAATATGAGAAAATAGATATGAGAAATGAAATAAAATAAATCGAAAAGCTCGCTATCGAGCCGGTGTTTGGTTTGTCCGTTCTGGATTACTGCAGAAACATGGCTCTGCAACATAGCTAACCGCGTGGAAGATGACCTGTTCTCTCTTTAGATAAAAAAAAGACTCATTCTAAAGTAACGAAAACACGACGATTCTTAGTTTCACTTGATTATTATTATAATCCAAACATAACTGTTGCGTTTCGCCTAATAGATCCAGAAAGCTGCACACTGGACCTGTGAAATGGCACATTTTTGTGACGCACAATAGATATAGTTGTATTCTTGGATAATTAATAATTTAATCCACAACAATGCTCCATATTTTCAAAAGCAGATCATATGTTTTATTTGCAAGATCTGAATATGAAAGTAACTGTAGATGAATAGATGATGTGAAGAGAAAGGGCAAGTTTCCCCACTGACTAAGTACTTAAGAGCTCCGTTAAATGCAGTTAGTCGCTTTCCACCGATGACAGAACTACTGTCGCAGGCTGCAGCTCGGGCGGCAGAGCGGTTCGGACGTTAATTGTAAAGCTGGTGGTCTGATCCGATCCCCGGCTTCTCGTGATGATGTGTCCGTGAGCAATGCGCCGAACTGCAATATCATTTTAACATTTAACTTCTTGCCGGTCACGAGAAAAGTTTTCTCGTTCAGAGAAAGAAACGGGCATCACAAAAGAGGTATGTTAGTCAGGTAACTTCTGCTCGAGTGGGTTGTTCTTGTACATGCGGCAGTGGTTGAAGTGGTATTAGTTGTTCCACCGTTGTTGGTGACGATCCGGGCAAACAACAGAAACAACAAAACAGAAACCAATCTGTGAGTCCCTTAGTTCAAACACTGTGTAACCGATAGTTAAGTTAGGATTTACTTTGCTGTCATTTCAATTTAGATATTGCTCTGATTGTTAAACATGCTGTGGTTAAAGTTGTCCAAATAAATAGAGGACAAATCGCACTATATGAACCTTTTTTTCCTTTTTTTTTTACTGTTCATGTGAATTATGCATGACACTGAAGGATATTTCAGTCGCACTTAGGAGTTCTTTGACGCTAACTCCTCAGCACTTCGCAGTCTTCTTGCTGAGAGGGTGGAGAGAGTCGTCGGCTGGTGTGATCCACCGGGGACAGTGGAGGAGAGCGCTCGGAGTTTCCACTGTTGCTCCGTGCGGGGTTTCTCTCAAACTCTCCTCTCACTGTTTCAATAATCGTCTTCCTGCTTGCTGCGTCACGCCGGACCAACCTTCTCCTTGCCTTTACCGGCAGCATCATCACGTGATCAGCGCTCTTCGTTATGCAGAAAAGCAAAGATCACGAGGCCGGCTCTGCACTTTCTTTACCCTGCTGGGGTCACACACACACACACACCTGCATCTCAAAGCGAGAACCTGAAACGTGTTCCTTCAGAAGGCGGGGGCTTTTTAAGTGCTGCTGCTGCCTAAAACTTTGCAATTCGAGGGAATGTTTAGGAGCGCCTCAGTAGAAATGAAAGCTGCTTTATAGGGATCTCACAGCAGCTGACAGGTGTAGTTGCACACATCACAATGCAGATTAAACCCCTCTGCTGCTTGAAAGGGACTCAAGCATGAGATTAAGTGGTGTAATGACATAAAAACGCATTTTGGGGGAAAAAAGGATGCAAAATTAGGAAAATGAGTCTTTGATTTTTCGATCTGTAATTAAATACTCTCAGCTGGTTCGATGAACAGGCAGTAGACACAGTGGTTTTCTAAATGACGTGCGATGAAAGTAACGGCTTGAGGGGTAATTTTTGGCTTGCGCATTAACACTGATGCAATCACAGGTGCGTGTCGGCCGGGTGTTTTACAGCTGCCCCCGAATTGAAGTCAGTGAGTCAGAACTAATAATCAGGGCCATAACTTTCTGTTTCAGGATGATCACTTTCAATATTCATAACTCCATGTGTGTGCGTGTGTTTGTGTGTTTGCTTCAGGGTTCTCTGCGTCCCCGGTGTCTTCCTCCTCCCCTCTGCTGCCTCTGAAGCCATGGACTAGAGCTGCGTTCTGGCCCGGACTGTCCCGTGGTCGTCAGATGGCTTCTCAACAACCCTCAGCAAAAATACAGAAAGTACGTGAGCGTCTTAACAGAAGAAGGTTGAGTCGCAATCATCCCACTTTGTCACGGACACCTGCTAAATAACATTAGTGGAGGTATTCGGTGTTTTTCTTCTAATCAGCAAATCCTGTGAAAAGGCCGATACAAGAGATGAATTGATCCTGTTACCAAGTATCGCCTGTATGGGTAAATATTGATTTATAACTAGATCACAGACCTCCATTGTTGTCCAACAACAATTTCAAACTCCTGAGCAACAGCATCACTGTCGTTATGACGAAACAAGCACAGTAGTTTCCTTCAGTAAATCCCACGTACACTGTCCTGCTCAGTATGCAGTGATGGAATGTACATTTATCCAATAACTTTACTTAAGTATAAATATTAGGGGTGGGTATTGGCAAGAACCTCACAATACGATACGTATCACGATACTTTGGTCACGATACGATACGTATCACGAAATCACGATATTGCGATATAAATAAAGATGAAGACACAAGTACCTGTATATGTACATCAGATGATATTGATCAGAGGACATATTAAGTCAAAACTATTTAATTCAAAACAGCCTCTCCATTTTATTATTCCCATGAAATTTCCAGGCAGTAATATTCTCTTTGTCCAGCTCATTGTTCTTGCTATCTCTCTTAACTTTGAATCCAAAGTGCTTCCAAACGTCAACTTTAAATTGCGGAGGCATTGTTAAATTGCCATCCATCTTGCAAAGACCTCAGTCACTATTTTGGAGTTGAAAAATCGATATTGTATTGGGCGGCAAAGTATCGCGATATACTGCCGTATCGATATTTTTGCCCACCGCTAATAAATATGAGGTATTTTTGTTAGATGTAACTGTATCCATCTATTTCCACTACACCTCAGTGGCAAATGTTGTACTTTTTAATCGAGTACATTTGTCTGACAGCTTTAGTTACAACTCACTTTTTGGTGTTAGTCTTTCATCCTGCTCCTGTCGATTGAAAACCACGCACCTCCAAATGCACTAAATGTAAACGTTTGTGATGCATTTCTCTATTAATTATTTTCAAATCCTTCTCATGAGTGCATGAATAGTTGACTTTTTAGGGATATGCAGTCCTGACAGGGCAGCGACACTAAAACCATATGAGGATCTTATAATATATGATGCATTACTAATATTGCAAAATATTCATTAATGCATTTGTAATATTAATCCCAACTCATCATCTATAATAGTAAAACACTAACAGGGATCATTTTACCTCACAGAAAGTACATTTACTTATGATACTTAAATGTTGCTGATAATACTTAAATACTTTGAAAACATCTGGATACTTTCTCCTCAACTGTCTTACTGAAGTAAATGTGGCAGAACCACAGCAGGAAATACTCCATTGAAAGCCTTGAATAAGTTAGAGTAATGGAGTATTATGAGAGAGCAGAACTGAAGGCCCTGTGATTGTCATACTGCTAAACACAGTGTCACATACATTATGCATTAATATGGAAAGCACAAGCGTAATTGGTCGAGCTGCAGATGATTTGAACTGCATTATATACTGTCGGGTGGTTCAGTTAGTAACCCTGTCACATGTCATAAGCTGATCACACAGGATGTTTTTGCATTAAGATCTTAGTCAGCAAAATAACGGCTGATTATAAATATATATATATATATAGATGTAGTGCAAATGTTCCTTCTGAATTGTAGTCAAGTAAAAGTGCTTAATGAGTAAATGTATTTAATTCAATTCCATGGGGGAAAAAATATAGATTGGCCAGCTGTTTCAGGAGAATAGTGTGTTATAGAGTGTTTTTTTTTATTTTTATTAAACTCTATGTATGTATGAACATTACTTTTCGTCTTTTCATGGAATATGTTGAAAAAAAACAAAGATGTAGACATCCATTATCCTTTTAAAGAAGATTTTTGTCCCCGTTCGCTGTGCTGTTATAATGCATTCATGTTATGTCGAAGCCTCATCCACCGTGTGTGTGACAAATATGCAAATTGTCATTATGATTAACAGGAAGCCGAACAGTCCCAGGTTCCTCTGGCCCACACGGCTTTACGTCAAGCAGAAAAACACGCATTAGCATGTTTCTGAGTCATAATTACCTCCCACAGGGAAAGCGATCTGAATAGGGCTGTTCTCAAGGGAAAAGATGAGGTCATGACTTATAATATTCAGTTTTTTTTTTATTTAATTTTTATGTGTGTCTCGTTCCACACCACTAGACTCGAGGCATTTTTTGCCTTGCAAAGCATTATTCTGATACTTTTCCTGATTGGCAGCCCATTATTCTGTGCTGAGTTAAGTGTCCACCCCTAGAGAGCGTGATGATGTGCACATATGTCGTCTCTTTGGTTCTCAGCGGTGACAGACTTGCTTTAGAGCCTTCTGAATTGCCTGTAAGAGATGTACAACAATTGAAATAAGTACACTGGCCTTTATTAAAAACAGACAGTAACATTTTATTTCAGGGTAAACATATAAACAATTGACTAGTTGCTTATAAGCATGTATATTATTAACATATTAGCTTCTTGTTAGTCATTATAAAACACTTACATCTGACCATATTTTACTATGAAGCCAAAGAGTTTCCCTAAATAACCACCTTCTTACTGCTTTATGATGACTTTATTGGAAGAATGCAAGATATTAAAATAATTTGACATTTTTACGATATGTATATGCTTATTTGTGAAGAAAACGGAAACATTACTAATACCTCTATTACAACTGCTCACAATAAAGATGGTAATGGTAATAAAATAAAATAAAAAATGAGTTAGGTGATACACATACATATCCGCACATAGACTGTCCATACACATGCAAACGTATACTTAAAAACATGCCATCTGCACAAACCTGCACACAAATATGTGACAGAAAACTCTTCAAACTCTTTAGATCACTGAAATTTGAGCTTTTGGAAAACTAATTCCAAACATATTCAGAAACTCAATTTTTGTTGTTTATGACCAGACGGGCAAAAATTAAGATCTCTCGTAACAATGATGTAAACACAACAGTTTATCAGTGTCCGTGACATCATCACCAAATGTGAATTTGCCATGTGTGTCATGATACTGGAGTATATTGGATGTAAAGTAATGACCTCACTTTAGAAAGGGACCCTATTCTTAGTCGGAGACACTTAATATATTCGGACGCTGTTCACACTTGTAGTTTTGTGTTTTGTCTCATAATAATAAGCCATATTTATTAATATTATCAAGACAGAATGACTATTCTTGTGGTATTGCCACATTTTAAGGCCAATATTTATAAAAAAAAATTTTAAAAAAACATCATGATTCATATAAGAAAACTTACTCACTTACCATCAATAAGATGAAATCAGGAGATTATCGAGGGAAATCTCATTAACTTCCTTAATAAGTTAATGGTTATGTTGTTGTGAAATATGGTGATGCAAGAAAAACACATTAGTAAATGCTTTATAATGACTAATAAGAAGCCAATATGTGTGCTAATATGCAACTAGTTCATTGTTAAAGTGAGCTATGTGTAGAGACCCTAGTGATACTACGAGCAAACTTTCATGTTGTGTTGAGCCTTCCTAGTGTTTTAAAAATAGCGATTTTGATGCTAGTGTAAAAGTGCCCCATGCACTCCCAATTGAAAATGAGTTTGAGCCGAAAACTAAAATACGGTCAATCCTAAAAGTGCCTCTTTCGTCGTAATTATGCTTTTACACGAAGGTTTGACTCGGGTACATTCACAAAAAAGCCTAGGTTGCATTTTGGCGAGAGTTTCACTTTAAAGAGACAGCGGGGCTCTTCAGAGATGCGTTTCTGTTTCTCATTGATCTGATAACTTAATGTGCATCCACCACAATCTCATGATCTCTGACAAACGTGTGACTCTGACAGCTCCAGCTGACCACTCTGTGCTTCCTGTAGTTCACATCTACTCAGATTCTCTCAGTACAACAATGCAACACAATGCAAATGGCTGACGGTAACTAGGTCAGCTAAACTACAGCTTAAGTGCAGCTTTGGCTCATTAATAATGCATTTGATAAAGACTAAAGTTGCCGGGTCTCGAGCAAAGATATTTTTCTCTCCGATGCCGACAATCAAGCGGTGCTCAGCCGTCTCTTTTTGTCATGAGCTTGTAATTTTTGTGCGACCATAATACCGACTGAGGGGACGTTTCTCAGATTGTTCTGTCACGGTTGGTAAAAAAAAATAATAAAAATATGCCACGATGTCCCCGTCATCCAGCTGTCAGAGTAATCCACTAATATTCCTCAGCCGAGGAAGTGGGAAACAACGGCGTTTGCTTTGCATCAGCTTTATTTAGTGTCTGCTGGTTCACAGCACTGAGCCAAAACCCGATGGACAGTCACGTAGTGTGGCCCAATTGGACTCGGAAGCTCAGAGGTGTAGGCAGAGTGTCTATGTCTCCAGCATGCCCTCTCACTCCCCTCTGGGTCAAAGCCGCGGACCTGAGCCGCGGTCGAACCTCTGGTCTCGCACACAGAGGTCCCCCGTGTCGGAGCTGCGAACCCGTGGGCGTGTGTTTCTTCGCTGACAGTGCTCTGAGCGCCGTTCCTCTGTCACCCACACAGCCTCTAGTGGAATGAAAGCTATGCGTGGAGTCATTCATTCCATGAACCGAGGGAGTGCATCTCGGCAGTGTTGTCTATGATCTAACAAGGCAGTATTTGTTGATCATTAGAGCCCGAGTGCCATGTAGCCGTGTTCCCTCTACGAAATAACATCGCGCTGAATCACCGGATCCACAGGCACTCAACAACATCCTTCCGTCGCTGTCCAGCTCTCGAGCACTGATGTGGTTGAAGAAACTGGATCATACCCAGAAACCTCTGGTTGACACTCGGTGGCAGGAAGAGGGTTAGTGTTGTTATGATCATGGGCGGTGGGCCAAAGGCTTTGGAGATAGGCAGGTGTGTCCTGGATACGACCTCTGGCTGTGTTGTTGATATTACATCTGTGCTGCTGGATATCATGTTATGACTGCGAGCAGGAGCAGGGAGGAGCACTGGGAGTGGAGCGCTATTCAACTCTCAGCTCTGTGAAGCATTACACATGAGTACAGGCAGGCTGAGACTACAGGCTGGGATTAAAAATAAGAGAGAGGAAGCCGTCCGACGACTGTTTTTCTCACAGGGGGGTTTAGCTGCTGCTGTGTGTTTAAGGCCCGCTGTGTTTTGTCGTTTCCAGATGAGAACGTGAAGGCTGGCGTCCACCAAGGCCACCGCTGCACCTTGGGCAGCGCACACACATGATCACATGACTCTGGACATGGACGCGGTCCTGTCAGACTTTGTTCGGTCCACGGGGGCGGAACCTGGTCTGGCAAGAGACCTGCTGGAAGGTAAGAGGCCCAACGCTGCCCTTATTAGAAGACGCAATATTTCTGTTTGTTTTGTTTTTTTTTATCAGCCGCTCCCTGTGTGTGTGCCGCGCTCGAGCGAGTGTTAAGAACAGAAGAGGAGAGGAAATGAGGGGTAAAGGAGAAGAAAGGAAACAAAGGAGGGGAGGAGAGGAGCAGGGGATTGCAACAGCGAGCCAGCTTGCTGATTTAGAGGCCAGAGTGACGGTTTTACGAGCGCACTCCCCTAGGAGAGCTTTGTGCCCATTCATTGGAACTCATTGAGGAGCAGAGTGCTACTGGCACTTGTATAGCTTACATACAGTGTGGTGGGTGGGTGGGGCGGGGCGGGGAGGGAGAAAAAAAACAAAAAACAAAACGGGAGAGCAAAAAGTGCACCGAGCAACAGAAAAGCTGGTTGATGGTCAGCTGAATTGGCAGCGATATCAAGAGCTTGTAAAAAGTAATGTTAATGTTTTTGTTTCCAGTTTTTTTTTTTTTCAAGTGTTCCAGTTTCGCACTGCAATTCCCGGATCGGGTCAAACTGCAGTAAAGAAACGCTGAGCCCTAAATGCAGATGCAGTTTTGTCTACTTTACAGGAATAAAAGCATGCTCCACATTAATCAGACTTCCATTAGGGGATGAAATCCTTGTGCAGGATGTGTGTCCTGGAGATCTTTTTAGTCTCTGCGTGTCTATTATGCAGCTGGTGTCTAGTCTGATAAAAGAATTAAAGTGTTGGGTGTCTGTCTCTCCCTCCCCCTCAGTCATTTTCTTTTTCTTTTTTTCTTTTTTACTGATACCGCCTTGGCTCAAAGCCACCGGGGCATACTTGTGACACTAACAGGCACCAAACAAGACAGTGCACTCAGACAAAGACAGACGTGGGCATGGATGTCCTATTTCAGTATTATGCCTGCTGCCGTCTTGCGGGTGTTAGCTTAGCTTTCCAGGCCCGGCATCAGTCAGCCGCTCTGCGACCCTCTGCTCTGAGTCAGAAAAGGTGTGAGGAGGAGCGTGAAGAGAGGCAGAGAGAGAAATGTGACAGCGCCACATATGTGGTGCTTCCCCCTAGAGGCTGGTTTGTGTACAGAAGAATGTGTTTGACCACTCACATACAGTATGTGAGGACAGTTTTTGACCTTTTATGGCCAGATTTATTGACCGCCCAGCTGAGCTCTTGGGCGATTTTTCACAAGAATGGAGAACTTTATAATCATGTGATTTGGATGTTGTTTATGAAGAAATCAATGAAATGAGTTGGTAAAGCATGCTCATAATCAGAAGTCAAATCAGGTTCACTGCTTTTTTTTTTCCACATCTGAGGACGCAAGACAAGTTGAGGTGCCTGAATAGAAAAAAGGGAACTGTCGATAATATTTGAAAAATATCATTAAAAATTATATGTACAATTATATATCATTATTTAAATGAGAGAGCTGTGCAGTTTTCGTGAAAGAAATGTGCACAAACATTGACCGGGGAGTGTGCAATGATTTACTTTCACTAGGGATGCACGACATGCATCGGCCTCGGCAGATACCCGTGATATTTAAAAAGGAAATATCGGTATCATGTTTATTTTACACATATGATGATTTTGTGTGAATTATGCATTATACCTTGTAAAATATTTCTGTTTGCTACCCACCATAAAGCAGAAACTTTTATGAAGGTTATTTATTTTTTATGCAGTCATGGTTAAAGGCTTACAGTTTTCTGAGGAAGGAAACACAATTTGCACTTTGCAATACATTTTCAGTGAAGGTTCAGGGAGTTGGGGGAAAAAAGCCTGTCCTGTGGAATATGAAATCATCCATCTTTGCTCACGACATCTTCGCCTTCCTCACCCTCAGGTGTGCATAAACTACAGGTCATAAACTTCTGTTAAAACATAAAAATGTGAATTTATTGGTCATTTTATCAGTATCCTCCATGAGAAGTTACTAATTATCGGTTACCAGTAATGGCTGAAAAATCTTATTTTACCTACCTTTCACTGTTCCTGTATGGAAAATCCTCTAATGCAACTGATTTAATTCAAAGTTTTTCAATGTGATAAAAGGAATTCAGTGAAGCTGCTGTGTTTCTAATAGACGGCGATAATTCATGTTCATTCTGCAGATGAATTTATAAGTGTACCTTCTGCTGACGCCAGCCATTACAAATGAAGGCGCTGAAACAATGCCCTCCATACCACAGTAAAAGCGGGCTAATGCAGAGGCATTTAACGTCTGTGCATTAGATGCTGATGTATGTTGCGGGACTCTAAGTTGTATTCCTGGATCTGTGCTGCTCGAGATTGTCGAGATGCTCAGAGTACAATCAGTTTTGCATTGATTGGCGTGAGAGACGGCGATTAGCGGTGCCAGGTTTCATGTTCAGACTGCCGCTAATCATCGTGTCTGGAAGTCTGGAGGAGAGAGGACAACTTCCTGTAGGTCTCTTACACAGGGAGTGCATTAATGGACCCGGCCTCGAAAAATCGTGCTCAGATTACAGGCAGGTGCCCTGCGACTGTCTGCAGTTGTTGGGAGTCGATGTGAGTTTTATAAGGACTGGTTTTTTTGCAGATAGTTCCTGTGGCATCACGAGAAGGCACGCTGAGTTATGATAAGGCTGAGGCTTGACTCGTGTCTCTTAAACCTGCGAGTTCTGTTAGAAATACCGAGAGCAGACTTCTGTGTGTGTCTGTGTGTGTTGATGGTGTCCATGTGTAAGCAGTGTGAGGGTCCCTCCTGCACATCAGGATATTGCTGTCACTCTGTTAACAGATCTGTCTCCCGTCACTATCTTCATTGTTGTGGCACCGCCCAACCTCAACCTCTAGTTATTGTCAATATGTTTCAGCATCAGGCCATTATCTCCTTCATTTTCGATTAACTGTGTTTTTAGTGTTTATTTCATGTTTTAAAAAAAAATCTGAGCTGGTTTGATCAGTTACTTGTAGGGAACACAACATACTCAGCAGCCCCCATTGTCCTCGTCACTTTCTGCTATCGGTAGCATGTTATGGGTTATTCGCCCGGAGATAACCCTGTTTACTGTAAACTGCATTGAACAGTGTCTTGTTGCACCAGAAAAAACGACACATTTTGATGTGTGGGAACATAACCGTTGATATTTTTTGAGTGAGAATCGCAAAAGAAATCCCGTATTATTAATGAGAAACGTTCACCCTTGATGTTCGTAATCAGCGTCGACGTGCAATCAACCAGATCTTTGCGTCCCGCAGGTAAAAACTGGGACCTCAGTGCTGCTCTAAATGATTACGAGGAGCTCAGGCAGGTCCACACTGCCAACCTGCCGCAGGTCTTCAACGAGGGCCGCTACTACAAGCAGCCAGAGACACGTGACACACCCACCCATGTCAGCAAGATCGACAGGCCGTGTGCACAGAAGCAGGAGGACAATGCACAAGGTACGAGACGGCGCCTCGACACCGTATTATCGCCTTGACGGTTTTGTTTTTCCTCACTTGCCCGCCACTCATCAATTCTTCCCCCCTCTTGTCCCCTCTAGAGAAGCGTCTGTCCCGCGGGATCTCCCACGCCAGCTCCGCTATCGTCTCCCTGGCGAGGCTGCAGGTGGCCAACGACTGTACCAGCGAGCAGTTCCCTCTCGAGATGCCCATCTACACATTCCAGCTGCCGGACCTCAGCGTGTACAGCGAGGACTTCAGGAGCTTCATAGAGAGAGACCTGATAGAGCAGTCCACCATGATGGCTCTGGAGCAGGCCGGTGAGTGTCACAGGATATATTATACCATAGTACGTCTCCCGCTACTGATATGAGACGTGTAACAAACTCTTAATGCGTTTCACCGTAGTCTTTATTTAGATTACACCGAAATGCAAGCACAGAGCAGAACCCAATGAGGGACGCCTGTAACGTAGACAGAGACGTGGAGGGTGAGACAGAGACAGAGCAGATCAGAGAGGCAAGCATCATCTGGAAGCAAGACGACAACAGCTAATTCAAAGCATCCAGGATCCCGAAGGATTCATTTCCCAGCTGAAGCTTTGAACTAACGGAGAGAAAAACTAGTTAGCGAAGTTTCGAATCTTCCTGCAGATTCCCCCCCCCCCGCACAGAGACTGCAGAGATCGTAAAGCCTTCCTCACCTAATTCAGTGCGAAATCTAGAAATGGCGAACCGAGAAAAACACTGGGACACTTAAATATATTGACCTTCATATTTCTCTATTTCATAAACACATAAATAAAGTCTCACAGTCTTTTTCAACTGTGGCTTAACCAAGCAGAAGATAGTCTAATCTCCAGTGATGAGTGAATATATATACGCATCATAAACTGCTGAGACACTGATAAAATATGTATCTCTGCAATTAAGAAAAAGGTAAGATAAAGTACAACAGGGTGCTCGAGTAGCTCACTTAGTTGAGCGTGTGCCTCATGTATAATGAGTATAATGTATAATGCCGTCCAATAATAAATGCACATAAAGTCAGAAAAGAAAATATAAATAAAATAAAGCACAACAAGCAGGTGTGTGTGAGATTCACTCCACTGGTGATTGGATCTCAACCAGCATATGGATCAGTCTCGGCCCATCGTCTATCATAACAGCACTGTATAACACACAGCTAAAGCTCGCTGGGATGTGGCAGTTTCCCGTGTTTCTAGAAATTGAACTTCGATATCCACTGTGTGGAAAAAATAGAGAGATGCAAAAAAAAAAAGATCTGCATTTCCGAGCCCATCTACACCGAGGGGTAAATCATTCAGAGCCTCTTCTGTGTTTACTGTTGTTAAATAAATGATGCAGTCAGATCACCCCGGGCTCGGAGCAGCAAGGCTGCCTGCAGTACAGCAGCGTGCCGTGCCCACGGCTGTGAGGCAGTCGTCTCTCCCTCGGGGACTTGGGCAGGGCGGTGATGGAGCACAAGCTGGAGACACTGTAAAGAGTCGGGCTGAGTCGGCCTGTGCTAATCATCGCTGTTGAGGCTAATAACGGTGTGCTTGTTGGATGATTGTTCTCAGTGGGCAGTTACTGGTAGAGAAGCTGACCACATCTCCCCCCTCCGAGCTGCCCGTTCACTTATTCGTCCCCCCCCGGAATGATTAACGATGTGATAAATAATTAGAAATAATGTGCTGTGCAACTTTTTCATGAGCATGTGTCCTGAGACTGATCTATTTAGAGCTATTTTATTGGTCTCATTATATCCTATTCAGACTAGCTGTGAACCTATAGATGCATTTCTCTTATTTCCCCACCCACAGCTCCTGTTAGACCTGTTATTTGACCCCCATGTCAAATAAACGTCTCTGATTGAAAGGTGTCCCCCCTGTTGTGGTAGATTACATTCTTAACTTCTTACAGATGTTTGGCTGGGTTAGGAACAAATGTTGTTGTTGGACTGTAGAACCCAATGACACATTACGTTGGACTAGGAGTATTAATGATTAATCAATTGATTGCCATTAAGAATTTTACTGATTTAAAAATGATAATTGATGTCAGAGATGGGCACAAATACATCAGTATTGACAAGTCTTGTCATTTATGGTGAAAAATAACGGTGAGTTTCATACAATTAACAGTTCAAACTGCAGTTACAGTTTCTGTCATTTACAGTCTTCGTTTCCATATTTCGAAAATTGTTCAGAGAAAAGTATTTGAAGCTGAAATCATCACGGCGTGTCCTGACACCTGCTGGACTGAGCAGTAGCATGTTGAGCTGAGCAGCTGACAAAATAAACTGGTGAAATTGAGATTAGTCAACTCCGTCCTGAGGATTTGTGTGTGTGTGCTGATGTTATACCTTTGGGTATTCAGCAGTTTACACAGATAAACCATATCAAAAAAATATCTTGTTACACATTTACTTCCTTATCAAATATATATATAAAAAAAAAATATATTGGCGTGAGAAAATATATTTGATTAAGATTGCGAGTGATTTTTAATGCAAAAATATATTGAAAAAAATACACTGTAACCTGATCATTTAATATTTTAGCCATTTTGTAGAGTCAGTCTTGGCTGGATGTTGTTGGACCTCGGAAATTAAAATTAAGTCCCTGTTTTGTGTTATTTAGTTTATCATTTAACAAAATTTGTGTTTATTTTTTTGTTCTTTGACCTCCTAATGGAGCATACTAGGATTTTGCATCAAACATGGATCAAGTCGGTGGTTAACACAGTTCGGAAAAAAAACATCCAACATTTATTATTCACTATTGATTAACCGAAAATTGTTTGTTAAAGCAGTCGACTATTATTTGGAGAAACTGCTTTGAATTTGCATCCCTTCATTGGACCATACAGTGAAATTTAACTCGGGAATCTTATCACCAATCTCTTTTCGTGTGTTTTTGACTAAATTACGAGAACGCTGAATTGAAAATGCATCGTCACAAATGTTGTGTGTTTTCTCCCCTTCTGTTTCTCAGTTTTGCTCAGTGTTCACAGCCTCTTTATCTTGTACGTTGCGTGCAGGTCGTCTGAACTGGTGGTCCACCATGTGCACGAGCTGTAAGAAGCTGCTTCCTCTAGCCACCACAGGGGATGGAAACTGCCTGCTGCACGCTGCCTCTTTAGGTGAGCTACATTTTGCACATTTGCGGTCTATTTCACATAGACACATGGATGCTGCGCTCATACTATATTATAGTATGAGCGCAGCATCCATCAGGATTTCTCGGTGTGGGATAACTGGGTGAGTCGGTGTCACAGCTGTCTCATAACGGCATCTGTGCTGCGTCACAGCTGCTGGAGGGGAGGGAGAAAGATAGCCGACCTATACGTTGCAGGAAATTGTCAGCCTGCAATGTTCAGGGGGGCAGCAGGGTATTCAGGTCCCTGCTGAAGGAGACTGTTGCCTCCCCAGTGTGAGGACTGCTGGAGCAGCACAGGAGCCGTCAGGGTTAGAGGCTCCAGAGCTAACGTAATCCACCCTGACAGTTAGACAACTAAAGCCCTTTGATGAGCGATGAAAGGCATTTTTAGACGTGAAGTTAAAGAGCTGAGGTCATCTTGGTATGATTTTTTATAGCCGCAGTTAAGGAATCCAACCTCTTGTTCCAGCCAGCCATCCTGTGTGTGTTAACCCAAACATGCAATTAAAGGTGTTGTGTGTCTGTGTTGTGATCAGGGATGTGGGGCTTCCACGACAGAGACCTGATGCTGAGGAAGTCCCTGTACACCATGATGAAGAGCGGAGCAGAGAGAGACGCTCTGAAGAGGAGGTGGAGGTGGCAGCAAACCCAGCAGAACAAGGAGGTTCGGAGAGCTTCACGTCGCCACAACCCTCTAAATGCATCACATCCTCTTTTATCTAACGAGATGTCAATAAGCGGAGGGATGAGCCACTCGTAGTCTCGGTTAATAAGCGAAGATTTCGGCTTCCTTCGCCGTGGTCGAACATGTGGATTTTCACTGCGAGGAATAAGTCTTTCTATGATACCAGGCGTACATTAGCGGCAGTGCTGCTAATACTGGCAAATCCCCTGCACATCCTATCCCTTCTCTAGATGTTCATGGATTAAAGCATTTTGCTAATCTATTAGAAAAATGGTGTCACCAAAGATAGCTCAGGCAAAGAACTAGTCCAGATGCTCATGTTTTAATAAATGCCTGAGGCGTCCTGGTGGCCCAGTGATCTAAGACGCATCACATGTAAACTCGGTGTCCTGGTTATGAATCTGGCCCGGGACCTTTGTTGCATGTCATTTACATTTCTCCATTAACCCATATTTCCTCAATTACAGCAAAAAGATGATTTAAAAAAAAAACAAAAACCCATATGATGCATAAAGCCTCAGGAAACAAACCTTCTAGATGCAGACGAAAATAGAGAGAATGAATAATAATAGGGATTGTGTGGGCGAGCATCAGCACGTGCTAACCAGAATTTCCATATGTGTTTGTGCAGTCGGGGCTGGTGTACACCGAGGAGGAGTGGGAGAGAGAGTGGAACGAGCTGCTGAAGTTGGCCTCCAGTGAGCCTCGCACGCACCTCAGCAAAAACGGCAACACCAGCGGAGGGTAAGCCGTCTCGCCTCCGTTCATCCCCGAAGAAATGTCCTGCGAGCGCCTCACCCTGAACTCCCGAGACACGACACATATTACATGTTGCTTTAACCATAAATCCAGCAGTGTTTGCCCCCCCGTTATCATCGTGTATGTTGGAGAGAAGGATACAGCAGCAGTAGGGAGCCTCGCTGCTCCCGTAAATGCATCACAAGTCACAGCGTTACACTTGAAACGCTGCAGCGCAATTAAAAACAAAAGTGACCTTCTCACTGAGATGGATTTGTCAGGGAAACTCGTTGTTCCCACTCGGGCTGTTGCTCTTTCAAAATTGCTTCCTTGATTCAGTAACAGTCTGGGAGCTCTCATGTGAGACTGTGCCATCTACTGGACGCCACCAGTATTAATCACTTCTGCAGCCTCCCCTGAGCTGCAGGTTGCTTTTAGCCGCAGCAGGTGATGTGATCCGTGCACACACACAACCCCCCCCTGTTGCATAAACAACTGTAAGAGTGGGTTTATCTCAGGCTGCAGAGGCAGATTGGAAACTAACTGTGGTTTCCTCCTACGCACAGAAACCTTGTGGTTCGTCTCTTGTTTCCATTTTTCGCTGAACCAAACACACGTCCTCTCGCAGGTATAGCAGCTGCTTTCTTGGTTTTTAATCCGATGATGAGCAGAGAGACTCATTAAGGTTTCTGCTGCAGATTGACATGTCATTTAATTACATAAAATGCAGCTCAAGCAAGGTTGCGGTTGTCTGCTTATCAGTGTTTCAAGCGTTGTCCTTTTAATTCACTGTTGTTTTCCCCAACGTTAAGGGGCCTATCGCTAAAAATATCCCATTAAAGAGCGTAATTTGCTCATTTGGTCTGGTGGTTTTAACCTCTCGTTGAGTTTGACTGTAATACAGTAATCAGGTTAGGGATGTTTGATGGTCCTAGTGCGAGATGAGCCCCTAAATAGGATGAGTGGGATTCACATATTAAGAGGCTCTTTATTAGAGTGAATTTGGCAGCGTGGCTGTTTGTGTGGCTGACAACTTAATTGTTGCACATCCCCTGGTTCCCTGGTGGTTGCACGCCTGAGAGCTCTGCCTCTGCTTTTCTTTTTTCTCTCTCTCTCTCTCTCTCTCTCTCACCCCCTCCGCTCCCTGTTTCTCTCCCCCGCTCTCTTTCATTCAAAGAGATAAAAACAGACGGATCTCGGCGCGTTGTTGTCCTTGTCTTTTAAAGATAGACGGGGGGGGGAAATGGATCCGAGTTAATTGCGTTAGATTACACAGGCGCGTAATTAGCAGGAACATTTATTAGGGATCAACTGATGTGTTTCTTTCAGGTACCGATACTGATAGCTATTATTAGTAATCAGGGACACTGATTATAGATAATTAGCACCAGCAAAAAAGAAAATCTCAGCGTCCAAATTGACAATAACAAGTGATGGAATGTATGAACAATTTACCCAAGTACTCTACCTAAACTACAAGGAACTTTTAATTGGTTAGCAAACAGTCATGACCTACATATGCAAACAAGACCATCAGCAGACGAGTTCCAGTTGTTCTTAATGATGTGCACCTGGGTCATAAAATTAAAACTATTTTTTATAGCGGAGTGCAGAGGATGAATTGATTTGTCTGCTGGTCTGTCTGCCAAAATAAAGTTTACTTTCTTTCACCATGTTGAAGTCATTAATTTTACATAGCCACGAAGAGAGAGCCCTTACGTCATCGCTAGGCGTCCTGTACAGCTTTGTTTAAAAAGAAAAACAGTAATAATCTTCTCATGATACTTAAATCAATGTTTTAAAAGGTTTTGTTACATGTCTTGCTCCATGGCCAAACAATGGCGGAAAAGTTGTTTTGTAGGGTTAATTGATTGTGTGTATTTCTTACAAGAAGATAAAAATGTTGGGGGTGCACACATTTTTTGCCCAGTAACCTTTTTCTTAATTTTCATGGCGTACGGATGTATAAAAAGAAAGATATACCCAGAGTGTTTCTGGAGAAAAACACAACTTTATGACTTGTGCAACTTTTTAACTTTATTCACTGATTTAGGTGAAACTGGATACATTTCTGGTGTCCTCTGGCTGCTCTTCCCCAGCTTTGCACAGATCACTTAACTTGTTGCCAAATCAAATAGCACTCTGCCAGCCACTTCATGTGAACTATAAAAAAAATGTCTTTCTTTCATTTGCTTTCAAAACAAATGCACATGCTATAAGGTGGGGATCACCACTTATGACCACAGAGGGCGCCACAATCAACAAAAAATTAAAGTTCCTTGAAGCAGCTTTAAGTACTGTTTTGAGATATGCATACCTGACTTGAGTGTTTCCATTTTACACAACTTAATACTTCCACTTAACTTCATTTTGAAGCAAATATTTTACCTTGTAGTCCACTACAATATTACTGACGTGTGACTAATATAGTGCTGTGGGTGTGATACTGAGTGGTGGTCATAGATAAGAAGCTGGCTGCATCAAAGCCAAAGCAGCACATAACATTTTTTTTAGCGGCAATTGGACAGAAAAGACTAAACAATTCATCACTCAATAGGAAAAATGCCAAATATAGATCCAGTCTATCCCTAACATTTACATTCTGTATTGGTCAGTACCACTTCAGGAAATTGTCATAGTCCCATCGCTATACATGTTTTCTGATATTTATTGTTGTTTTGTGCATGACTTTATTTTTTCAGGGTTGATAACTCTGAGGATCCGGTCTATGAGAGTCTGGAAGAGTTCCATGTATTTGTGCTGGCCCACGTGTTGCGCAGGCCAATTGTAGTGGTGGCTGACACGATGCTCAGAGACTCAGGAGGGGAAGGTAGACTAACTGCATCTTGCCTACATCCTACATCCTATATTACAGTAGAATAAGCACCGGACTGTCTGACACTAGATGTGGTGTTCTTACTGTATTCCAGCGTTTGCTCCCATCCCGTTCGGAGGGCTCTATCTGCCTCTGGAGGTGCCTCCGAGCCGCTGTCACTGCTCCCCTCTGGTCCTTGCCTACGATCAGGCTCACTTCTCCGCGCTGGTGTCCATGGAGCAGCGAGACCAGCAGCGAGAGCAAGGTAGGCGATCGTACATCATCACACTCACACTGATTTTTAAATTCTTTATTTTTGAAAAGGGACAATCTATCAATCACACAAATGTGACCCTTCATGCACCCGAGTTAGGTGAACCACTGGTTTTCAATGGCAGCGCTTTCACCTGATGTTAACGGGAATCATAGAATGAATAAGATAGTAGATAAAAACACACAGCCAGTTTGTTTGAGGTACAAACCATTTCTTAACGTATTGCACTTTTTCTGGCTGCTGTAATGTTCAATAGTCAGAGGTGGAAATCAGAAGTCAAAGATCTTTTCCTTAATTAAATGTAGCAGTGCCACAGTGCAGAATAAGTATTCTGTTTCTAGTAAAGGCCTGCATTCAAATTTGAGCTACTGAGCAGAAGTACAAAAGTCTTAGCATTAAAAATATACTTAAAGTGCCGAAAGTAAAGAATAGTAACACTACAGAATTTCCCATCCCAGTATAATGTATATATTATATTATTGTATTGATTCTTTGATGTGTATGTCACGTTAATGTTGCAGTTGTTGAACTTTCTTACTATATATGCGACACGTGGCTTGTAAATTCCACCAAGCGATCAAAAAAGTTTTATCTTAACCAAAACAATACATCATAATTGATTTGTTGATTACAATTGTAATTATTAATCTGAATCCATAAAGTAACTAGTAACTAAAGGTGTTGAATACATGTGTAGTAAAAAGTACAATATTTGTCCCTTCTAACTGAAGTGGTGTACAGGTGGTGAATGCTAAGGTAACGCTTTAAAGTCCTGGTAATTAGGGTCAGTGAATTTGTAAGAAGGCCCCTGGAATTCCTCTTAAGATGCTCATTAACATAATCAAGAGTTAATAAGACTGTAAGTGTTAATAACGGCATCATAAGCATGTTCATTGTTGTATTATAAGACTTTTATAAGCACTAAACTTTGTTAACAGTTTACATACTGCTTAAGAGCATTAATGATAATAAAAACATTATATGAATACAATAATTGAGTTTAAATGTGACCGTATGTGTAATACACATATTGTGAGTCGTAATATACAGCAAAAAAAAAAAAAATGGTATAAAAATATGAATGTCAATGCACAGGGGACACACAGAGATTACACAGGATGGTTGTAATTAAAAGGAAGCAAAAAATGGAAGAACTTTAGTACAAGTGCCTCAAACTGTACTTAAGTTCAGTGCTTGAGGAAATGCAATTAGTTTTACTATTAGCAATAAGTTAAGTTATGTAACAGTTAGACAGCCTTCTGCTTTTAACTTGGGTAGATGCGAGAATGAGGCCGAGTAGTCTGCCCGTCCTGCTGCAGGTGAATAATGTATGAGACAGCCGTCTAATTACCTGTGATCCATTATTAAAACGGGCCGGTTGGCAGCAGGAAGTGGGGAGTGGCCAACATGGAGGGGAAAGTGGCCAGCAGGCTCCTTCCTCGTGACTTTTTGAGCTTTGACCAAATCGTGCAAGCCTGTATGTTACTGTATGTCCACATTTCACCTTCTGGAGTCACTCTTGGTCAAATTTAGTCTGTTCCAGGTGGTGCGTCTGTTTCTGCGTAGGACTCTGACACGGCGCCGTGTGGAACATATTGATCGTTCCGTTTTTGTTGAGTGACTCTTGTTTTTGTGTTGTTTTTTCGCCCGCTCGGATGCCAGCGTTCCCACTCCGGATGCGTTGCTTATTCTCGAGGTCAGAGTAATCCTCGCATGGAGTTCCTTTAATTGACAAATAGAGAGGATCTCCTTGACAACCAGTCTTAGTAGTCACAGCACTCTTCTGTATCTGACTCAGTGGGTGGAACTCTCTTGTCATTTGCGTGGGAAGCCGGCCAACTCTGTCTCTTTTTCTCACTCTCAAGTACAAATGCACTTGCGCAAACTGTTTCTTTCTTCCTCTCTCGGTCTTCCTCCTTCTCTTGTACTTTTCCGAGTACGTAAGGTCCTATTCTCAGGCCCGCAGACACCAACCTAGCTATTAAGTCTGGGTAGGTCCACTGCAGACAGACATGATTACTAACCTGCCATCCCTGCCCTGAAGTATTCCCCTTTTATGCCACCAGTGCATCAAAGCCAGCCTACGTAACTATCCAGCACTCCCACTGTAGTTTGTTTTAGTGTGGCAGAGGGGGGTGGGTTCTCTTTTTGTCCACCAGATGGTGCATATGTCCAAAGAACTTTAGCGGTAGAGCTCCATCACAACACCACTGCATGACTGTACTTTTTCATTCTGGTACACTGTGTCCTGTGATAGGATCAGAGTGCGTTTTGTCTGCAGTCTCTCTCCAGGATGTTATGAAAACACTTGTGTGCGTAGCTTGGCGCATTTGTTTTTCAACCGATGAATCATATTGCACTGGAGTGATACAATGTGCAGCTTCTGTTGTGCTTTTCTGGGTGTGAGAGGTGTCGATTTCAGTTTCATTTGTTTGCATTTTCTCTTGTATTTCTGCATTTGGCTGAACAGTTGCCATACAGACAGACAGGCAGACAGAGGGTCAGACGGACAGACCTAATCTTCCACTGCCAATTAGGGCAGAGTAGCCCCAGCCGGCCCCTAAGCCCTGACCACATCGCCACATATGGGCAGAGTCCCGGGCTGCAAACCAAACCCTTCTCTCCTGACAGTCGGGCCAATGTGCGCTCGTCTCAGGTGGAGGCTCGCTCTCTGCCCTCCCCACCCCCCGGCATGGCGCAGAACATCCGAGAGGCCGTTGGCTCTGTGTGTGTTCAGGTGCCAAAGGCTGAGTTAGAATACTGGCTCTTTCTTCAGCCCTCTGTATGGAAGATTATAGCAAAGTCCATCTCCTCCCCGCGCTAGTAACCTGAATCTAAATCACACTGACACATCACGCCACTGCCCCTTTAATGGCCTGCGTGCGCGACTGTATAGATTGTGAATGGTGGAAAAAAAAAAATACAAGGGGAGGGATGAATGAAGTTGGAGGTTATTGCTGAGGATCAAAACTTTATTTTTTCTTTCTGAGTGTTTTTTATTGGTAAGGTAGTCAGGTGACCGCGGGTTTGTTTCCTATCCGCCCCACTGCTGCTCACCTGCTGTGTAATAATGACTGGCTCCTCAGTAGACGCCCGCTGGCTTGTCTTTTATCAGCTTGTTTGTGCTCCCGTGGTTAAACGATGTATGAGTGGAACTGGCCCTCGAGGAAAAAAAAAAACTCTGGAGCTATTTCAAGCTCTGGTCCCGATAACCAAAACACTTCCAGGTTTTCCTTGGCATCCCCTCGTCAACCCTCTCACACCCATTTGAATGGCGGACTTTCACACCTTCTACACAAAGACCACCTACATAACAGTGCAGCTCTGGACAGGTTTCACTTCACCATCTAGTAAAGACACCCAGTGTATTACACCTCATGCAGTCAGCATAATTAATCCAATATGGGCGATGAGGATTAAAATGCTATTTGTTGTGGTTTTTATGTGTTGCTTCAAATGCAATGCTCTTGTAATTACCACCCTGGTTCCGCTGTTAAAAATCTGTGGCGAAAAAAAAAAAGGCCCAGGCTTGTTTATATGCATGACTGCTGTTTACTCTGGTGAATTGGGCCCTTTAAGTCTGCAGCTGTGCAGAGTGACCAAAGTCAGGAATTCAAATTTGTGCATTTTCCAGACAGTACAAATTGTTCTTGAATCGCAAAACAGAGGAAACATTGGCTCAGTGTTGCTGCTGTGAATCGAAGCTTGTAATGGGTGACTTTGTCCTCAGAAAGGGAGTCAAAGAGGCGAATCTTCTCCCTTTCTGCTCTCATCACACAAGGCTTGAAGCACTTGAAGTGATCATATTGCGCGAATTAAGAAAAGATATTTATGTTCGTCATGTTGTTATCATGTGATTAAATGCTCAGAGAGGTTATCTGCCTCATTTCAAACAGCTGCTTCCTCGCAGGTTACACCCAAGTTTCCTCCCCGCTCTCCCTGTCTGCATCCCTGCGAATCAAAGATGCAAAGTGAGCAGGGCGAGGCGGGCGAGCAGCTATGTTGCTGAGTACACAGCTCGCATACCACAGAGGGCTATGATGTCATCCATGCATAAGCTATGGGAATCGGTCATTCAAGGACAACAAAACAGGGCTGCCAACAGGGATCGTAAATACATTACAGCACACTTTAGTCCCCCAGAGCTCAATTGGCAGTGTTGAGGCTCTGAGTCTGGACCGGGCCCAAGCGGGAACAACAGCGCTCACACACGCACACACACACACACACACACACACACACACACACACAGCACTTCGGAATGGCGAGAAAAGGAGGACAGCTGCATCGTGGGAGCCAGGACGCCACCTCACAGACCTCAGCTGCCTGCTGCATGACCCGAGTGGGAACTGAGTGGGAGCTGGTCCACTGTCCTCTGTTCGCCTGTGTGTGTTTGTGATTATGACTGAATTTTTCTGGGCAGGAGTGTTTTAGGAAAGAGTTGTCTGCAAGAAAACCTCTCTCTATTCTCCTTCCCAGTTTTCAGAGTTGCCATGCCACCGGTGTCATTACAGTGGCCTCTGTGGGCACAGGCGTGAGTCATGCCTTTTTTTTTTTTTTTT
>CAEMYA010000177.1:5041910-5058700 GCA_903131615.1 Diplodus sargus | reverse complement strand
AAAAAAAAAAAAAAACACAAAAAGGAGAGAGTTTGACCTGCAGTTTCATCAGGGACACAGAGGGAGGCCCTTGCTGCCGCTGGTGTCTGTGTCTCCGTGAAGCCTGCAGAGCAGAGCAGCCTATTGGCAGTGGAAGAATTGATGAGGCTGGGAGGAGTCTGTGTCTTCCATCTGGGGCTGACAGCGAAGGCTGGAATGTCCTCGGCCCGAACAGCCTGCCTCTCTCTGCTGTCATGTGGACAACAGCCCCCACACACTAGGTAGCCCAAGGAGAGCTGTCATGCGGGCCAGTGGGGTCGAGCCAGTCCTCCTCGCGCTGTTGTTTTGAAAGGCAGCCATGCACTCATCATACTACAACACGTACACGCCCGCACTGTGCACATACTGTAAGCACGCCTCCCACGAGAGGAAGCCCGGGTGGGTGTCTGTTTTGTGTTCCGAGTCCAGTGATTAATGTTGAAAACCCCTTCCTGCTTGTAAGTAGCTGATCCTATCAGCGCGCTATGAATGAAATTATTTCAGCGCTCCTGCTCTTATTCTGTACTGCTGCGTCTGATCGCACTCTATTACTAAACTAAATCATCATCTACAGTCCAGACCAACTGTAGAGCTACTCTGTTCAGTGTAAATCTCATCATGCCAAGGTCAGTAGTAGTGCTAATATTAGCACAGAGGCAGTTCCAGTTTATCGCAACATGGGTCCTGTTTGTCTTGTTTTTGTAGATTTGGCATTCATTCGTCTTGGTTAATGATAAGACTGGACCCTGAAAAGAAGTCAGACAGGTCAAGAAACATTGACAGCTTCTACAAAACACCCTCGGTTAGCCAAGCTTTCTTGCAAGAGAGAGCAAGAAATTATGACCCAAGCTGTCAGTTGTAGATATGACAACACAGTTTACAGATTGACTTTCCATTTCAACTTTGACCAACAGAGTTCCAGTGTTGTAAGGACCCAAAGGTCATACTTAATAAGTAAAGACATTGTGTTGAAATATTATTTGATTATTTGAGTCACTCATACAATTGGTACTTGAGCAAAAGTTTTAAAGCATCTGATATTTAATGTTAGTTAAGTTAGTATTGCATTTTCTGGCAATGAACTTACTAAAGTAACAAAACTAAAAGTGAATTGTACATATGTTTATTGTATATGTGTGTTTATTTCCTGTATACTATGAGTTGACTGATTATTGTCCTTGATGATTATTTGATCAGATATATCTGGGGATTATTGTTTTTTTTTATGTGATTGCGATTAAGTTACTTAATTTGCATGTAATCTGCAGAGTAACTTAAGTTATCAAATACATGTAATGGTGTATCACATTCCTCATCACGAATGCCCTGAAAGACAGGAAACAGTAGAAAGCAGCACAGACCCCAGTGTCGGTGCTACGCTGGCTACTTTTCTTTGACTTCAACTGAACAGTTGAGTTTGAGCGCTGTTTGCGCAGAGACAGATGCAAAAGTCTTCACACTCCCAACATCCAGAACTTCAACCCGTGTCACAGCGTCACAGCGTCACAGCGTCACACCAGAAAATGGGGGGGGGATTAATGTGTCTACCTTGGTGTCATTTTTCCATCACTCCTACAGTGTCTTTTTCCACTAAAGAGGAAGGCTGGATGTTAGTAGGGTTTTTTGTCTAGTTTGAAAGGTGTACCAGTAGCTTTCAGACAGTTGTAACAAACCAGATATTTCCTTAAATTTTCCTCCTAATGTTATAAATATTTTTCACGGCGCAAGCACAGAAGCTACAGTGACCCGGGACATGGGGTGGTCAGTGTTATAAAAGAAGCAATCAAGTTGAAGCTTTAGAGAGCCACTGAGCCTCTTCCCTGTCTGGATGACTCAGTAGGAGTGACGCTCACTGGTCACGGTTGCGTCTCTGCCTAAAAAAAATAGATGGCGGATAGCACACACATGTTCCCCTGCGCTGATAGGCATCTGGGATAATTAACGTGGCGTTATTCTAGTGTGTCATCATGGCGTCACTTCAGTCTTGAGGGGGAAAACGTGTGGCGTGCAAACGCAGCGTTCCGGGGGTAAAGCCTGTCCAAACTAACCTTCTGATAATCTCATCTCTTCCAGCTGTTATCCCTTTGACAGACTCGGAGCACAAGCTGCTGGCACTCCATTTCGCCGTGGACCCTGGCCGGGACTGGGAGTGGGGGAGGGACGACAACGATAATACCAAGCTAGCCAAGTAAGTCCCGTATAGCATATCACGGGGTGTTGATACTTATCAACAGAGCTCACACAGAGGCGCTGATTATTAAGGCAGAGCGAGAGGGTAAAAACCGCAGGCGAAGGCAGTTCTGTTGGTCTGCCCACAAGGCTGCATGTGGGGGATTTAACTCTGATTAAAGGCTCCGGGCTCAGGTCACTTCAAAGAGTGAGCAGAGAGAGAACAAATTGTGAGTCACGTCAGTCATCCATAGGGTTTTCCCAGGAACGGCCTCACTAAAGCAGCAACACCCTCTCTGAGTTTAGCAAAGAGTTTATGTAAGGGTTTCTGTTTCACATTCCTGCCAGTCAGGGGGTTAGCTTATCCTCTAACAAGCTGCAGTATGAGCAGTGCAGATGTACAGAGAAGAGATGCTCAAATCACTTCACTAATACCACCCCTTGTATATTACCCTTAATGCATTGCAGGCGTGGTTCGGCTCTGGAAAATGTCATAACCAGAGCCGTAAATGTGCTTCATGTGCCATTAGGTTTTAGCGAAACAGTTTGTTGCATGTCAGCTGCGTTGTACCACCGCTTGTTGTTAATTATGTCTGCATCTTCTTTCCCGCAGTCTCATCTTGTCTCTGGAGGCCAAACTCAACCTGCTGCACAACTACATGAATGTAACGTGGATCCGAATTCCATCTGAAACAAGGGTAACTTGTTCTCACGCATGTGTCTTGTTCGTCATGGTGGGTTTAGCTCTGGAGAGGCTCCCCCGTGCCAGATGTTATTGAAACCGCCAGTTCAATCAATCAATTTTATTTACTGTCAGAGTCCAATAATCTCAGGCATTCATGTGTTTGTCCTGATTATGAATCACCAGCCGGCGAAGCTCTGCTTGAGTGTTTTTCTGGGGAACTTGTCTGGAATACATTGAGAGTCCTTCAAAGCGCTCCACTCTTAAACTCATAAACATACTGAATATGTTTTCTTCATCGCTGTAATGTGTTTGTGTGTTTCTCTGTGCAGGCTCCCTTGGCTCAGCCAGAGTCTCCCACAGCCTCTGCAGGTGAGGATGTCCAGTCTCTAGCTGAGTCCATGGACTCTGACCGCGAGTCTGTCGGCAGCAACTCCAACGTCAACAGCGGCAAGCCCAGCAAGGAGAAGGACAAAGACAAGCAGCGCAAGGACAAGGACAAGAGCCGGGCTGATTCTGTAGCCAACAAACTAGGTAGCTTCAGCAAAACCTTGGGGATCAAGTTGAAGAAGAACATGGGAGGCCTGGGTGGCCTCGTGCACGGCAAGATGAACAAATCAAACTCTGGCTCAGGGCGCAACGGGGAGAACGGAGGGGAGAAGACGAAGAAGAAGGAGTCCAAGGCAAACAAGGGAAGCAAGGAGGAGTCGGGCCAGTCGGCCAGCTCCACCTCTTCTGAGAAGGCCACAAGCCCCTCTCCTACAGATAGAGACAGACCCTCTAGCTCCTCCCCCACAGAGAGACAGGACAGTGCAGGGAGAGTCTTAGGGGACAAGACCCTGGAGAACTGGAAATACAGCACCGATGTCAAGCTCAGCCTCAACATCCTGCGGGCTGCCATGCAGGGGGAGCGCAAGTTCATCTTTGCGGGCCTCCTCCTGACCAGCCATCGACACCAGTTCCACGAGGAGATGATCAGCTACTACCTGACCAACGCCCAGGAGCGCTTCAGCCAGGAGCAGGAGCAGAAGAGGAAGGAGGCCGAGAAGAAGCCCCCTGCCGCCGCCGCCGCCACCGAGGTGGCCGTGAAGAAGCCAGAGCACGAGAGTGTCTTCCAGAGGGAGAGATCGGACAGCTCGCCTCCGGAGAGCTGCTCTCCTGTCCTGCCCCACCATACCCACACCTACAACCACAACTCACAGCCCCCACTGGGTCTCAAGATGCAGGGCAGGAACAGTCCCACTCCTGTAGCTCCTCTGGTCTCCGTCCCAGTCCCTCCACTCACCCCGCCGATAGCCTCCCACCACGTCTCCCACCCAGCCCCAGCCCCTGCGCCTTACTCTTCCCCCAGTATTGGTGCTAAGAGACCTGGGCCCGTACCTGTGTCCGCCCACTACAGCCATACACCGCCCATCCAGAGGCACAGCGTGATTCACTTACAAGATGTCAACATGCAATCCTCCATCTTCCAGGATGACCCCTATAAGCCTGTGGTGGGCACCCTAAAGACATGCGCCACCTACCCCCAGCAGAACCGCTCGCTCTCGTCCCAGAGTTACAGCCCTGCTCGCCTGTCGGGGGTCCGCACTGTTAACACCATAGAGACGCTGTCCTACAACATGCCCGGCGAACACAAGTCCCACACCTACACCAACGGATTCGACGCGGGAGACATTCAGGACTGCCTGGAGTTTGCTGATGAGGACAACTCGTCTCACACCTGGCTCAACCAAGACAAAACCAAAGGGCGGAGCACTGGAAGCCCTTTGTACTGCTTTCAGCAGCGCCGCTGCAAGAGGGAGAACTGCTCCTTCTACGGCAGGCCAGAGACAGACAACTATTGCTCCTACTGCTACAGAGAGGAGCTGAAACGCAGGGAGAGGGAGAGCAAAGTGCAGAGGCCTGCATAGCCATCACAGCCACTTCAGCCACTTGTCAGCAAGGCCGCGGGAGACCTGAGGGAACTACACCATCTGCACTCTGCATTTAGAAACAACGTGGTGGCAAACATTTTCCTATTTTGTTGAAGAATGCTCTTGTATTCCTGTCACCCTTCCCTTGTTAGTAAAGATTCTTACTTTATGATGGGGGAAGCAGAACTTGAAACAGTGAGCAGCTTTGGCCAGAAATCGTGCTATTTTGTTTATTTGGGCGTTTTTTTTTCTGTCTCATTGAACTTAGTCTTTTACTTGTTTTAGAGTAAAAGTCATCTCTCTGTGATGTAAATTTTCTGTATGTTGAGGGAAAGTTCTTTATTTTTCAAAGTACTAAAGATTTGCATCTCATCAGGAGGGAACATTTTAGCTCTTTTAATCAGTTTGAATGCAATACCTCTGCTTGGTTCTTCAAAAAAATCTCTGTGGAAAAAATTTGTTGTTTTGCAATCAAAAGAAATTCAACGGGAGATCAATATTAGACTTTAAAGCAATAAATTGGTGATTTTTGCTACACCCTCTCCCAATTTTGTCTATGCACCAATAATATAGTTACTGTAGGTTAACTGTGTCTTGTAAATTGTAAAGGATTGTCACGGTGTGCTTTTGTAAACAAATTTGAACTACAGGAATTAAAAATGTGTAAGCATTATAGATTGTAATGTTGGATTAGGATGAAATGTACAACTATCTCATTTGTTAAGTGTACTTTTGTTCTTACCACGGTGCAAAGGTTTGCTGTGTCACAATTGGACTCGAAATAATTGTGTAAGATATCATTTCACACTTTTGCCCGTCTGACGACCACAAGCACTGCCAAACTGGCTTCTTAAGAAAAAAAAACAACAACTTATGATTCAAAAATGTTCTATTTTTTATTTTTTTTGTGGCAAGCACCAAACAATGTGCATAGGATGAATTGCTTCTCAAGTATGCAGTGTTTATGGTGTGTTTTCCTCCGAGTCGCCTGTTAACTACTATTCGGTCAGTGTGTTTAGATGAGAAGAATTTGTGGGTAGCGAGAGCAGGCCGATGCGTATTTGTCTGAAGTGTGATTACGTGTCTGTCCCCCCCCCTCCTAAACACACAACACAATGTGCAATCATGCTACTAGCACTATGTGGTGACCTGCAGTATAGATGTGTCACCGGTCCAGTGTGAGATTGTCTGTTCTTCTTCCATATCTAGAGGCCGTTTTAAAAAGAAGCACCTGCTGCTAAGAGCACCTCAAGCCTTTTGTGATCATCAGTGCTTTAACCAATCAGTGGGTTTGTAAAACCCCGGGCCTCCAAGTGCTTTCTGCTCATTCGACATGACTACTGTAAAGACGCAGTGTTTGTGTTGCTGTTTGTTCTGGTGATGCTTGGATAATGTACCATGCTGTCCTTAACTAAGTGTGTCCTGGCCAAGGATGTCCACTGCTCCCTGGGTTCGCTTCTGTCTCTCTCTCTCTCTCTCTCTCTCCTGTACACACTGCAGTGTTGCTCCTCTTCGTTTCTATGTGACCAGTTCATGGACTCTCACCATGTTAGGACTGTAAGATATGATTTTGTATTCCTTTAAGAGTTTTACACTACTTTAAATTATTAATTTGCACATTAGGTACAGATGTAAATATGAAGAAAAAAAATAGTTTATTGTTACAAACATGGTGTGTCTGTGTCGTTTTTGTTATCGCCAAAGGAGGTCATCATGAGAAATCTAGAGATAACAGACTGCATGTTCAGGTTGTGGAGTGTTTAGTTGATATTGTCGGTTGACGGTTTAAAGTTATTTTTAAAAGTCACGTTTAGGATTTTCCTAACCCAGGTAAGAAGACAATACACTTTTTGCTAGCGTCTTTTTTCCAGTGACGCCTCAAACACAAGATAAAAGATTCAAATCACTGTATTAGTGTACCATTTTACATTTTTAATAATTTATATTTTTCAATTATCTGTTCAGAAACTTGCAAAAGACAGATTTAGAGAATGTGACATCCATGTTTCTTGTTTAGTTTTTATATTGAAGCAGGTCTAGGTGCCATATAAATACTGTTAAAAAAAAGCTCAGTCAACATAGAAATGCACAAATGTAGCTGTCAGCACATCCATAACGATGTGATGTCACAACTATACAGTCAGCGCCATCGGCCATGTCTCCAGCACGGCGGTAGTTGCATTAACATCAGCAGGGCTGATGTGGAAATATTGTGGCTGGTGCGTGCTCAGGCCTGTGAAAGCTGACCAATCAGAGCAGACCAGAGTGGAGGGCCTTAAAGAGACGGGCACTAAAATGGAGCGTGGACAGTGTGAGAAAAACTAGAGCTCTTACTCAGTAGAGCGCATACCTTCACCAAGGCCCAGCAGTCCCCTTTTTTACTCACTCATAGATGCCAGCCACCGAAATAAGGCTTGTTTTTTTTTTCATCAAGATGCATTATTCCCTGAGAAATTAACCAAAATCTTGCGCTGTAAAAGAAATAGTTAAATCTAATAAATAAAAGGCTCTGTCCCTTTATCTGGATCAACATCAAAATGATATCTATTTATTTTTGTTGAAGTTTTTGCAGTCAGCAATCCCTTCCTGCCTTTCTACGTCACCACCCGACTGCCGAGTGGTGATCAACAGACGTAGCTGCAAACAGGAGGACATGAGGATCAGAGTTCTCTGTCCTGATTGGGTAAAGTGTGCAGGGACACCAGTAAATGCTAACCAAGCGCTCTTAAAACAGTGGTTACTGTTCAAATATATAGCTATTTGACACTTTGACACCATTACTTACAGCAACTTTAATGGGGTCTATTCTCAGCCGACACCCAATCGTCCATCCAAGTTTTGTAGAAATCCATTCAGTAGTTTTTATGTAAACCTGCTGACAAACAAACAAACAGAGAGGTGAAACCATAACCTCCTTGGTGGACGTAATAATGGGAACATTAAAACATGCAAAACATTTTCTATTAGACACCCAAAGTAAACTGAAGATGAATAGTCGAATGTGATGCAGAGAGATTTTTTTTAATGCAAATGTGGGTCAAGCTCCACAGAAAGGCTAAATCCCACAATTCCCAGAATGCAAATACATTTTTTTCCAATTATATAATAAATTCCTTCTGCCGTGTTTTAAGCTCCATGCCTCAAATCTGTAACCGTACAGTACACAACATGTCAGCTAAACTTATCTCCATATGTAAAATCAGTGCAGTGCCCCTTTAAGAGGCTATATGATTTTTTTAGAATAGGACACTTTTGATGGTTATTTATAAGACTCAGCATTGGAAAAAGGGTAATTAATCTTGTTTTGAATGAGTCAAGCTAAACAGAACGAGGGGAAAATTTCCACCGAAAATCGGTCTGAGGTTACAGAGTTGAGATTCTCTGGGAGTGAACTGCCAAGTAGGGCAGCATTCCAGACTGAGAGCTGTAACTCTGCCGTATTCCTCCAGAGACACTCCTACACTGGCAGGAGGATTGAAGCCACGCAGCGAAACAGGCTTTTTGAAAAGCGGCAGAAAATCTGCAAGTGCTTTCATGTGAAGTGTCCTCCATCCCTGCGATGGTTAAATCTGGTGAGGGGGCTTGCTGCATGTGAGCATAAGTCACATGTCAAGATAAGTATCAAGCGCTACATGAATAAAATGGCTGGTAGAGAGCGTTTTAATGATTTATTTCTCGTTGCAGAGGGGTAACGATGAATTTAATTACAGCTACGGTTAATCTTCAAAGCTTGTGAGAATAACAGAGTAGGAAGGGTTTTTCAAAAGCTGCTACTAAAGGCTTCCAGTCTGTTTATCATTATTGGTTTAACACACACACACACACAGTCATGAGTTTGAAATTATACAAAGTTTTTAGGGTTTGTTTCTCGATCGGTCTGTGCCACTATAGTGCTGACTTAAAGGGACAGTTCAGCCTAAAATCACAAACACAGACTTATAACCATGGATTTGGGGAGGGCTGTAAGAAAACTGCATCCAGGGTCCAGGATGTGTGCTACGCCCCTGAAACAGCACTACTGGTAAGTGGGAAAATATTTAAATTCTTTGAATAGCTCAACCATTGGATATGTTGTTATTGAAATCAATCATAATGACTGTGGTGACTCTTTCACTTTTCATCCAGCATTACTACCGGGCGGTCAGATATTTACTTATCTGGTATAATATCACAACATCATCTCAAGTGGTGATCATCCTGTTGGTTCCTCCCGCCATGTGGTTCACATTTGTGGTTTTTGGGTCAAATGTCCCGACAACAATCGGATGAATCCCCGTAAAATCTAATGCAGACGTTCATTTCCTCCACGGGATGAGTTGTAACTTTGGTGTTCCCCCTTAAAGGATAAGTTCACTCAAAAGGGAAAATTCAGTCACTGTGTACTCGCCCAGAAATATTTAAGGGAACAAAGCACTTCTCGAGCTTCACAGCAAAACAGCATTGCAACATCCCCCTAAACAACTTAAGTGGATGAGGATTTCCTTTAAAAATGTAAGAAACAAGAATTGGAACAGAATTGGTTTATGCTTAACAGCTTGTTTAGCGTAAACCAATTCTCCAGAAGCGCTGAAATCCCTGATAGATTGGAAAAGACGTAATTCACCCCTTTTAAAGACAAATTCTTCACTGAAGTGGCGAAGCTAAAAGCTTAAGTGCACACCGCGTCTGAAGTGGGTGTACAAATACGACTAGGGAAAAGGGGAGTTAGATGGAGCCATTTAATTTGATTTTTTTTTTGATACATTTACCCATCTACTTCAGTTGTTCTGGAGAATGCTGCGACACGGTTTTTACTGTGAAGCTCCAGTAAAGGTTTTGAGGATGACAAAACTTGACCCGTCTTTCCATATCAATGGGTGTGAATAGATTATGAATGAAGTCTCATGTTTGAGTGAACTCGAGAGAAATGTTAGCATGCTAACATACTAACCCAGTGTTTTGTTTTTTTGCTTTTCTGGCACGCTCCCCTTCCAAATATGAAAGAAAAGTTGAAAAATTTGAATTTTAGTTTAATAAATGTCACTCAAAAAGAAAACGAGCCCCGCTGACAAAGGAGGCAAAGAAGTTGAAGAGGAAGTGAGGTGAAACAACAGTGAATAGGCGGGCATTCACTATTTATGTCAAAGCTGGAATGTTTCCCCAAAGCGGACTCAAGACGGCTCACAACTGGCATTCTTTCTTCAAGATCAGTAAGTAACAAAACCGGCCTACTAACTACTAAAATCAGATGTCAAACTGGGATTCTTTCACTTGTTTTATGCTTTGCAACAGTATGCTACCCAGGCTGCTAGCAGTTGCTATGTTGCTAATATTGTATTAGCGACAGCGGTGCCAACAGTGTCACCACACGCAGGCGCTAAAAAAGGGGAAAGTTGAAAAGTTTTCTGTTTCTGCTTTAAACTTAGCTTCACTTGACATTTATTCCCCCAACCCCACCCCTGCCGCCCGCACTGCGCTAACTCAAGATGATGTACAGGGTAAACATTTTAGCATGCTAGCACGCAGCTCAAAGCAGCGCTGTGCCAAAGTGCCGCCTCACAGAGCTGCTAGCATGACTGTAGACTCAAAGGTCTTGTTAAACAATCATACACCCACAGATACTTAAACCGAGAGAAACAATGGCCAATTTAAAACAAGTACTCTATTATAAACAATTTAAAAAGTGTTTTTAATAGAGTACGAGTAAGAGGTAAAATTAGCCGCGGCTACAGTCGGTACAGCAGCAGCTGACTGAGTTGGTGTAGTGAGAGTGAGAGGAGAAGGTTGTTCAGTGGGCAGCAGCCTGTTATGTGTGGGATGAATCGCATACTTGAGAGTGAGCGTACAGTCTCGTGACTGTGGGCTAGACTCACTCCTCCAACTATTGCCCCGCACTGCAGGTCACGGTTGTGGACCGCGGACTGCAAATAATATGGACTGACTTGTTCGGTTTTCGAGGATGAATTACATCTCCACGTGACGCCTGATGTTAGTCACACAATGGCACACGAGGGCCCCTTTTCTCCAGAGCAATGTATCCCGGGCTCTTGTATCCCTGCGTCTTCCATAACAAGTGCTGAATGAGACAGAGTGCATTGTCTTCTTTCTTGGATCCGCTTTTCTCAGAATTTCCTTTGAATTTGCATGCGGGACCTCCCTTTGCTTTTTTTCAGAGCAACAAAGAGCTCCATCAGGCATACAGCAGCCGTTTGGCAGGCCTCTCATCCTCTCGAACGGCAAAGCACAGCCTCCATATTGTCAAATTCACTCAACTCATTTCAAACCAAGGACAGAGAGATTCTGCCCCGCTTCTTTACTCCCCCTTTTCAGATGCATCTGTCTCCTTTCTCGCACAATTAGGAGCCATTAGAGGCCTTAAAGCAACACAATACTTCATAAATATTGATTTTCATGGAAAGCAGTTGTCTCATCAAGACGCTGAAATTAAAACGTGGCACAATAACGCACGTCCATGGGTGCATAAATTGAATATTTATATCCTCTTTGCGCTATTCTCGTCATCTGTTCTTGTCGTCCCCGATTGTGAACCGCTCTACCTGACAGTATTTACAGTGCTGTTGTGTTTCGAGCAGGTTGCTGGCTTTGATGCCTCTGCTGCAGTGAGTAGTAATGCCAAACTCCCCCCCCCCCCCCAACCCACCTCCCATAGCTAAGCCTTGTTCTCAGCCAGTGCCAGCCTCCAATATCTGAGCTCATCCCACCCGCTCTGCAGGATCTAGCGCCAGCCCTGCCATGCACTGCACTCGAGAGTGGGTGGCATCACATGGCCCTTCAGCCTGCCTTCTGGGGCTTGGCATGGAGGAAAAGGGACGTACACACACACACACACACACACACAGGCCTCTGTGTGATTAGGACCACTGCTGCTGCTGACCACATCTCTCCCTCTTTTTTTCCTGTGGATTAATTCCACCGAGTCTTAAAGTCGGCGATGCCCACACACCTCAGTGGAGCAGAGACCCTTTTCCAGCCCACAAAGCCTCCCACGCTCTAGACTTTTGAGTGTGTCTAGGTTGGGCGCACCAATCAGCGCTGGGTAACACCACCCACCCACCCACCGCCATATCCTCATCTTCAATCCCTCTCACACGCTGTACTGTACTGTTCCCTCTGACAATGCATTCAAAATAAACTTGAGGTTTACGGCCAAAAAAAAAAATCCAGAGTTTGTTCTGCGTACAGAGGTTCACCTGGAGACTGAGTTGCGCGAAAGCTGATAATCCAAAAGAAAAGGTGTGACTGAAGAGATAAATCAGTCAAACTGAAACCACCTCCTCCGCCCCCGCATCCTGTCAGCAGGGTGATACCAGCAGAGATGTGCTCTCACTGCTCATATAACTGTCTGTACTTTGCCCCGCATCTGCAGCAATATAAGTCACTACGGAGGGGAAAATGTGTCATCTTGAGAATCAACACGTGACTGAAAGACGTGCAAGCCGGAGAGAATATGTGCCTCGCCCACACAACCAGCAACAACTCGAGATCTTTCTTGTAATACGGCGAGATATGTGTGAATTAGCTCAGTCAGTGGTCTGCAGAGGGACTCTCTACCGTTACATGATCAGAAGCTCCACTACCACGGCAGGGTTTTTATAATTTAGGAGCTCAGTTCTTCCTTGACAACAGCCCCCCGCCGACATCCAAAGCTTAAAGACAATAAAAACGTACGAGCGCGCATGAAAATCAACTCTGCAGAAGTCCCTCATGTTGCCACACAAACATGAAAAACAAGCTCTGGGAACATGCCGGCTGTGATGGCACACCAAATTGTGTGGCGGTGCCAGGGGTGGCAGCTTGTCTGTTTGTGTAGCGTGGCGTGATGGTAGCTCCAACCTGCCCGGAGACAGGAGGTGTGCAGATTGAGCAGGGCGAACACCAGGGCTCCTCATCAAGAATTTTAATGCCCTCGCTCTTTTTCTCTACCTTCCTGTCTCACTCCACATCGCATGATTCATTGAGAGCAGGAAAGGCCACGCCTGTGATCTCTGCTGGTGTTGGTGGGCGCACTCGGCTTAAGAGAGGGATAAAAGCATGATGGCAGTGATTCTTTTTTTCTTTTTTTGCAGGGCAGCGAATGCGGACGGAGGGAAAAACTCTGTGTTTTTTTTTGTGTGTGTCACACGGAGTTAAAAGCGCACTTTGCACAGGAGGAGGCTGCAGTTTTGGAGTGAATCATCCATTCTTCTGAAGTTGCAAGTGCGCCGGGTATATACAGGAAACCTCACACTATTTATCAGTCTGTTTGGCCTGAAATACAATAAGGAAGGAAAGAGTCCCCAGCATTTGTGGTGCCCCGCCCATTGTTGATACCCCAGCAGTTACTGTAAATATTTGCATGGGTGAAGTGAGGGAACAAGGTGTACTTCCTGTTGCAAGAATAATACTGACGCTTGTGAGAAAAAGGCTGCATTATAACTGTTGGTTGTAACTCTCCGCCCTCCGGCAGTTCTCTGCTGTAAATGTTGCTGTAAACTTTCTGCTCTTTTACAGTTGCAAATGAGGAACTTCCTCAGAGGAGCACTGACAGTGAAGAGAACCTATGCACTTTTAAAAGCAATCTGAACACATTAGCAGTAAAAAGGATCATTTAGCTTTAAAACATGCGCTTGTTCAGTTTTTCCTCTTCAGCCTCGTTTGGTTTGCCCTTTAGCTAATGGTGGCTAATGCTAGCTGAAATTACTGATTCACTTCGCCCACTCAGATAAACAGTTTGCAGTCTTGCTATGAGTTGGGTGAGACGCTTGATACCACTCTCATATCTTGACAGTAGATATTACGTTAAAGCTGCAGCTAGGGTTGCCAACCGTCCCTTGAAAACGGAATCGTCCCGTATTTAGAAACAAAGTTACGCGTCCCGTATTGAGCTTAAAAGGGACGCACTTTGTCCCGTATTACCGTGAGAATCAAAATGGTCTTTAAAATGTCAATGGAATCAATGAATGACAGGGCGTTTTATATGAAAATTTACGGTAATCTTATTGCCAGCCCTCTCCTGCTCCGTGACCAATGTGCTGACAGCACACTCACACACAGAAGGCGGAAGAGGGGGTAACTAGGTGTCCCTTATTTATTTTTGAGGGAGTTGGCAAATCTTAGCTGCAGCTAACTGCTGGTTAGCTTAGCTTAGCATTAAGGCAAAACAGCTAGCTTGGCTCTGTCCAAAGCTAACAAAATCTACCAACCAGAACCTCCAAAGCTCACCAACCAGATTCAGATTTCTAGAAATAGACATTGCTTTTTTTTCAGCCAGGTTGACAGGATATAATTTTAGCAGTTAACGTTTCAGCCAACCAGAAATATGTCAGAGTTTGAAAATATGGCTTATCATGTTCATTATATGCCCTTTTCACATCAAGATGCAAGTGCAGGGAATGATAGTGGCATTATTACAAGCCAACATGGCTGCCAAATGTAAGCATAAACTCGGAGTTGGGTGGATGGTTTTGGCACTACAAGCTAATAGGTACCTTAATGTATTCTATTCATGAGACGACAGACATCCCCACGGCCGATATGTCCAAAACTCTGCAACGCTACAAGAGAGTAACACTTTTTGTATTTTTGATAGTGAAGTGAACGATCCCTTTAACAGGAAAGGGAAATAAGCACCAAACCAAGTGTAGCTGCTTATTTTATGAATTTATTTCCAAATGTAAACTTCACTATTTCATGCATACAAGTTATGACAACATACATTATTCAACAATCTGTTATTTTTCATATTTGCATAGGACATGGTCACAATATATTGTCTAACATGTAAAAAATAATGCCATAAAAAGGTACAGCAGAGCAGCTAAGACCAGCACATTATCATGTGTGTAGAATCCGAGGAACTGTACAACTGTAATACTTGAATGTAGTGATTTTGGTTTGCTGAGAGAGAGAGAAAAAAAATGACACCTGAAGGTTAGAGTGAGGTCATTGAAGAATGTACTGGCCATAGCTGAGTCAAGAGTTATTTACAGATTAGATTATATTGGTGCTGAGAGGGGAAACAGCACCATGGAGTCACTACAACAGGCAACTGATGGTGATGGGCAGAGGAGAAACGCACGGAGGTATCAAGAGAGCAACATTACACTGAGGAGGTACATTGAGGACAAACAGGTACAGGAAACAGAACCAAAAGGCTGGTGAGAGGCTCTCTTTGTAATCAAAGGGAGGTCATTCACAGCACGGCGTGCCGCATAACCTGAAACAGACAAAATCCTTTGAGGGCAAAAACTATCCAACGCTTGAGCCAAACACTTGTTGTCAGTTTGCATTTCTCTACAGTAAAGAGCAAACGGCGCCGCACGGTGTCAGCTCAGGCAGGCGAGCAGGACCACACGGTCGGCGAAGGGTTCGGACAGATGTGGTCTGCTGTGCTGCGTGCTCCTGCTCACTCAGTCTCTTCTGCCTCTCGTCTATCGACTCATTCAGAATGCGTTTTGCTCGTATGATTAACTGGGCACTGATCATTCAAGCGATAAAAAATAAACAAAGTTTGCTTATTCGAGACGTAGAAAAAGGTCCATATTTAAGCACGACATCCATTGATCAACACTTACAGTGTATAAAGTTGAAACCCGGGGTTCCAAAATTACTGCAACATTCATCTTTCCCTTCAAAGCCTTTGGTAACAACAGCTCCTAAGCGCGGAGCGTCTGATGAGCTCCCTCTCACCGCTCGAGAACCACTCTCTCCTATCATGGCCGCCTCTCAAACATTATCCCAACCTTAAAAAAAAATTAAGCCTCAGGCCTTTGTCACGAGGGAAGACATGCACCGTATGTCCTTAACTTTTAAAATTTCACATGTCGTAATACTTTGAAAATATTGCATGTGTCATTCGAATTGGCTTAGCCTAGCACAAGGAGCCCGAAGAGGAGGGGAAAAAAAGGAGAGATACAACCTGGGTAAATGTCGACAATGAGAAACGTACCTTGTGCACAACTCACAACGTGTAAAAACCTCACAGTCGAGACAGACTTCTATTCATTACTTACAAAAATGCATCGGGTCGATGTAAGCAGCACATTTATAGCAAAATGCAAATTCTCAATCCTTTGGAATGGTTGGGCGTTTGTTATCATTAAGATTGTTTTATGTCAACAAAATACCTGTAATAAGCCATTTCATACATTGCTTGAGTATTGTACAGCGAGAAGAAAAAGAAATAAGAGGAAAACAAAATTAAATAACAAATGGAAATCAAAGCTACACAATCAAAAATGTTTGACATAAAGCAGAAAAGAAAAATATTACTGTACATTACATAAAAACATGTCACACTTTATAAAACTGTACACGTTTTGCTAAATGTCTGATAGTAGCTAGGTTTCTCTCTTTTTTTGTTTCATTTTTTTTACCCACATCATCTTTATGAAGTTTCCGTTATAGTTTTGGCACACAATTGCATCGATCATGCTTGTACGCTGAGATCGCTCGTGAAGATTTCAGTTGAGACTGTCTGATCACTGATATATTCATGAAGACTGTTAGATCTTTACATATTAGGCAACAATCAATTCACTTTCGTTCATATATATATATATATATATATATATATATATATATATATATATATATATACTTTTTTTACAATTAGCAGAAAAAAAGATATTAACTGGTACACGGTCACGGCATCTTGTAGAAACCTTGCATTTACACTTTGCCATTGTTTAAAGTCTCTAACAGATGTTTGAAGTCTGTAATCGTACTGAGATTACAATCGTAAAGTTGGATTAAAAAATGCTGACATTGTAGTTTGATAGTAATTTACAGCTGACATCATCCCTCACGTAGAAAAAAGTTGAAACTAAGACAAACATGTGGAGCTCAGTAGGGAAGGGGACGCATTAAATATATCGTCTGGAACACAAAACAATATAAAATAAGGTTTTTTCTTATTTCCTGGAAAGATTATTTTTTGAGTCTACGAGGATGTGCACGACCCTGACGACATGGGATGGTTATATAAAAATGTAGCCCAGTGTTTTGTTTTCGTTTTTTTTTTTTTTTTT
>CAEMYA010000177.1:5024395-5036464 GCA_903131615.1 Diplodus sargus | reverse complement strand
TTTTTTTAAATCTCATTATGTGAACATTTTGTCACAGGACCAGTAGTCCCCCCTACAATATATAATATATATATAGTCTACAAATATTGCAATAATTATTTTAAGGCCATATCGACCAGCATTACACCTATGAAATGACTTGGAGTCAATGGCTCCTGAAAAGTTAGAACAACACAATTAAAATCCAACTAAGAAAATATACAATTATAATCTTGTTGTCTCACGTTGAAACCATGCTGGGGTGTAGGACTGTTTCTTAATCATGTATAGCAAATAAAAACACTCTGATGGGAAATCTGGTGCCCTCTAAGCACCCGGCGGCTCATCAAAGTGAGAGATGTGACTCACTGTGGGATGGTTACAGGTTAACAAGTCATAAAAGCTGCCACGCACAGCTAACAAACATTTTTTTCATCCAGAAGACCCGGCCTGCAGAACAAGACCGTGCTGTTTTTTTTTCTGTACATAGTAACCTCTGAGTCATCGGGGAGTAATGATGTCAAGGTTATCTCTGGGTCCCATAGGCAGCTAAAGAAACCGTCTTCAAAATATTCAAAAATCGGGACAGAAAAATGCCGCCGAGGGAATTGGGGGTAAATCACCTAAAAATTGGCGCTGTGCTGGAGGAGCAGACACAGTTTAATTATCTAAGCTCCAGATGCTAATCAGGCTCACAATGGTTACCCAGCCCATTTTCCAACATGCAACTATCTGTGACTCGGCACATGGGAAATTACACCCTTCCCCCCTCCATCAGGCAATAAAAAAGTGGGCTTTGACACAAATCTAGTCAAAGCCAGATGGTACTATATATCTTGTGGTTTCCTTTCCATTCTGATGTGGAAACAGGGTGCATGGAGCCTGAATGCAGCGCTCTGCATCTACTGCCCAACATGTCTAATACTGTACTCCGTTTAGTTCCATTTCAGTGAGTTTCTGCCTGACAATAGCCACATCCAGCATCTAAATTTACCAGCGTGACATTGTAGTACTATAGCGAAGGGCAGGAACGCATTCCTTTAATGTTATGGTTCTTTCCTGAGAACAAGAAATAATCATTCCTCCTGCGCAAGCCCTTGCCAGTGATTTGAGGTATGAAAAGGAATAGATGGGGAGATGCGTGAATGTTTATAGGTGGCATGACAAATGAGCACGTAAGAACGGGCCTGCCAAATGCTTTCCTTTGTTCTGCGGCTTCCCTCAGGGCCACAATGGAAACAGTGCTGTTCAGCATCGAACACTCCTAGGCTACCTGATGCCAGTGAGTCTCAAAAAACAAGAACTCTGTGCACGACTAGTCTCGGTCCCTCCCCACCCCCCTATACTGCATGGTTACAAAACATGCAGACAGACAGAGCAAGTCTAGACAGCCCGGTCTGTGTTCCTGCCTCTGACGCCTCACCTCAGCTCCAGACAAAAATCAGTCAGCCCTGCCCACAACAGCTCCTGCGGGCTACTGCAGGGCTCAGTGTATGTAAACTCTCTAACTGACATATAGACATTTGCATGTGCACACAGACAAAACATCTACACTGTTCTCTGCAGGAGTTCACACACACACACACACACACACACACACACACACACACACACACACACACACACACACACACACACACACACAGAAACAATCCATCTGCCCTGCATGGAGTTACGAGTGGAAATTCATAGAAAGGAGGAGGCCACGGATGTTTGACCCCGTTACACATCCTGGATTACACCCCAGAGAAAAGGAGGCGGTTTAACTTTTTAAAGGCACTAATCTCATTGAAGAGACTCGTGATAGTCTGATTTCATACCTTATTAGCGAGAGAAGCAGCCTGTGTTGCCACCTGGCACTGCAAACGGAGTTATTGGCTAAAAAGTGGAGCTAAGCTCTGCGGGCTGCTTAAGGCTCAATAACCAGCGTAACGGATCCAACAACATTAATATTTAACCAGACACCAGAGAGCCAGGCTGAGATATCCAGTCGAACTGCCCTGATACAGTAATGCAGTCATAGTGGAAGCATCAGGTATCCGACTCAACTCATCGAGATGCGTCAAATTATTTAGAGCTCCGTGACTTCTGAGAAAATGCAGGATAAACAGCCACGCCGGCCATTTTTCACCTCGCACTGCACTGCAGTTGGCATTTAGGTCACTGGTATGAAAAAAAAAGAAAAAAAAGATGCACGCTTTAATGTCAGCCAGAAAAGATTCACTTACATAAAGAAAACAAATGCAATGCCCCATTTCATTGTGTGCTTGTTTTGTAACGTGAGGATTTCCATGAGGGCACGAGAAATCTTTCTGGAAACAATCAGGGGGTTTTAGGGGAACAAACTCCTTCATCCTGAGAGGAAATGATGATCGCCTGTGTGGCGGGAGGATGTCACTCTCCCCGAGATATTTCAGTAGACTGCGGCTATTACTCAGCATCTCTCGCAAGAAGAAAGCTGCAAGCTACTCCCCTTACCCTGGCTCGTGTTCCCATCTAGCTCCAGTGCTTTCACAGCGGGGCGCCGCGGCGATCGTGACGCCGGGCCCCGCCGATTGGTTATCCCATCCCTGGCAGCGTCCGCAACCAGGGAGTGGTTTGTCTTTCTCAGAATGTGTCGGTTGCAGAGGGTGAGAGCGGGGGGGGGGGCTGGCTCGTAATGAGGGAAGCTTTTCCCTCACGAACACAGTGACCCAGTTACCCGTTAAGTGAGTTACATCATGCACACACAAACTGTACCTCTACTAAGCACTAGTGTCCCCCCCTCCAAGGAGATGCGATTATGTCACAGGTACTCTTGTTATATAACTGTTCTCTCTGAGGCCACTGGGTCAGTAAATAAACAGCTCATCTCTGCCCCCCCCCCAACCACTTCTCTCATTCATATCTAAGGAGCTCGGCTGCAGAAATGGTTAAGAGGAATGGAATCCGAGTCCGTCTCCCTGGTGTAAGAGATGCTGCTCGCAAAAAGGGGAGATCAAATCTCTTTTTTTGACGTGAGCAGCAGCGGCGCAGGAACTCAACTCGGTCACCTGCTCCAACAGCAGCTACCAGCATTTCAAACAAGAGCAGATAACATTCCCGGTGTGTCCTCAGGCATGGGCCAAATTCACACAGTGTACAGCTGAAAATGTCCACGTGAGCCTGCCAAAAGAGAGCTAGAGTAAATAGCTCTGCAAGGTGAGGAGGGGAAAAAAACACAGTTCCTGTGGATACATCAGAGATCACCTTGAAGTTACCTTTGCTCTGCCTGTGCGGTGAGAACGTGAACAGGAAATATCTTTTACAGAGCTCAGAACAAAAACAAAGTGCACGCTAAAAACCTGCGTGGACAAAGCTCGAGAAGGGAAAGTAAAGTCGGCTCAGAGTCAGACTGCAGGTCACAGCTCATTAGAGCTGGAGCTACCTCACTTCAGCGCTGGCTCAGTGGCACAGTCATCTTGGCAACACGAAATGAGAGGGGTACCACTAACTCCAGTGGTAGGGCTCAGTGCAATCCTGTAATTTGGTTGCGTGTTTACAACAGACTCTGACCCGTAACCAACCAGGAGCCGGCTACTCTGCCAGCAGACAACCATTCACGGGATTTTAGGTAATACCAAAATGACTGACTGCGCGGAGTCCTTCATAAGCATGAAACCGCCCGGAGCAGACAGGGTTAACCCAACCAGCCGCTCCTACGACACGCACCATCTCATGCCAAGGAGATATAAACACTAACATGTGTGTGCAAGAACAATGTATATACATTAAGGCGTTTGTGGCTCATCGCCTCTCGTTCACACGGCAGCATGCGCAGGCTTCGTCTGAGCAAAAATAACAACAAAGGCTCAGAAGGTTCTGCGGTCTGTAGGAAGGGAGGGAAAAAAAGGGCACTGCTTGATTTGAAACACATCTGAGATCAGAACAACTGTTTACGTGGCTATTTGTGTATGAAAAAATTAACAGAGAAAATCACTCAGTCAAAACATGTTTTTCTGAGAGGCTCGGTTCAGAGTTTGTCGCACGCACGAAACTCCGCGAGAGAGATGAAACAGGACCCTCGGGTGGGTCGGGTGCCCGTGATGAGGGCAGGCTCGAGCCTGTCAGGAGAAAGCTAAGAAAAACATGCAGCATTTGATCTATTATCATCTTTTGTCTTTATTGAGAGGAAACCTTGCCTCGCCGTTGAAGAGCCTACCTCCCCTTGTGGGCCTATAGCTGTCGGGCTGTGAACAATAGCAGCAGCCTCGCTCCCAGCAGGAGAGGCACTCCTCTAATGCATTTCAATCAGACAGCCTATGCGTACTAACCGTAACTCACTCTCCTCAAGTCTGCGCCGCGCAGGGCGATTGACATTCACCTGGAGACATGAAGCGGGGTCGAGTGTGACCCGCCTGATTCCAGCACACACTCAGCCATACATTACTCCATCCCCTTAACTCTTTAAGGGGAAAAAAGGCCGGGATGGCTCGCCTGCATCGACCAGCTCATCACATTTTGCCTCAATTAGTTAGAGTGGGCACTCTCTTTCAGCCTTGAGTGCATGCTAAAACAACCTGCAGCCTTGGTGTGTTGCAGGCAGCCTCCTTGTCTTAAACTCTGGTTAACTAAGGACGTTCGAGCAGCTGCAGCCTTTAGTGGGTGTTTACAGTTTAGAGAAGCAGGTGGGAGCAGGGATGCCCCATCATCCGTGACTCTCACTCACGCAGCACAATGCCAGCTCATTCCACTGATGGAGTCTGACACTATAGCTCATATGAGACTGACGTGCCTCACTACCCAAGCGCTGAACAAAGAGCCATAGCCCTGCTAGCTCCAGAGAGGCCCCCGCGATAAGAGCAGATACAGGCTGGAGATAGTGCCAGCTGTCCAGCGTTGTACCTGATACTCCGAGGGCGAGCCGGAGAGAAATATTTTCATGTCTCGCAGAAAAATGATTGTGCCTTCCTTCCCCGAAGACGCCACAAAAACACTCCTCATCTCGTGCGGAGGACCACACCCCCGTGTGTCGTGGTCTGCCACAGTGTGATTTATCAGGCTGAGAAAGGGGACACACCTTACGTACCGTAGGGAACATAAACAGCCAGCTAGAGACACAACACTCCCTCTGACATTAGCTCCACAGTAATCTCCAGCCAGCCCTCCCTTCTTCAAGCTGAACTTGGGAAAAAAAACAACACAGTGGACACAGTCAGAGTCCAACTCTTTAGATAGGACCCTGTGAGTGCCGGGCTGACAGGGGTGTGTTGCATAGGTCACAGCCCCTCAAACGTTAATCAGATTAGCTGCAGATGCAGCTGAATATATGACCTACATCAATGGAGGGCATTGACAGTGAATATCCCAGTATCTAACCCCACCCCCACCCTGCCGCACTGTATATTCCTTCGGCTTTGTACTGCAGATCCCTCCCTTGCATGCGAGATGCGGTTTTTCACAGTGTTCCACAGGTCTGTATCCCTCTCTTCCTGCCGCCGGTAATCAACACCATGCCACAAGCCGTGGCCCGGGCTCGGCCTTGCAACACAACACGCTCGAGCACCTATTTTGCTTCGCTAGCTGGATATGGGTGGGAGGGACTGCTGGGAGAATACCCAGGGCAGCTTTTATAGAAGTACTCCAGAGCTAACTAAAGAATACATGAGCCCCGTGGGCCACTGAAAGCGACGTGGAGCTGCTTGACAGGGGCCTTCAGTGTCCACCATGCATGCTTGGCTGCTTAATCACAGTTAAATCAGGTTTATATTCCAACATGAGCGAGGAACCGTCGGCTTTACATGTGCACATATAGGAGAGCATATGGGCAGCACGTGCACCAGATATCTCTCATTGGGCGACAGAGGATTAGAACAGGCAAGATGGCGGCTCCACTTTGGTTTTATTTACATCCCGTGGATCAAGTAGATTTAACTAATACCTTGTTTCCATACGACACATGCTGCATTGTAAACGTGGCCTTCATGAGCCAACCAGACTTCATTCACAAGAGCTGCTTTTAGGAAATAAGTCTTATCTAATGTCAGAAGACAACACAGGAGTTGGTGCATTAATAAATTATGACAAGATTAAGAGTCTGCAGCCATGCTAACTGCTTTGTGAGGCTGTAGTTGGGCACATTGGTGCTTTCAGCTATTTGCTAATGTTGGCATGCTAACAGTGACAGTTAGGGCTTGACAATATATACAATATATATATCATTATCGTGATATAAGGCTATATACTATCTTTTGGGTGCCGTTATATTGCAATATGGCTTACGTATTGTCTTGCTGCTGATTATTTATCAAAAATCTGATTGTGCTTTCACAAAACATCAGCACAAATATCGTCACAATATTAATATTGAGGTATCTGGTCAAAAATATTGTGACTTGATGCTTAATCAAAGCAATAATTATGTGCTTTTGGTGACATTTACGGTGTATCACGATATAGCTATATAGATATTTTAAGGCCTTACTGCCCAGTGATATTATTGACATGCAGGCGTTTAGCAGGTTAGTATGCTCACATTGCTAATTACCGCTAATTACATAATATGGTTAAAGCTAGGAATGCAACAGATCACAAAATCCACTGTGTGAATTGTGATACACATCCAATCAGTTTTTTTTTTGTTTTTTTTCAAATGAGCAAAAAGAATGTCTTCTAAATCACAGAACGTTTCTATCATGTACATGTTTTTTTTACTGCACCTCTGCATCGAGATTTCAGTAATTATTACTTTACACATACTGGTGGTAGAATTTACATTGTGACGGCTACATTTTGGCATTATTATGCAGCGTTCCATCACACTCCTACTTGAGGCTGATGTGAATTTCTTTAGTTTTAGAGGTATTGTTGACCTACTGCTGGCGCTGGATGAAAAGGGGATCGAATAAGTTATTCCACTTCATCCAGAAAGGAACATGTACTGAATTTCTGAACCAAACACTGTGGCACACTGTTGGGACATCTCACTCAAAACCACAAATGTCACCCTCATAGTGACCGACAGAGTCATTAGGATTCACCATCTGGGAATCATGAATGTCTGTACAAAATTTTGTGGTAATCCATCACAAAGTTGTTGAGATATTCCAGTCTGACATGCACAGTGCTGGCACGGCTAAAAACACAACCTCTGTAATGTCACCAGAATGGGAGCAAATGGAAAACTGCTGAGCGTCTCCTGACTGAAGAGTCATCGTTTTATTAGCCATCAGGAGGAATATGGCTCATCTGGGTGGGATGCTGGAAATCCTGCCATGGGGCAGGTAGACAGACTGACCTCTTGTGCCCCAGTGGAGTTTTTACCCAATGTGGTGCCAAGGTCAGTCTTAGCAAGAGCAGGAAAACCCCATCTCCACCCTGCTACCTCATCACCAGCCACACAGGAACACTGTGCACTCTGTGTAGCAGTGCAGCCAAATATAAAACCACTGGCAGGGATGCAGCATATATAATCAGAGACTCCTGCTTCTTTTTTTCCATGTGGAATTTGGGATAATTTCACGTTTAAAAAAACTGTCATTAACCACAGTTATTTGGCTGAAAATAGAAAGCATGCATGAATAACTGGGTCTATATGGCAGTGGAACTGTGCTGCCAGGTGGTGCCACTTAATTTTTTAGGACAGGGATTTATAGTCATCTCGCAGTATTAGACGTACCCCCAGTCGAACACAAAAGAAATCCAGACAAAACATCAAACCAACTGTAAAATATGTCATTAGGCTCTTTGTCTATGAGAAACATTGACCCTGTTCCTCCTGGTGATCGCAATAGCTTTCGAATGGACAAGATGACAAGATGGCCTTTTGTGAGGCCCAGCTGTGGGGGGCACAGGAGGCCCGGGCTGTTCTTTCAGAAGAAGACATGACTTGTAATGAGTTTGTCAGGGGCCATCTCTCCTTTGGAGATGGCAGTCTGCATGACAAGAACAGAGCAGAGTAATGAGGCTTCACAGAGAACACCATGTACTCCAGGACCGCAAGACACCTCTTGGGAAAGTGGGCCTTCATCGTTAGAGTCGGTTATGCAGCGTAAGACAAAGAGTTGAAAAAAGCCAGATTGAAAAGAAACCAACTGGTGCTGAAGGAAATCCTTAGAAAGAATCAGACGCACCTTCTTTTATACAGCCTTCATTTGTTCCATTAGGAACAGAGTTTGTCTGTACATCTGTGTTAGTGCATTTTCCATACTGCAGGATAAGTATATGTGTCGGGGGTGGGGGGGAAGCCCCACCTCCCACACCGGGACATCAGACAAAAGCTGTCTGGTAACCTTAGACCCCTAAACTGCGCTGGATTCCTCACCATCAAACTCAATGCAGTATAATGAGCAATTTAAATTCAGCGCGTACTCTCATGTCTGCTACATCCCAGTGTCGGGGAAGACAACTGTGCATTGAGAAGAGACCTAAAATAAACCCTGCGTCTCCACTTGAGGGACCAGGAACTTGTTAATGCCCTCAAAGAGACAAGAAGTCCCAGATACTTGAAATAATCCAAAGAAATTCACTCTGGGCAGTTTTTCCCGCGTAGTTTCCAATGATAACTCTTCATAGAAAGGTCTTGATCACATTGTTTCCTGAATTACTGCTGATAAAATGTATATCGTGTTGATCACTGCAACTGAACTTTTATGACAAGTATTATTACATGAGAGAGTGCACAAGTCGTGCTAATAACAACAAGTCCCACCCTCAAGTGCAATATTGGGATTATAAAATGGTAACTAACTAAATAATAGATATAATCAAATTGTAGTCATACAGTATTTGCTCTGAAAATCTAAAAACAAAGCTTTTTGCTGGTGTCATCTGTGTTTCCCTGAAAAAACACAGGGTCCGAGTAATAACCGGAAAACAAATCAGTCACATCGGTAGACATTTGTAATGAAATCTGCTCCAGCAAGTAATCTGACCCTTAGTAACCACCTAGCAACAGAGAAGTAGTCCCTGTTGAGTCAGCCAGCCAACCTGAGCTAACACTAATGCTTCCTAAGGATCATGGGATTTCCCAAACTGAATAAATACCACATATAGAATCCTGCCCTGCTGGCTCAATCTAGCTGTTTTAAGATATCTGCTGGGAAAGAAAAAAGAAGTTCTGCAGACAGATCAGCCAGCCAGCTTGAGCTAATGCTAATGCTTCGTAAAGACTGTAAGATTTCTCAAACTGAATGAATACCACTCAACAGTAAAACAACTTATCTTATGAGCGGTTGCTCAAAGAAATGTAGCTGCTGTTTACTTTTACCTGCTTGTTTCACATTGTAAGCTTATGGGAAAAGTCTTTCTTGGCCCCAGTGCATCAGGTGACGTTGTAGTTACACAGTTTGGCCACTATGTCAATAGGCTTCAAAGCCTGGTGCCTGTACTGGGGGACTCAGTCTGATCACATCCCCTTACCAGTGGCTCTGGTGAAGTTTCGATGCTGCGCTCATCAATTTCTGTGAATTCCGCAGGACCTTGAATGTTTGTCTCATCGCAGCAACTTCTGTGCGAGTCTGACCAATCATGACGCTGTGTTTGGACAAAATTGCAAGGTCGAGCAGAATTCACTGTGATCACCACTTCCTTGGGGAACTACGTAATGTCTGGTTAATCCAGCCATTAAGACTGCCTGATGAGAACTTCTTGTTGCATAAACATCTCTGTTGTACGGAAGCAAAGTAGACTAACTTCTTAAAACCTCAACAAAAGAAGCTGAAACTATCTCCATGGCTCAGTTGTATGCAAATCGGGGTGCCTGACACTTCACAGTGCTTCAGTACTTTGCAAAAGAAAGTATAGAGATACTGAATTGAATTTGTTTTTGCAAACTTGCTTGACTGTAGTTACTCTTTTATGGCTTAAAATAAAATATTCTGACGCCTCTCGCAAGACATGACTACCGAGGGAAGTTCATTTTGAGCCAGTAATGGGATTGATTTCTTTGCGTTCTGTAGACATTTCATGAGAAATACAATGTAGCTCAGGTTTCAGCTCCTCTTGTGCTCTGAGAAATCACACACCAGGATTGCAGAAGCTGGGATGATGAGGCTTTGGGCGTTACAGAAGTCAAGTGAGGACGTCTTGTGCCTGGGCTCTTTGTTCAGTGTCTATAACAGTGTTTTCCCCCCTCAATTAGATAGCGGTGTTTGGCCGCGGCTGACTGGGCTGGAATCCATTCTCTCCTGACTCTGCTAGTTGGGGCTGGAGGGAAGCACACACTGACAGAGTCTGGCTCCGTGAAAGCACTGCAAGGCTGAGGCAGCCCGCCTGAACTCAGATGACCCACATTCTGGGACTATCCAATCAAATAAGCAGAAAGAGTCATTATTATCAGAATTTATGGGACACAAACCAATCGTCAAACCCAGACGCGGGAGCATATCTAAACAGAAAGGCAGGCGAAAGGAAACTCTTAATAGGCATAGAGACAAGGGCAGGGCTAATACGGAGCAATAAAGCCACTCTAAAAACACATGGTCGGGGGCTGAAGGGAAGCACACGGAGGGCCGGAGGCTGGCTCTCTGCGAGCGCTGCTGCAAGCTTGGCCGAGACAAGAGATGACTCACGTTCTGTGACCGGCCATCCAATGAAACAAGCAGAAATCGGTTCTCATTATGAGAAATTATAGGACACAAACCAATCAGAGAGCCAGACACGGGAATGTATCCCCCCCCAAAAAAGAAAAGGAAAGAGACAAGGGCAGGGCTGATTGACAGGAATAAAACTGCACTGAAATAAACACAGGAGGGAGCGATTTAACTAATGACTCCGGATCATTATAGACCCTTATTTTATGCACATGCAGGAGCCAAATCAGAGCTACGATCTCGACACTGCAGTCAGCTTAACCCGGCTGCAGCTGATGGATGGGTGTGTATGACGTTTTCAAGAAGCATGATTAAAATACAATGCCAGCACAGGACAAATCACCCTATATTTATCTACGGTTGTGTTTGCTTGTGTGACATATGGCATCCATTTGAAAAACGCCTCTGAAGCATAGGTGATGTGAGGACACACACACCAATCACAGAGCCAGACGAGAGGGGGGGAGTGTATCTTAGGACAAAGGCAGCAGAAAAGGAAAAAGCTAAGCAGGCAGCGAGATGAGAATCTACCCTCTCTGCTTGCACGGATCAGATTTTTCTGAACACCAAGACAAAACGAGGGGAGACGAGCTGTGCAGAGAGAAGTGAACTCTGTGCGTTTTCTCTCACACGCTTTGTCTCTGCGAATTTTTCTATATGACTCAAATGTGGGTCAAGTTCACACGAGGCGTGTTTTTTTGGGGGTTTTTTTTCTCATGCGATCCAGAGAGATTTATGTTTGTTTCTGTGCTGTCAGGGCTGATGTGTGTGTGTGTGTGAAGTGTGTTGCAGCAGCTTCAGCGGCAGCAGCACACAGAGCTGAGGAGGCTCCTCTTGAGTCGAGGCTCAGCTAGCTGAGTCTGTTGCTGGCCAGATCAGCTGGCGGTCTGTCTAGTGGGGGTGTGGCACATCACAACAAAGGGCTTTGGGCAGACAGGCGACTGCACAGCTCTTATCAACCCCCCAATTTGAGTCCATCTACATCTTTCCCCCACCACCACCACCACCTCCACCTCCACTTCTCTCTGTAGCCTATCCTGCGGAATGCAAAGAGCAAACACAAGAGGTATGGTCCTTGAGGAAAGTCAAACGTTATCACGCCGCTGCTGATCTGCAGCGTGATTGGGGCTGATCTCCAAAACTTTTCTGTGCATGCCCACGTCTTATTCTGTGACATGCTGAATCTCCAATTTATTTTTATTGTTTATTTCCCTCTCCCCTTCCTTCCCTCCTTCTCTCCTTCCTTCCTTCCTTCCTTCATTCCTCATTGACTTGTTATTTAACGTGCGCAGGGAGACCAGCTGGGAACTCAGATCTGTGTCATTTTTTTTTTCTTTCCTGCGTTTTGCACACTGCAGTTTCGCTTTGCACACACTGTCCAATGCAGGGGAGGATGAGGAGGACGATGATGGTGAGGATGAGGAGGAGGGGGTGCAAAGCAAGAGGGAAAAGCGGTGACAAAGCTCGGAGACTTTGAGTGGGAGTGGCACTATTCTCGACTCCCCTCCCCAACCCGAAATTAAAAGGACGTTTCGCAAAA
>CAEMYA010000177.1:4997198-5019370 GCA_903131615.1 Diplodus sargus | reverse complement strand
CTGAGGCGAGTGAGTTGTCTACTCTGCAAAATGGGCTGCAGTTCATCATCGACAGGATGTCTGTGATACTTTGAATATTATTGTGTCACCTTCTTGGAGCCATCAGCACACTCTGGGGCCTCTCGCCAGCGAGACAGTGAACCAGCAGAGTGCTCAAACGCTGCGAACTGCCAAATTATTGGCTTAGCCTGCTGAGATTCCACACAGGCAGAATAATTCTTCTTTGCAGCCTCGCGAAGGCTTTTAATTACATCTTAGTCAGAGAGGGGATGATGGTGTAAACATGACAATTGTAATAACTGAAACACTGGTTCAAATGTCTGTGTAGCTTGCGAGTTCAGCCTACTTGTTACTGTAATGCAGTATTAGCAGAGTGCTTTCGTAAGACACAGTTAAGTTGAATGTATAAATGCATATATGAAGACAGAAATGGAGAAGTTGCATCACATTTGCTGCCTTTGACGGCTCAAGAAAAGCATTATGACCACCGACTGAATAAAGTATAGTCGAGGCTTTCAGGTCTGAAAAGAGAGCGAGGTGCCTCAAACCTGCCTTCCTTTTATGCAACTCCACTGGTTTCAAAAAAGAGGTACGATTGTATGTAAGCTTATGAGAGAATGGCCCTTCTTCCTATTTGATTTATTACAACAGTAAACAAGTTTCCTGATAAGTTTATCATGTTAATCGCTAGTTTCAATTCCTCTACAATGCAGCATGGTGTTCATCTTTTAAAATATCATCCCATTTACAGTGAAATGGACGATATCTTGTCCCCGGGCTCTCAGTCAGATCTGATCAGGATGTCCTCTCCAGCTCCACCCTCTTATGTGAATATGGTCGCCTCTGGCTCCAAAATTATTATTTTTTTAAATAGACGTGACAGCCGTAGTTACAAACTTAAACAAATTGGTGGTGTCAAAGTGAATTTTACGCTTGATAATGACCCATTCTCAAGAGGACTATTCCCAGTGTGACATCAACTGTTTGTACATTATTCAGAAGTTGGTAGCTTCCTTTCGGCGAACTTGAAATTTACTGCAAACCAGCCGACCACCAGAGTCAGTATGAAACATCCAAGCCAGAAAAAAAGACTTTTCATTTGTTTCCAATTTAAGATTTAAGCACAAAGAGGCCGGCCTGGTGTGGAAAAAACAGCACGGCACCAGCTACACAGTCTCAACTGAAAACAAACCAGCTAATGCTATTGATTAGCAGCAAGGTCGCGCTTGAATGTCCCTGTGAACATGCACCCAGTTTAACCCCACTCTTCATGTCAGAAACAGTTTCTCAGGGCGCGTTTGTCTCCACAAAATGTCGCTTAGTACACGATGTCCCCTGTCATCAGTGCTGCAGTATTTCATCTCGTATTCATCAAGCCCAAAACCCAATTAACAGTCTATTTAAGCAAAATTATTAAGAATAAGAATACATTCGCACTCTGCCAATGCAGGATAAGACCTGCTTTTCCTGCAGCAGCTGATGCTCTCCTGTGAGAATGAATGCACACTTTCAGCACTGTGCACAAAGGACCCACACTAGAAAGTTCCCAGTGTTCAGTGTCAGCAAGGCGATGTGGCATTCAGAAGGCCATCTGGCTGTATTATTTTACATATTCTTTCACCACAAAAACGTGGTGTTCTTGTGTTTCATGTGGTGCTTTGGCGATCTTTTCTAACGAGAGCACGACAAGAGGGCACGGTTCCTCTTTCACAGGGTTATTTCCCAGAGCTGTGTAGAAACTGCAAGTGTTTATCAACTCCCACCGGGTGTCAAGCACGAGAAGGCCAAAAGAGACAGTGAGGAAATCAGCTGCAGCTTATACAACCGAACCTCTCCAAAGGTAACAAGCAGCTGTAGAAGCGATCCTTTTTCGAGAAAGAAAAAAGGAATCACTCAGTGAAGTGTCTCTCTCTCTCTCTCTCTCTCTCGCTCTCTCGCTGTAGCTGCAGCAATGTGATGATTCAAGAGACCTTTTGTACGTTCCCAAATCCCAGCACCAACCCCCAGTGCGCGGTGTCCAAACACCACACTGTCTGGCACTGACATAAAGTTCTCAGGCAGGAACAGCACTTTGATTGGCCTCTTCACTTCTGTTTGTAATGGGAGAGATCCTCTTTAGTCACAGGGCAGCCCGACCACTATAACAATCAGGCTGGACTGCTGTGTCAAGGCCACGCACTGAAGGCAGATTTTAAAAAACAAAAACAAAAAAACAACAAAAAAAGAACTATAAAAGCACAAAACACCACAAGTGGATTTGGATTGTTGGCAGAGTTTTATCTTCACCGCAGCAGGCGCTGATGTTCAGTGGAGGCAGCTGACCTCTGGCTTATGACCGGAGTTTGATCCCCGCTTTTGGGTTAAACACTGAGTCAGACGACAAGCCCTTGTTAAGTGTGGGCATAGTGGTGTTTTGTTGTTTTTCTTCATGTTTGGCCCAACCAATGACAGAGCCCTACTCCCAGGACTCGACTTTCTTTAAACAAAACAAGTCCTTATCTGATTTATGCCAAGAGCATACAACAAACCCAAAGAAAAGATTAGTCCATATTTGAACAACACTACACCGATGTTAGAAGCTCTCGGAGATTTAGCCCGAAGCACAATAGTGCTTTAAGCTAAATGCCAACATGAGCATGCTAACATGCTAACGATCATGCAGATGTTAAACAGGTATGTTTACCATGTCCGCCATCTTCTTTACCATTTTGACAGGAAGAGTCCATATGAATTCCCTCTTTTCTGTGCTGTTCACAACTTCACAAGTTGTTCTCAGAAATGTTGGGGGCCCTGGATGCTCATTTTTTGGAGGACGATAAGTTAATGTACAATAATTTTAGTTGGCAGATAATTATGTTGAGTCTGAGGGAAGTCATTTCACCGATAACTTTGCATTTCCTGCACTACTTTACCCGCACATTAGTGTGCTAAATAGTTAGCCTAGATTGCGGTTGCCTATCAGCAGTGTTCTTAGGACTTAAACTCAAAGTATATCCTATACAAGCTCATAAGCTTTATTTGAAGGCGGCATTCGTGTGTTAGCATGCTAATAATCGTTAATCAGCACTAAGCACAAAGCCTGAGTTTATTATGTCATTAGTTTTCCACACATTATCAAATTAAATGTAACATGTAAGTTGGTCATCTTCTCTCTAGTTTACCCACATTTTTTCATGCTCGCCTCTCCTGACAGTGCACGGGATCATCCCTATTTTCCCCCGGGTCCTATGTGCCCCGCTTTGTATGTGACCAGGGAACATAGGACTATTTTTTAGAAAAAGGGTCCTTTGTTCCCCACTGTTGCCGGTCGATGGGTTAGGGTTAGATCGGGGAACATAGGACTCGGGGAACATAGGTACGCTCCCCAGTGCACTCTGCATGTTTATCAATTCGATTTAGCATGTTCGCATGCTAATACTGGCTAATTAGTAGGCAACTCCAGACAAAGTGCAACTAAGTTCACAAAGAGTTCGATTAGTGTTGCAGGTGCTTGGTCATAAACAAAACTACTGGACAGCCTGAAGTTTGGACCTGGTGATGGCTACACTTTAAGCTTAAAGTTAAGGTATCACCGCTGTCATGGCTACAACTGTATTATGTTGTTTTTCCTTCAAATGCAACTATGCTCATAAACCCTGATCATTTATTGACTATAACTCCCTGCTGGGCTGCCTTTAATCCAGTGAAGTGGCAAGGCCAAAACGTTTCAAACTTCCCCGGAGCAAAAGCAACCAACTCTTATCAGAACAGAAGTAATAAAGCCCTTAAGGTCGGTTTGGTGTGGAGCCAGCTAGTCTGGAAATGTCACCTGTCATTATCTGTTATTGGATTGAGGAGAATATTACTAAGACTGAACCAGTGGTTTCATGGAAATCAGAGACACTTTCACAGATAGAAATAAACTCAAGTTGCTCGAGCGGTAACCTGATACAGAACATAAGGTGTTATAGTGTGGTTATTATCATCACGCTGTCTCTCTTTGTTGTTGCGCTGCAAAAGCTTACTCATCGTTAGTCACACAACAGTCAGGCCCCATGACTAATGATGAGAAAACAGGCTACAGTTTCACCTGTGCAGAAGAACAGAGGATTAGTCAGACCAGAGCCGTTTGTACAGGTGTTAAAAGAGTAAACACATTCATGTAAGTCGACAGCAAACACCCACCTCACGAGCCTCTCTGTAACAATGTGGTTCACGTGTGCTGCTGCTTCACTAGGCTACAGGTGAAACTGAATTGTTGTTCCTTGTTCTTTTGACCAAAGACGGGAAAGGAACACCGGGTACTGCAGGAATGAATGCGCAAGTAGTCACATGAGTCAGTCAAGCGTAGGTGAGACGCGTAAACAAGTCCAAACTACATGTTATTGTAACAAAGTGTAACCCGGCTGGCTGTCTAGCAGGATATACTTGTTGCAGCGTTATTGGGTGCTTATCACTAAGGCTCTGTCATGACATTTGCCCGCAGACAGACAAAGTGCAAACACGAACTAAGTGAAAGCCAAACGATTACAAATAAGATCACGTGGCCCTGCTCCTGTTCCATCTTATCCCGAAGAATTATCAAGGTTTGCTCAGCCTTGACTGCCATGAGTCACTTACCATGTTTTGGTTTGTAGAACTTTTCCTACCACAAGAAGGCCGCTTGCTGATCAGTTTATTCATTTGACTTTGGAAAAGGCCATCAGGGATATGCTGAATGGAGGAAAAGCTTCGACATTTTTGGGTAAAACTCTCGTGACTTTCTTGTTGTGGTATAGGAGAGAAGATCAATACTATTGAGCATTCAGACTGGAAATAAGGGCAAACAGGTTGTTTATCTCCATCCAATAGTAAATAAAATCCATCTGATAGCACAACTAAAGCCTACTAATTAAACACACTATGTACTGCATGTATAATACATGTGTCATTTTACACTGGGTTGTGTTTGGGACTATTTCTTTGTCAGGCATGTTCCGATCCGAAACCCAGCCAAGAACTAGTCTGGCACACGACTTAAACAATGAATATAATGTGTCCATTAGTTAGCTTTGGAGTGGACTTTACAATGTATGGACACAGCAAGGTGAGCTGTTTCCAACTGCTTCGTGTCTTTATGTAAAGCTTGCTAAGCGACTCATGGCTGTATTTGACAGACCCATGTTCGATCTTCAATTCTTGTCAAACTCTCGGTGAATGATCATGTTTCCTAAAATGTTCCTTTAAAACAACTACAAGGTCCTTTTAGTTTTTTGTTGATTCCGGCGCCCCCTGTGGTCAAACGTTGCATTAGCACTACTGCCTCCTGTCCTAAAGGTCTTAGCGCTAAATTTGTTTTGGACATTCTCTAGCAATGTTCGGTCTTGATGGTGAGTATAAGCAAACGGCAAAATAAAGCTTGGTAGAGAGACCAAGATAAAATGGTTTAAGTGGACGTAGAAGTGTGCTCTGCTATACCAGCAGACCACAGAGCAGCTTTCCTGGGGCTGTGAGACACCATATCTGACCTGGTGGCAGCCATTGTGAACAACCACATAGAAATCTTCAATCTTCCCATTGATGGTCTTGTTCGCTTATGTAGGTCGCATAGAGCCACCAGTACAAAACTGAGACTGTTTCATAACAGGTTAAGGGCTCCTTGTAATACATTTGTGTAGCTATAAATAAATCCTTCATTTCCTTCAGTGGCTATAAATATATATAAGTATTCACAAGTGCAGACTATGCTCAATTCACAGCTTGTATTTTGCATACCTGTACAAGACACTGATGTGGAGGAATCATACATGAAGAACATTGTGTGTGCACTAAGTGAGCTGAAAGCAGTCCAGGTACAGTTTTTTGCTGCCGTGCAGGTGTCCACCTCCAGCTACTGATAGACAGTTGAGAATGGAAGGAGGACGAGTGCCGCTGTGAAGACTGACGGCACAAAAGAGGGCTCCAAGGGGCTCTGTGAGGCACCTTGTAGGAAGGGGTTGGAGGTTGAAAGTTGAAAGCTGCATCAGTTCACAGAAGGGTGGGAGGTGTTGTTTAAAATGGAAATCAATTTGGTCGTCATTCCTCCCTCTGCCTGTGCCTCCAGGCTGTCCATGTTCAGCCACACAACAGAGGCAGCCTTTTTTCACCAGTATGTTAATCCCGCCTGCCTGCCTCCCCCGCCTTGGTGCTGCCTCTCCGCCACACCAACCGCAGAGCACAGTGCTGCCCAAAACACTCATTGATAGAACGTTTTCGGCGTGTCTGTTGCATAACATGAAGAGAGCCCTCTCAAGACAAACTGCCCTTTCCCATCCTGTGACGCGAAAGTGACGACCGCCATGCATGTAGAGCTGAGTCCATAATCACAAGCTAGGGAGCGACGTCACTCGTTTGACCCCCGGGCTGAGCCGTGACTATGTACTGCCATCATTGTTCCTCCACATCACAGCGTGGTGGCTTTGTCCGCTGCACACAATACAGCTCAAAAGAGCAAAGTGAAGCGGACGCAGTTTTGTTTTCGCACCCATTTGCCGGTCAGTAGTGGCCCCATTCAGAATGCATTGATCAGTGCAGTGGCCAGGGAGGGATGTGCCTCGCAGGCACTGGCAAGGGGACCTGACTATGAAATACGCCATTCAGCTGGGTGGCGAGTCCGCGGGCGCTGCATTAACTGGTGCTGATGCTAAAGAGCTGAGGGTCTCTTTTCCAAGGCCATTCAACAGAAGCACTTAAATGGCAGGTCAGCCGCAGTTGAGTGAAAACTGCAACAATACACTGAAAATACAGTGAGACACTTGACCTGGTGGAAACCAAGCGGACTGATTATTTTCTCTATAAGTCAACCAGTTCACCTTCTATTCAATTCTATACTTTCCTTTTTACTTATCTACTGATGTCATACTGTTTTTGCTACATACATATACATATATGTGTATTGTTTACATTTCTTTTCTCTTGTCTTTAGTTGCATATGTTTGGTATTGAGGAAATCCAAAGGGCCGGGAAGCAATCAGGCTACATCACTTTAATGTACATATTTCAACAAATAACCCCCCCCCAACCTATTCCAACCCGTCTCTACGTCCTGTGGCGTTACACCTTTATCGCTTACTTTACTGCTATTATGTCCCGTTATTATTTCTTCATACAATATTTTTGATGTATTTACAATTTCTCGAGTGGAGCTTCTCGGCCAGATCGATTCACACGAGTGTACTCGTACAGCCGGAGTGACAATAATCATCTTGAATCTTGAATCTGGTCAGTAAAATGTAAAAAAGAAAGAAACTGTGTCTTCAAATCACTTGTTTTAGCAGACAAAAGCAGCTCACAACCGCAAACATTACTCCACATACATGTACATGAGCAGGAAACAGAGGAGAAGCGGGAGCTGGTGCCAACAACTTGAACAGTAAATCAGTTACAGTTGCCAGTTAATTTTGGTTAAATAGTGGTTTATGTTCACAGATGACACAGTTTGAATCCACTGTGGCTGCACCCGGACAGTCTGACCTTCTTCTGCTGTTAGCATCACAAAAGACATTCTTAAAACTACACCTCTTAAAATTAGACATCAAAATAGACATTGTAGTGTTTTATTCTGTGACATGTCTGAATTTTTGATGTTATCTTCTGGGAATATCTACGGTGACCAAATTAAACAATGCGACACATTTAATGCGCATGAATATCTGCAGCCCATATCCCAATATCTCATTTGGGGCGGTGCACCTAAGCGATGTAGCGGGACTTTGTTTGAGAGAGATAGAATAAAAAGCAGATTCAGTCATTCTCAAAAGAAAAACTGCTCTGTCTTATAGGTCCTCTTGGAAAACGCTTTACTATGAGCTCCTCTGTACTTAAAGCCAGACTACCAATTAGACCACTGGCTGACATAAATAAACATCAAGACTTCTTTTTGAGCGTGTCTCATGTGTCCTCACTTCAATGACTTTGAAAAGTTCTCGTTTGTGTGTGTGTTTTTGTCAGGGTTAGTCATCACCTTTATATTCTCTTTTAGATTTATAAGATTGTAGATTTTTTTTTGGGCCATTTTGTGATAAATGAGAAAGGCGCGTCACGAGCGGCCTGTGAACCGTGCGGTGCGCTTTGGAATTGAAAGCGGGACAAAAAAGAAAAGAAAAGAGAAAAGAAAAAAAACGAGGTTGAATTTCAAAACATACGATTTCCAAAGAGGCGCTGTTACATCATATGACTGTTTTCAGCGCCTCGACCAGGAGTCACCGGGTTCACATGTGGGCGAGGCTCCACGCTGACTGGAGCGGTGCGTGCGTGAGGCAGGCTGACCGCAGGGGATGCGCCCGGTGCGGGGGGGAGGAGGAGGAGGAGGAAGAGGATGGGGGGCGCGTTCGACTCAAATGTGGGAAGTTGAAGCGTCTCCCTCAAAACTTCCCGGGGTTTTTTTTTGTATCATTATTTCTTCTTCTTTGCGTCGCTCGGCGTAAACTGCGACGTCTACCAAGAAGTGGGGACAGGGGGGGGGGGACGGGGACGGGGACGCAACTTGTTTATCCTCGAGTGACCCCGATGCCGAAGCGAGAACATCCCGTCCCTGAGATATTAATAGCTCTCCTTGCGTCACCGAACTGTGGCGCACCGCTTTGCTAGACACGCAACGGATCCGCGAACTGTGCCAGCAACACATTTTACCCTGCAGAGCAAAACATGGTTATAAAACAGGTAGTCATCGTCGTTTCTCCGAACCAGCTGTCTGCTGCCGCAGCCAAAAGTGATTACCACTTGCAAGTGTTACACACGTTGTTATTAAAGGTGGTGAGAGCTGACTCCTGATCACAGCAACTCAGCCGGTGCATGCCTTTTTTTTCTCTTTTTTTTTTTTTTTGGAGGGGAGTCTGGTGTCAGGGGGTTTATTATTTTTTGTGTGCACAGACAGGAAGCGACATTTTTCCAACACAGTATTCTGCAGCAGCAGGAGGAGGAGGAGGAGGAGAGCCGGTGTTGTTGATGAGCTGAAAGCCGAGCCCACAATGCACAATAAGCCATATGTTAACTCAGTCCCTTCCCCCAATCCTGGAGCCCAGTCGAGGCTGGAGAGCTACAGAGCCTGGCCTGCATAGCTCCAGAGGGAGGGAGGGGAGGGGAGGGGAGAGAGGTGGGAGGAGAGTTTTCTGTTGCTATGTTCTGTGGGAGTCTCCTGTCTGGAGGATCTATGGGGCAGGCTGATTTTGAGGGCTGACATGGCAGTGTTGTATGTAGGTCAGCAACAGTTAAACAACTCAGACAGCCCTGAAAAAAAAAGAAAGAAAAAAAAAGCAACGCCGGGGACGGAGGAGCCACGTTCAACATGTAGCCGGTATGCGAGAGGCGCTCAGTCATACAGGGGTTGAACCTGACACACAACCCCCCTCCCCCCCCTTTACTGTGACTGCGCGCCTCCTCCACACCTGGATCCACAAGCGCAACAGTCGAGGCGTTCACCTCTGGATGATGCACGATTTTCAGAAGCCAAACCAAACATCCTGCGGGATACGCTAAAAAAAAAAAAAAATGATGTCCATGTGTGATGTTGCGTAAGCTCAGCTGAAAGACGAAAAAAAGTTTAAATAAACGAGCACAACACGAGATCCGCTGAGTTGACGATCGCACAGTCCCCATCGGGTGGAAACGATATTCCTCAGTTTCCGTTAAAGTGGCCTCAGGAGTTGGACTTGACAGCTCATCCTCGACCTCCGAGAACAAAAACAAACTCGGGTCTGCTGAAGTCAAGATTGTTTTGTCACCCGCCATTTCCAAGGTCAAGAATCAACGGAGCCTAAAGCTGCACTCTACCTGCAGTCGTTTGAGCTCTATTGCTGATTTTGTGTGACTGTCATAAATCCATTTTATGTTCCCTCTCGCAAAGTTTGGAGGTGCTTCACGCATAGAGTGATCCCGGTACACGCTTTGCTGCAGGGAGTTTCTGTATTACGTCAGCCTTACCTCAGCCAAACCCTTACTTCCTGTGAGTGTGAGGAAACAGCGTGTTCTTAAGGGAAATGGTTTTAATCTCAGCAGAAACGTTCAGACCAAACGGCTCAAATGAAACTTCATGGCTGAGACGCCTGAACACGCAACTCTACATGGGAGTTAGCAAAAACGTTACTGAGGTTCGAAACCGAGAATACATTTTGGATCCTGATTAAGCAGTTTTGGTGCACCGAGCCGGCACCAACACATCACAGGTGCACCGAGCTCCTAGTCCCGGCTGCCAGCTGCATGGCTAACTGAGCTAAGTAGGTAACGGTAGCTACACGTAGCAGCAGTTGGAGGTTATTCTGGCGATAATCTTCCCCTCCTCTTGTTTTGAAGTGCGAATTCAACGCAGACTCTTCCATATTGCACCTTTACAAGCAGGTGTTTTAAGCCAAAACATGATCTTTTCCTTTTCTTAACCAAGTGTTTTTTCTGCCTAAACCTCACCAGACTAAACGAGAGAGCACAGAGCAGTCGCAAACTAAAATTGAAAGTTGCAACATAAAGAAATGTGAATTTTTCAACATAACCGTGATGTGTTTACAGTGTATCTGATCCCTTTTAGACTCCTTGGCTTAAGGATGATTGCCTGGATGCACGACATGCCTCCAACGATGGTTGAAAAGGTTAATGAACACCAAGAGCACATGACTTCACGTGATTCAGTGGCCCTCATTTGATTAACTGCACTTAAGGTCCATCAGACTACTCCATGTCTGCAACTGTAACACAGCTGCAGGGGTTACCTCAGCAATACAAAGCTGCAGTAAACGTCTACAGACCGGCCACTCCCGATCAGGTTCAATGATTGGAGTGTTTAGCCTCCGTCAGCGCAGGTATTTAAAGATTTGTCTGTTCCCCGCAGCCCCCAACCGATTACTGCCGTTCGCTTAGTCTCCCACCACCATCTGTGTTTCAGATCATCCAAGGCAGTTGTAATTACAGTCACAGGCAAGAGCCCATAGATAATGACAATGCTGCTATGATCAGCAGGATTAGACAGGTGCTTGTCCACTTGGGCTTTTATGGTCTGCAACACACACACACCGGACAATCAATTAGGAGATGAGAACCTCGCTGACTCTTTGTCTCCTGCTCAGAGACACTGACAATCCAATTTCCATCATCAAACAGGTGTTTCTTGCACCGTGTCGCGGTTTGTAGAGCTCTGTCTCGTCACACGCGCGTAAACACCGCGATAAGGGTTTCGGTTCAATTAAATTTCGTGAGAATAGTTTTGAAATTGCCTGTTGTTGAAATGGCACACACTTCACGCAGGTCTTCTAAGATTTTTCGCCAAGAGAATTAAACCGATCTCAGCTGTGTGTCTCGACATGGTGCATCCATGTAACTTATTATTAGTTTCTAACTTGGATGGAGCATTTTTTTATTGTGGGCCTACAACTAAAGTTTAAACTTGAATTTGGAGTACAGAACTTTTGTTGCCCTTCTGGCAGTGAGAGCGAAGGGCCGACGTGCTTAGGACATCGTAAACTCTCCGATACTCCTGTTTGCTGCAGCCGAGTCCATCGCCCCCTCTGGAGCGCTGCCAATTTTGGCTGGTTGATGTATAATGTAACGTTACCGGTGCACCCATGCAGGAAAGTTGCTACAGACTAAAAATACTATACTGTAAATTACAGAGAAATTTTCCAGTTCTAACCATTTCGCCTTTGGGGACAGCAGCCAGTGTTTCAGAGCTGTCAGTGTAGCAACCGGATATCTGGATAATAGATCATTTAACTGTATATGTATGCAAATAAATGATGAAATTGTTGTCAGGCGGCAGCTGCTGGGTTATGAGAACGCATTTTCGTCCTGTTTCTTTTGCTCTCCACATGGGTTATTTGTGCTTAACCAACATGCAACCAAAGCCGCTCTCATGTATTTGGTCATGTCAATTAAAGTGATTAGTTTTATTGACCTCGCTGACCTTGTGCCACTCTCAGGGCAACTTATGAATGTTTAGTCAAATCATTAGTAAGTTAAGGTGATGGTGTTCACATCACCCAACTCTAACTTTCATATCGTGTGCTGTGATACGTAAAAAACGAGTGGCGCTTTAGATTATTCATTATTCTTCTCATGAGCGTTCAAGTTGAAGCCACATCCATTTGTGGCCACGCGATGAACGGTTATCTCCGGCTTTTGGTTTGGAAACATCGAGGCAGCTTTATTAACTGCAGATTTAGTTTATTTTGTTCAGATGGAGAAATCAGATTGAAATGAACTAATTGCGTTGTATACTTTTACACTAACTCAGCACAATAAGCCGCGTCCATGTGGTCCGGTGATTCTCGGCATTTTGGTCGGTCGAGACTGGCGCAGAATGAACAGAGCTCATGGTTTTTTACTCGTGCAAGTTGACGCTGTGTTTTATGTATGACCCAGTCCCAGACGCGTCTCTGTGGATTAAACAGGGCTCACATGCATTTACAGCCTGTGGCTCGGACGAAGCGCCGAACATATTGACGTTTTTTTCTTCCCCTCGTAATGTTCAGCGCTCCCGCTCGCAGCAAGCTCCAATCAAACAATCACGGCAATGACTATTGATTTTGCGTGTTTACATCTGAATCTGACATTTCATTTGCATCTATTAAACTGTGGTCATGGTCCAGCGCAGAGACAGCTGTATCATGTGGCTTCGGTTCCTGGTGCGAAACTGTTGGTCAGCAGTTCCGTGCTTTTTTGTCTGTCTGGCTGTCTGTTCCCGTCTCTCGCGTCTCCGGAGTGTTACTGGAGGGCAGCTCCCATCTTTTTCTGATCCGTTTTCATGGCGGTCCTTCGTAAAGGTCATCCACAGTGTGGTGGGAAATGAGGCTTTTCGAGTGTGAATCCCACATCTGGTTGTTTGGATGTTGGACTATAAGTTGATTCTGGAAGTTTACCCAGCTGAGCGCAGGACTCAGCGTCCCCTCCTCCACTGAGAAAAAGATCCGCTTCACCGCTCCCTGGGAAAGGCTTATGTGCTCCCCCCCCCGACAGCGCAAATGCTGCAATCACAAACACAGAGGTTTACGAAACTCCTCCGATCAAAGGAAGGAGCCACTGCTCAGTTCAGTATGACTTATTGTGAAACAGAGCCAGTGGTTTAGTAACTTCCTGCAGGTCAAGAGAGCTGCTGTTTAACAGCCCCGCTGCAGCATATGGATTCCCTGTTAACCTTTGTGTGGGCCCCAGGTCAGTCTTTGAAAAGACTTACGCCAGCGTGCACTCAATGAGGGGCTGAATAGAGATATGTACACGGTCAGCCGTTTAGCAGCACCAAGCAGGATATTCATGGAATGCGTTTCTCCCTGGGGGACGGGTTTCCAGGAAAGGTTTTGCCCTAGTGGTGTGCAACGAGCCAGTCGGCCAGCAGAAGCAGACAGCTGGGTGTGCACGAGCCTGCCACAGCGTTCGGCGGTGAATTTGTAGGGCACAGGCAGACCTGGAGTCTGCCACGCCTACTTCCTTATAATCCGTTTTGTGCTGACAGCAGAGCGCAGAGGGACCACTCCTATAAACACAGAAACATGTCCGAGCATCAGTGTTACCGTAACCCTCAGGAAGACCCGTGGCTCAACACTACTGCTTATGCAATTTTGCCCATCAAAACACTCTGGCCCCTCTCTCGAGCACCAGACATCGTAAACATCCTCTTTCTGACATTGGTGGACTCCACTGAGACTCCACCTCCTGCTAGGGGACTTCCTCCTCTGGTTTTAAAAAGATACTCCGCATTATTCATACGTACTGTATACATCTTACATCACCTGCTTATTAAAATGGGTCTGATGAGCTGAATTATTGTTTTGACATTTTTAAAGCTCAGCAAGAGTTTTGGATTCCCAGAAAAAAAAGCACATAAAAGGCCTCAACTTAGGGAAGGTTGAGTCACAATGCCAAGTTCTCGTCAACTTTGACAGAGCCGCAAGGAAAAGCATTCTGACTGGAAACATCACAAACCAGCATGGTTCTTGCACAGTCCGGGACAGGAAGGCTCTGCAGATCATCTCTGGTACCCATCTACTGAGGATCGGAGCTATTGGTGAGGTGAGATGTCTGCAGAGACCAAAGGTTACTATTAGTCAAGTCTGTTCACCCCGCTGCCATTCGGCAAAACACACACAAGAATCTGCTGCTGCACCACCAGACGACGGGGCAGCTTCTTCCCTCAGGCTGTGAGACCCCTGACCCCCCCTCATCCTCAACGCTCCACCATAAAAATGAGTTTTTCTCGCGCAACATAATTTGAATTTTGTAGTGACGACGGGTAAATGAACGTTTTTCACTGTCACATACAGCACACCCACCGCAGGATTAGACAATCAGACTTTATTGTCGTTGCATTCAAAGTGCAGTTTGGCATCGAGCCAGATGGTGTAAAGAGCAGCGAGAGTGAATATATGAATACAAAGATATACAAACATACAGAATGAACAATTGAGCCAGTCGTGTGCTGAAAGTAAAAAAAACAAAACTCTTTACAAAACGGGAGGTTGGAATGAATGCAGCTACGATGTGTCTGTATGTACAATGACAGCGTAATGATGTGTATCGTATGGACCGATATGACGTAGTGCATGTTGCAGAACACATTGTGTAGGTGAGCGGGGATGTAATGTGTAAAAGACACAATATGCAGCGATGGAAGAAGTTTAATCTAAACAATATCTCATTACAAAACAATATTTCCTGCATTCTTTAACTTAGTCCTGCAAAAACTCAACTGAAGCAAAAGTAAAGCTGTATTATCAGCGAACTGGACTTTAAGTGTTAGTTATAAAAGCGCTCGTTTGTTTCTGCTGATGCATCAATGTGCCAAGGAGCATTGCAGTGTTTGAGCTGGTCGAGGTCGAGCCACTTTCAGCTACATTATACACAGCTGTCACGTATTATAGTGTTAATGCACATTTTCTTCTCTTTGAGTAATTCTATTCATACTTACTCGTGTGTCTTCTTATCTTTCTCTGTGTCAGTCTTCTTCATCTACAGTGTGATATTTTCGACTCTAGAAGGAGCAACTATAAAGTGCCCATTTTGGCCCGAGGGGATCAATAAAGTCTTTCCTTTTCACACCAGTAGTTGAGTAAAAACTGAAACATTTCCCCTGAAATGTGTTAGAGAAGAACTTCAAGTCGGCATGAAATGGAATGCAGAATGCAGAATGGTGGATAATTTATGGGAAGTGTAACTAAAGAAATAAACGCAAGTTCCATTTCTGAAACTGATTTCAAATGTGTCCAACTCATGCAGCATATATATATATTCCTAAAGCTGTACGCATTCAACAACAATGCTTACATTTGTTTACGTTCTCAACAACCACAGCTGAATGTAACGCAGATTTAGTATGTTATGAATTAAAGTTAGTCTGTGTTTGATTGACTCCGTCCCACAAATCTTTTCATGTATCCTTTTGTTGGATTTATGACACGCAAACCGTGTTTTCGCTGTCACGCCTAATAAGTGCTTATTATGTGGGGAGCCCAAGGTGCTTCCATGGACGCGCTGCGGGAACATGTCCTGACACGAACCACTCATAACAAACCACTAAAGACCGCTTCCTGCCCTTAAGTTCAGGCAGTGTATCTGTGTCTGGTCTGGAGGGAGAGAGAGACAGAGAGAGAGACGAAATGTCAGCAGTCAAACATCTTGTGTGTCATGCTATCTGCCTTTATGTAATGTTTGCGTTAACCCCGCTTTCCGTGCTGGTTGATATCAGGTGAGCGTGTTTGCCCTCCTTCTGCAGTACTGAGGGACTTAAAGCACCTGGAGCGCCGAGGTCTCAGGTGAGGGTGTAGTCTTATTTCCCTTAGCAACCAGGGAAAACACTGGATGAGTGAAGAAAACAAAACAAAACAAACACACAAGTTTCATTGTTACGTTGCTGTAGGTCACTGCTGATCACACAAACAAAAGCAGACGGAGATGACTTTGTTTGGTGGGTTTTTTTTCTTTCTTTTTTTTTTTTCACTCTGCGGCGCTGGTGCTCTGTTGTACATTGAAAATGTTTGGGTTTCCTTTGCCAGGGGTGGTGCCTCCAACCACTTTACAGGAACAAAGGAGGGCTTCCACTGCACAGTAGACACAGTGCACCAAGTGAAACATGTCCTCCCACCCGCCTCCCTCCCCGAGCGGCGTCTTCCTCCTTTCCAGAGAATCACATGCGGAAGTTGTTGTTTTCAGCTTTAACCTGCTTTTCCAGCTGTTTATCCCATCTGGCCCCAACTTCATGACATCAGTCACACGAGGAAATTTACACATTATCAGGTTGAGAACAACTGAGGGGGGGGTGAGTCGAGCTCAATGTGAAGCAGGTGTCTCAAATAAAACGCGAGGTAAAAGGGAAAGCAAGAGCACCTTTTCCTGGTGATGTTTGCAAGATTCGTGCTCGCGGTTCAGGCGACGCTGTTGGGATGTGACGTACAGATATAACCTCGGACAACCTGACAGAGCCAAAGTACAGGGTGTTTCTTACAGCCACTGTGTGAGGCCTATAGTTATGAGATGGGCATGCAAGTCCCTGGCCATTTGAAGAGTGCAGAGCGCCCTCTTGTGGCTGAATGCGGGGAACACTTTGCCGTATGAACACCTGTGCCCTGCGCCAGTCAGAGGTTTGTGGTACATTGTGTCCTGCTGCTGTGTAATCCTGGCTGCACAGATTGTCCTCAAATCACACAAAGCTGTCACATTAATTTTGACTGATGAATTAAATGCTTGCTTATACATACATGTACAGTTTATGTGTATATATATATATGTATATTTATAAAGCATCTATTTATATTAAGCACTAATCTTTTTAATTCAAATGTGTTTTTTTATAGAATATCTTTACATTTCTATCCTTGCACCAAGGATGTTAGAGAATGCATCTGTCAGGCTGACGTCTATATGATTGTGTATTTAAATCTTCTCCTGTTAGTATCATTTTATTGCATTCTGCACACAGGTCTCACTTGTAAATGAGATCCTCAGCTCAGTGTGGCTTCCTGAATAAATAAAGTATATATAAAGCATTTATATATGAAGCATTTTGAGTAAAGTGTGTGTCATACATAATATATCTTATCTTTATCATCTCTATGTGTAATACTATTCTTTTTTTTTTGCATTTTACCACAAAAAGTATTGAATATTCTGTGTATGTGACGAAAAAAATAACCCATGAACCTTTGAACCATTGAACAGGCTTTCTGAGTTACAGCAACTGCTGTTCTGTGGGTAAAATTGCCCAGAATTGTATTTGAACAGTGAAATCCGTCTCCGTAATAAAACCTCTAAACTGCCACCACATTCTCAGCGATATAATGTTCTTCAAAAGTGTTTCCGAGTGAATATAAGATGTGATGTGCTTACATTGCTTACAACGTGTTACTTCAAAAATCGTTGTTCACGGACGAGTAAAACTGACCCGAAACATCCCTAAAGCAATAACAACTGGAATAATCCAATAAAAAAAAAAATCTTTAAAAAAACTAGAATACTGCAGAAAGCAGTACAAACTGCACCATGGGAATATTGTATGTATTGATTTATTTGTGCAATTTAATTCATCTATGGCTCTTTATTTATTCAGGGAGGGTTCACTGAGAGTGACAGTTACTATTTCAGGAACGAGCTGAACACTGTCACACAGGCACACATTCACTTCACAAGAGGGGTGGGGGGGGGTTCAGGGCCTTGCTCAAGGGCACCACAGCAGAGGTCATGAGGGAAAGGTAAGCGCTGCCTTTCACTTTGCCCCGTGCAGATTCATCCAGCCCCAGAACAACCCAGAATACCTGTTTTACACACACTTCTAAGTTTTATTGTAGCAACCCGAGTCCTTCAGTCATTTCCCGTCTTCCTTTATACAATATAATAAACAGTATACTGTATGTGTGTACAATTATAAAGGTGTAAGTTCTGTGTGTCTACTTGACTGGAGACTATGAATCAAAGAAACTACATTATAATCAGAGAAATCAATGTAATATCCTTTAAACTGCATTTGAGCTGAATGAAGCACTTGTTGATCAGGGTCCAGCGTGATTCAATTTCCCGTAGTGACACCGTTTGCCATTTTTCCTTTTTGTTTTTTGTCCCATCGCACTCCCAACCCAAATCAATATTCCTTCCTTCGCTGCCTGCTCCATTCAGAGCTCTGCCTCCTTCTGAAGAACAGGTAATCTCCTGCACTGATACACGCAAAGCCACTGGCAGATGATAAAGCTCATTTGTGTCTGCTTACTAGGAGAAACTACGCATTATCCATTCTTAGAGGCAGGCAACACCGAGACACATGGCTGGGAAGGGGAGTAGGAAAAATAAGTCAATCATTCATTCATGGACTTCTTATCAAGACTCTCTCTGCCGAGTTTGAGATAAAGACCAGCAGCAATCATCCAAACAGGTAAGGCTGGTGACTTTCAGCACAGTAGATACGTGCTGACATCACACGGTAGTATTGTTATTTCCTCGCGGCACTTAAATTAACTTGTTGCAAAGTCTTCCATGTCAGATGTTGTCCTCATTTACCCCTTTTACTGTCACACTGGTGTGCAGCCACCCTCTCATATCTGGAGGATATTGAAGAGTTTATGAGGATATAAATCAGGTCATGATGAAAAATTTGGAGTTGATATAAAATGAGGCAAAGGACATGATGATACACAACTGAAATAATATTTCACTTAGTGTAAACATCATATACTGTAGCTTCAAAGAAGGGCTGGGATGCATTTATACATTACTTTATACTGATACTGTAAAATAAGATGATTTTTCATACTTTAAAGCTACTAAAAATAGGAAATGAAAGGGAAAACGGGATGTCAAGGGTTTATTCTCAGGCTAGTCTGTTGATCAGGCTGCCTCCTCTTCCTCTTGCTGCGGCTGCTGCTGGTGTCTATTTTTCCATCACATCGTCCCATAATAAATTTCAGTATCGCTCTGTGGAAATGTTGTTTTTTTGCCGTAATTTGACCCCCAAGGTCAAATTCAAACACTAATGGGAGTTTCCCATATCAACCATTCCACCCAGGATCCAGCAGAGGGAGTCGCTGCATATGTAATTCATCCGTCTAAACTGGACTAAACCCCTTCAATCTGTTTCATTCAAAGACAGAGCCTACATACAAACGTACAGCTCGCTGCTCTCATGCACGCCGCATCCTGTCACAGACCTGCTACGAGGCGGCATGTAGCTCAGATCCTTAGGCTGAGACATCGAGGCCCTTTTTTAAACATCACGTTCCCTGTGCAGCCAAACATTCAGCAGCAAATAATGAGTCAGAATGGCATTGCGTAACAGACTCCAGTTGTTTCTGGATGTGATAAATTCAGCATTAAAGTAGCACAGTTCATCACTGCTAATGTTTGTTTTTTTTCACCATTCCGAGCTCTGTTAATGAACAGCGCAAAATGTTTGTTCAGGGTAGACCAAGAGCAGCGTGGTATTAAGCCTTAATAGTTTCACTTCCCATCATTTTTGCTGGCGTTATATAACAGGTCAACCCCTTTAACAATACTTAACATCCAGCTGCTCTAAATCTGTGTTGCCAGACTACTTTGTGTGGAAACAAAACTACATTTAAAATGTTCCCGTCAAATGGAAACAAGAGATTAAAAAACCCCACCGCGCATTAAACTCTGCTTTATTACAATGGTTAACAAAATTACAACCGCAGGACAATGGGGGATTTTTTTTTACCCTGCTAACGAAGATCAGAGTTCAATCTGCGTGATGGTAGGCAGGTGTGCAGGTTTGCCTTCTGCACCACACTCTGTATGTGCGCATGCTTTTGTGTTTGCACCCTGTCTCCAGACACACTGAGCCTCATCTGGTGGGACAACCTTTGGCTGCCCGCCGGCTAACTTTAGCCTCACAGCTTGCATGGTCTCTCTAAGCCTTTTTTGGGGTTGTGGTGTGCCAAAGTAGATTTACCTTCAATAACCATTTATTAAATCTCTATCCATTAGACCCCGAGGCTTCGTAAGAGCTGGCTGCATTAAGCCTGATTATGGGATGCCCGGCAGAGGAAAAGGGTCTATGTGTCAAGTGTGTCATCGAGTGATTTATATCCCTGGCTGGGATCTCTGTCTTGTCAGTCGAGAGTAAGCCGCAGAGAGGAGAGAGACGCACTGTAACCTGCAATGATGTGAAACTTTGATCATTTTTTTTTTTGTCAGTGTGAGTCAAGAGGTTGCCGTCATGCCTCGGTTCTGTAGTGGGTATCTGGGGGTTTCTGTCTGTTTCTAATGCTGACACTGCTGCTGAACCCTGACCTGTCGCCCATCGCTGAGGATCCTTTTTTAAGTCAGTTTTGACTTAAACTCTGAGTCTTCAACATGGACCCCAAGGGCCCGAGTAGCACCTTTAAACGTTCCTCCCTGAAACGCACCACATCCGGCTCGCAGAAGGTAAGATGAAGCCTGTTCGGGGCACATTCAACAGGTGACTCTGTACACTGAGACGCCTCTAACTTCTTTTCACGTCTCGTCTTGAGGGGAAAAATGTTTCGTGATGTTTTATTGTGTCTCCTTTCTCTGAAATGTAGTTGTGGCATTAATTTTAAAGGTAAATGTTTGATGTTGCTTTCTAAATGACCAACAACTGCACTCTGTCTTAGCTTCTTCGACGGTTTTTCACTTTTTTGCATCCCGGGACCATATGACTGCTCGATGAATACTCAGTGTCACATGGGGCCGTCGCTATGGGCTGCACAGACTCTACATTAGTTCCCAACCAATCGCTTCACAGCCTCTTTGTGCCGCATAATGACACGAACCATTCAAGACTGCCGGTCATATGTTGGTGTGCACATGGTCTGCAAATTTACCACTAAGTGGTGTTTGAAGCTGAGCAGGCTCCACTCGCTCCAGTACTATGCTTTAATCCCTCATAATGGCCCAGTATGGACGACCACAGCCATGACCGATTAAGCACTTTTATATTTTACTAAGTCTACTTTCATGTGATTAACACACTCCTGTTAACATGTCCTTGAAAGCATGAGATGTTTATATATATATATATATATATACATATATATATATATTACGTGCCAGCTTCTGCTCCCAATTCAACGAGCAGTGTGTGTTGGGAGGAACTAACTCAGTTTGTGTTGCTTTTGTGGACTCATGTAATCGCAGAAAAGCGGTGATACATTTGAGGACAAAAAACAAAACCAGGTTACTTGAATTGTTTTAAAACAGAAAGGATAAGTAGACCTAAACAATTCAAAATTCATTTCGTTTCCAGGAAAGGATAAATACGGAAGATAAAGGGCGACGTAAAGCATGTAATGTTGGACATCTTACAGGCCGTGTCCATAATCAACATCAAAATGTTCCAGCTAACACGCATTTTCTAAAAATACCGATGTGGCTAAATCCGCCAGACTCCTGCTGCACATTTCAACGGTATATCTGACACTGACTGACATCATTAAAAAGATTTGAGTGATGGGTTTCTATAAATTACAGCGAGCATTATTTGGCGAGATTAATATTCTACATATAATCCACGGCCTTTTTATGTATGAGGTTTTACTCTGTAAAGCAATCGCCAATGTCGTGGCTCTCAGCTGAACACAGCTGGACTTTTAATAAGATCAGATATGCTTCTAAATATAAACTCATTGGCTGCACTGACAAGACTGCTGAGAGATAGCATTGTCCATTTCCACCCCCCCTTCTGATCATGCATTTTTGTAATAGTCTTTAATCATGGATTTATCCACTTTTTTTTTCAAATGGCAGGCGCATACTCAATCATTTACAGTGGATCAGTATATGGAGAAGGATCTATTTTTAATCTACAGTATCGTAAATCAGAAAATGGAGCGAAGGCAGTATCTCTTTGAACACGCGCTTGGATGGATGACACTTGATTAGAAATTAGGGTAAAAGTCGTGCCACCGGGAGCCTCAAAACAGAGAGCACATTCAGCTGAACGTGGTCATATGATATTACCTTGCTGCCATAAATGAACCGAGTGAAGATTTGTGCCGTTCTGTCCTCAGATAGCAATGTTCGCCAGCAGATAAGATGAACTTTTAGCTCCTTTACTGAGATTTTTAGAGGGACAGAAAAGCATCTGCCGAGTCCGCCGCTCGGACCCCTTTAACCATGTAAAACTGCAAAGGCGACAAAAATCAATTCAATTGTGATTAACAAGTCCAACACTCTTCTCTCCGGGGCTTGCGAGATCATATGACCGGCGTGATGTAAGCATCAGCCTCCAGGTCAGG
>CAEMYA010000177.1:4955796-4997119 GCA_903131615.1 Diplodus sargus | reverse complement strand
TGAGCACTAATATGTGTAGAAGGGTCACAGGCCCGGTTACAGCACGATGTGAAAAATAAAAGTTAAGCAAGTAAAAATCTTCGAATGTGGCAGCATTCTGGAATTAAAGTTTATTAGGTTTCTCTTGACTTGTTGGGTTGTTGAGCCTTCAATCAGATGGACACTGGAGGAAAATTGGTTAGCAGATTTAATTCTGCTTTCACACCCCATAAAGCGACATGTCAAAACGAGGCGAAACATTTACCACTGAGTGACTGATACCATGAGTTGACATGCTCTGTGTTGCAAAATTATTAAAAGGAATAAGATAAGATCATATCTGTTAGAACAGAGAGTTACAGCCGCGGCACTAGTCGTTTTTTAATATAACATGGCACATAATCAGTGATGTACATTCACTAAAGTAGTGTGGTTAAGTATAATTTGAGGTTCTTGCACTTGAAGCCCTCAAGTACTTGAGCATTTTCTGCTACTTTTTACTTCTACTCCACTATATTTATTTGACAACTTTAGTTACTTTGCAGATTACATGCTACATCAGAGCCAAAGGACCACATATTTAATGTTGGTATTCTGATAAACCCACCAAAATCATGAATACTGGATCCAATAGTTGTCCGGGCCGATAACCGGTTGACCCGTAGCACTTGTACTTTTGTTACTCTCACTTTTGAGACTTAAGTACATTTTAATATCAGATACTTCAAGACGTTTTACTCAAGTATAACTAATAATTCCAAATAATTTCAAAATGCTGTTAAATATCCATAATTTGCTGTAAGTTAACAGTCAATTGGTTAAGCATGAAAATAGATAACTTTAATTTATCAGCATTAAGTCCAGTCACTATCTCGCACGGGTGATAGTCAGCTAACATTTCTGTTCTTATCCCCTCTCATGGTTGGACAAGACTTTTAAAAGGTTTTAAAGTTATTGTTAGTTTTTAGTGAAGGCACGATCTTTATTCTGATGCCCTGATTTGATCTAAAATGGAAGTTTTGTCTCCTTTTTCACTCAGACTCTCATTTAGGATGAAGCACAGACAAACAGCAGCTTTAGAAACATGTCTTATGACTCCCCTCCGCTCTCGGGGATAATCAGTGACATGTTGGCCTCATGTGATTGCTAACTGGATTTTCAAACCCGGGCAGACAATGAGCGCATTTACAGACAGCACCGAGGGGAAAACAGTTAGCCTCACAGTTGATGCAAATTTGCCTATCCAGAGCCTATGAGCGTGTCACTTTGTCAAAATATCTCTTTACCCCTCCAGTGAAAATGTGTAAAAGGCCGCTTTTTATTCGGTCCACGTGGGATCGACCATGAGTCTGGATTTTTCTTTTTTCCTTTTTTTACACAGTAAAAAGGGGTCTACATGGGTTTCCTTCCTGTCACACTGCATCAGGCTCTAAGCGTGTCGCCATTCAATACCAAAAGCCGAGCAATTAGTTGCTTTTATCTTCAACCCTGGTGACATCACATTCCATTAGGACCCCCAAATCCTTTCTGATCCATCTCACTCGTGCTGATGAGGCTTTTGTTGTGTGAAGCCCGTCGTAACTACAAAACGACATTAAAAATTACGAATACGGTCCTTTACCAAAGCCACCTGAGGCCGGCTGTGCTCCGAGTCTGATGAAAATGAACAAAAGTAACAGCCGTGGCTTCACCTTTCTCCTTGTGACTGTGGAAATGAATACTCTGTGTAATTGTAGCAGCACTGAAGCAAATTTGCTGTGATCTGGTTGCTCGCTAAGCTGCAGGTCAGGAGACCAGGACCATGTGATGCCGGTGCAAAAAGTCACGGATGTATGGCACACCGTGTCTCGACCCACATAAAAACTTTATTTGCTGCATTGTGAAAGTGGTAAAAAAAAAATTAAAATCAGGATGGAAACAAGTAAAACCAGAGTACTCTACTGTGTTATAGTGTCCTCAAATCGCCAGAATTTTGATGCATCACTGCATCAAAACAGCTTATATAAAAAAAGAGGTCATAAATATCTTTTCTACCTTTCTGTGTCCTCTTCAGCAATCAGGCAATGATTTCTTTCTCGCACAATTCCCTTTTGTTTCGAGCGACCTTTTTTTCTCAGAAAATTCTGCACAATGGAATGAATGTGGCTTATTGTTCCGAGGCTTGTCTTAAGTCTCGTTAATTTGCTTGGTGTGACACAATCGGATCCTGCAAATATCTAATTCCTCAAGCCCTTTTTCTCCTCTGCTGTCGAGCGCTCAGGGGCAGCTCTCTTAACAAGGCAGCTGGTTTTTGCCGACTGGATTTGGATTTTAATTGCTGTGGTTAATGAGTTTAAGTACGCTGAAATAACTGCGTCATACTCACCAAAACCCCTTCTGGAAATGCACTTTGTTTTCTTCGGCTATAATTAACAGCGGCCCACGTGCATTTTTTTTGTTTTTTTTTGTTGTTGGACCAGAGCAGGACCAAAAGGGGGGAAGTCGGGGGGGAACGTTAGCCTCTTCTCTCTCTCCTGTCTTTCTGAGTCATCAACCACCAACCTCTCCCCTTGTCTTTATCACTGTGAGTTACAGTCAGGCTCAAACTGCTCATTTCAACCATAAAAGGAGCGCTTATCATACCATTTCACATGAGGAAGGTTTTAAATGGATGTCTACAACTTTGTGCTTGTTAACTCCATCTCAGCTTTCTACTTCAGCTAATGCCCCCCACCCCCAGCTATTTAAGCATGCACCTAAAAACCCCTTAATGACATTAAAGCCCAACGTGTACAATAAACAGGATTAATTTAAAACAAATCTAAATAGGTCAGATTTGAATTTTCCCAAATGAAACAGAAGCCTGTTGGATCTATTTTTAGGCTACAAGTTTACAGCCAGTAAGCTAAACGTGTAACATCCATTCTCAGCCTGCTGGGAGGCTGTTTGTTGCACTAAATGGCTGAGGTTTTTTTTTTTTTATAAATGCAAATCCACTAAAAACATGACCAAAATGGATAAAGCAAAGACTTAAGAGAATACTGAATAGCTGGTGAGCTGGGTTTTCTTTTTTTTTCTCTCCCTCCACAAAAACATGGTGGGTGGAAATAGAGATTAACTGCAATTAGCATTGACTGACCTTGCCCCCAACTGGAGACCAGTCATGTCTTAACAAGGCGCCTTCCAAAAGAATGCCTGCATCCAATTCTCTCAATTATGCAAATTGGGTTGAAATCAAAGTAGTTGGAGGGGGTGAAAATTTGTTCTAATGAAAAGTCGGGGAGCCTCTGAAACGAGACCGCAGTGCTTTTAGGTTAGCCAGCGTGCTCCTCCACGCAGGGTAAGATCTTCCACACTGTGAAGTGAACACAAAGAAAGGAGTTTTCAACAAATTGGGGAGATTAGGGGCCGGTTATCAAAGTAGATTTATTGTGCCTTGTTCAAGCGAAGGATGAAAATACCCTGTGGGCATGGAGAAGGGGTCATGGGACTCCCAAAAGGATTACCTTGAACTGGAGTCATGAGACTTGGGCGAACAAAGACCCTGCTCACATGCTCATCATATTAACTGGCCCTCATAAAGTGAAGAAGTTTCATGTCCTGTGGGATTCAATGAGAGCACTCGACTGGGAGTGCAGCAGCAGCAGGAGCAGGAGCAGGGCTCTGCTGAAGGAGCAGCAGACTGAAGGCTTTTCAACACTCCACTCTTAATCTCCAGCAGCACTGGAGGTAGAAGGAGCCTGCAGCTGGGACAGAAGACCCTGAGTAAGTGTTCCTGCGAACTGCGAGCTCTTTTTCAAACTTAATTTCATCTTTTTGTGACAGAATTTGTGCGACACTGCAGGAGCGGCGAGAGATAGAAAAGCGGATTCAAGAAGCGGTGAATGTGAACGGGCAGCGCTTAATGGCGCGTGATAACACTGAGATGGAAAACTGCTGAGACAAGACAGGCAGCAACACCCATACGGCGCCTGGGAGGTTTTTTTTTTAAGATACAGCAGGGCGATTGCATTTGAGCAAAAACCTACCTAAAGTAAAAAGTATTTGTCGACGACATTAGCTTTTACTAGTTGCACTGCTTCCATCCAAACAATCAGGTGAACATTTCAGTGGGAAAATACAAAAGATGCAAATGCAAATGCAACAAATCTGCTGTATTTAATGATTTTAGCATTACTTTGTGATTTTATCTGCTTAAGCGAATCATCATCAGATAACTGCTTTGGAGACAAAATTAGATGACTCTTAATGAGTCTGATGGAGGGGGAGAAAGTAGGATGGCAGGAGGTGCAGGGAAAAGAGCTTTAATTTTCATTTAGGGGAAGGAAGAGGATCGTGGATTCAAAAGAGAATCATTCATTTATTACAAAATAGAATGTGTAACTTGAAAAATAGACAATACGCATATTTGTTAGACTTTATGCAAAGAACACATCATCTACAAAGATAATCTTTGCATCTACAATACCAATATAATAATAACAATATAAGAATGTGGTTTTCCCAGCTGCCTGAGGCCATTTGTGTCAATAAAGAGGGAGAACAGTCAGAGCACTGTGTTAAAGGAACTTGTGATCACTGCTCACAAGACCAGGATTTATCTACGGTTGTACATTTATAATCATGTGACTTCAGCCTCATAGGTGAAGTAGAAAAAAAAAAGCATGTTTAAAGCCATTAACACCGCTTTCTTTTCAGTAAACTTCCGACTGTTTTTCTTGGAAAGATTTGCTTCCAATGCTTCGGTTTTAATTGGGCCTCCGTCGTCAACAATGGCCCTCAGAGAAAAAACTTTCCTTTGTACTTGAAGGTCATCTTTTGCTCAGCACTGGAAAAACATCAGACAGCAATCAGAGCTGGATCTGACAAAGTGTGTGGGCATTGTACTTTTTTTTGTTTTTCACTGGCTACTTATCAAGCTCCGGCTTAATAGGGAAAGGTGTCTTACTCCGGGACAACTGTGTCTCTAATAACCTCAGGAGTTACAGAACAAGCTCAGCCTCACTGTGTGAGCTGCTTTTGCCTGTTGACACTCGATATAAACTGTATTTGGACTTTTATTTATAGGATGCAAACGGTCTTCATCTTTTAGCCAGGATTACCACTAAGAGGATTTTGATAGTGAAACTTGAATTTAGATATCGGCAAAGATGATCCCCCTGTGGCTGGGCTAACATTTCTTTTTCTATCTCTCTCTTTATTTTTGTCTTTACAGGCGCAAAAAGCTTGGATTGAGAGGAACTTTGTAAAAAGAGAATGTATTCACATATTTCCCACCAAGGACCCAACCAGGTAATTGCTTCAAATAACCTTTTTAAAATGTGTGTTTTTTAGCAGCAGCTGTAACGTAATTGTTTATAATGACAGTTTACGTGCAGATCTGGAGTCCAAAACTTACATTTCTGCCAAATTTATCCAGTTTAGTTTCATTGTGGTACTCAAAAAAAACGATTTGTTGATGATGATGAATGCTTTCCAAGTCTCGAAACTCGTGACAGTGTTCAAAACCAAATTAAAGTATGAACAAGGCTGCCATTCATCTCCATATTCACTGTGAGCAATGTTTTAAATAGATGAAAAATATTCTCTCGACTCGGCCATTCATTTACTAAATCATGACACCTACGACTACAGATTATCAGACATTTATCAGGATGAAAGCAGATTGTTTCGGAGTGTGTTGAAGGACAGGGTTACTATCCTGGGCGGCGAGTACAGGCTGAGAGCAGCCAGGCAGCACGGGCCTTTGTTCATCGAGGCACCCGTTTCCCAGAAATGGGCACAGTCATGGAAGAGTGTGTGCCATTTGTGTTTCGAGGAAAAAAAAACCAAAAACACAAGCTTCATTAGCAGACTAAACAACAAACCCCCCGACTTGGCTCACTCGCCGCTATTCATGGTTCATACCCTGGATAGTATAGCTCAGGGATTCCCGTGAATGATCAACACCGACCGGGTCCGACGTGTTAACTCGTGTGGTGCTTCTTCTCTGCTCCATCTAGATGTGCCTGTGGTCAGCTGACAACGCAGCACGTGGCCATCCCTCCTGGTGCCAACTCGCTAGAGGAGGCACACCAGTTGGTGCAGATCGACACCCCAAAGGATAAATGGAGCGTGATCAAGCACACCAGGACCTACCCAACCGACTCCTTTGGCCTGATTGAATTCCAGGGTGGAGGGTTCATCAACAAGGCCATGGTGAGTCCCAATTATGTGGCCGGTCAGCGATTACAACAGCATGAGAGAAGAGGGTGGACGCATTTGGTCAAACTTTGTCGTAATACTGTTCTTTTCTCTGCTAGTATATCCGAGTTTCGTACGACACCAAACCGGACAACCTCCTGCATTTAATGGTGAAGGACTGGCAGTTGGAGCTGCCCACCTTGCTCATCTCCGTACACGGAGGCCTCCAGAACTTCGACCTGCAGCCAAAACTCAAGCAAGTGTTCGGCAAAGGCCTGATCAAAGCCGCCGTCACCACCGGAGCTTGGATCTTCACGGGCGGAGTCAACACGGGTAAGGAGGCTGCCAGTTCAGGATTGTTAATGCTCACTTAACAAATAACAGTTTGCGACATTAGAAGATTACCTTTGTTCTAAATTGTCATTACATAACACCTATTCTGCAATTTCCTGGGGGAGATTTGACCGAACCCATTGTCACAGGTTTAAGCACTGTAATTAAAGCCTTTGCGGGGTAAATTCATCACAAATGACAATCTGTGAGGATTTTGCGTGCAGTTACCACACTGTGTCCCATGATGCGGCCCCATTAGGCAGCTGAAAGACTCATTTCTCATGCCTTTTTACACTGTAGGGGTGATCCGTCATGTCGGGGATGCCTTAAAGGAACATTCCTCCAAGTCACGAGGGAAGGTGTGCGCAATTGGAATCGCTCCCTGGGGGATCCTGGAAAACAAAGAGGACCTCATCGGAAAAGATGTGAGAAACATTTGCAGCTGCAATTGCTGACATTTCCTCTTGAACGCATTCAACTCATTGCTTCTTCTTGTCCCAGGTAAACAGACCCTATCAGACGATGGCGAACCCGCTGAGCAAGCTGGCTGTGCTCAACAACAGCCACTCGCACTTCATCCTGACCGACAACGGCACCTGCGGCAAGTACGGCTCCGAGGTCAAACTCCGTCGGCTGCTGGAGAAGCACATCTCCCTGCAGAAGATCAACACGCGTAAGTGACACAGTGCGCCACGCGCACTCCAGAACACATTTCATCCTTCATGGTGTGTGTGTGTGTGTGAATGAGCCAGAGTCCTGCTGGACATGTGGATGGAGAGCTCCTCTGTGACCTGTGGGCTTCCCTTTGTCATCCTATGCCTGGAGCTCGGATAAGGCAGGGACAGCAAAGGGATGCTCAGCTGTCACCACTGACGTCACCTCCTTCCCTCCTCTGGTTTGTCTGTTCCTGCATCAACTCGACGTGTTCCGCTTAAACATCTAAATGCTAAAGTTTGTCTACTGTGAGGTGACACTGACTATTTTTTCGCTGGTGTGTTCCAGGATTGGGTCAGGGGGTCCCTCTAGTGTGTCTCATAGTGGAGGGAGGTCCTAATGTGATCTCCATCGCACTGGAGAGTCTGAGAGACGAGCCTCCGATCCCCGTGGTGGTGTGCGACGGCAGCGGCCGAGCTTCGGACATCATTTCCTTTGCGCACAAGTTCTCAGAGGATGGAGGGTGAGATTATAGATCATTTCTGCACCCAAATGCGGCCACAAAAAAGACAGGAAAGGAAATAGAAGGGGAAACAAAACAGGAACACACAAGGAGCAGGGAACAGACACTGGAGACACAGGATGAGAACAGACAAAACCAACAAAAAGTGGGGGGACAACACAGGTTTAAATGCAAACCAAACTCACAAGGTTGAAGCGAGACAGGTATGGGGAGGAGCACAGGAACACAGATGGGCACAGAACACTAGGAGCACAGGTGAGCGGGAAGTAGGAAGTGACAAGATGACACAGGAGGAAATAATTACTAAATAAAACAGGAAATCAACAAACCAAAAACCCAAACCACCACAGTTTCTCCTCTGCTGTGTTTGGCTATTATTCCTCTGGCAAAAAGCTGAAACGTTCTCCTCTTCCTCTTCCAGCCTGGTCAACGATGATGTCAGAGAGCAGCTTCTGGTGACCATTCAGAAGACTTTCAACTATAGCAAAAGCCAATCGCAGCAGATCCTGCTCATGGTTATGGAGTGCATGAAGAAGAGGGAGCTGGTGAGTAGAAGAATAAAGGTCGAGCTCCACGTTGTTTATCCTGTACTTGTCTGTGTCGATCAATAAACATTTTCCGACTTGTGAAACATCTGGTCTCCATCGTCATTCATCCATTCCACTCATCTGTGTGTTTTCCATTAACATATTGAATAAACGTAATCCCCACGACGTGCTTGTCTCATTTTCTCCTCCTTGTTGTGGTCATGTCATGTAATCTGGGGCATTCGCAGCTTCACCGCGGCTCATCGCCAACCCTCACGAATAAGCACACGGCCGCAAAGTGGTGTCAGGAGTGTGACACTGTTAACTTTAATGTAAACAATGCAGCTCGCCCCTCTATAAGGAAGCGTCTTCCCAGCTAGCAGATTAATACCCGAGCTGAGAGTGTTTCTCCAAAGTGTTTGCCCGGAGACCTTGGGTGCATAAAGAGCGGCAGCATTTGTGCATCCTCTGGGCAGCTTTCCATAAGTGATGTGATTAGTAGTTTGTAATACCCAACGCATATAATCTCCAGACTCCATACATTTGGGTGGGAAAGATCAGCGACCACTACCACCTGCTTAGCAGAGGCTCTCACTTCATCCATCCATGGTAAGCATGTAGCACACAGATGGAGGAGAGCATCCATCTCCCTAATCCTCCAGGCCCTCTTCCTCTCTCCGTCAGCCTGTAGTGGAGAGCTATCACTCCACCAGCGACTCTGCATCCTCTATCCCCCAGCTGTATTAGACCGCCTAATGCTCCAGCACACTCAGATAAGCAACTTAAACTGCTTTTTTAAAGATCATACCGCCGCAGGCCTTTTTTTTTTTTTTTTAACGTGCCATTTACTTTTCACTGATACCCGACCCAGACATTGTGGCAGAAACCACAAGTTGGTTGAGCACTTTATACGCGACTAAGAGGCCACACTACTGCCCGCTCTTAATCCAAAGTGCCATGACTAACCTACAGGTGAATGAGCGCTACCGTCTAGTCCCCACATAATCCTCTCATCCTAAGTGCATCCCATGTGAACAGCTGGGTTAGACACATAAACACACTCATTTGGAGACAGAAATTTGCTGTGATGAAACACCAGGAAGCAACATTTAACTGAATTAGGAGTTCAACAATCCGGAAAAAAACTCCCTTTTCGTGAAAAATAAATTTGTTTAAAAAGCACACAACACACCCTACAACTATCTGAAAGAGTGATACAAAGTCTTTCCGGGACTGCTCATTATCAACGCATCAGGAGACCAGCTCTGGCGTAGCGCCATTCAATCATGCCAACCTAATCCCATTTATCATGGCTGCACATGTGACGGTCCGGTCAGCGTAATTTCATTGGATATAGTTCGAGTTTGAAACAAGGAGAGCTCTATCACGCCGTCTGACGGGTAAATTAGCTGTTTGTGCTGGATGGGTCCAGCCGGGGAGAGACAACACTGCATGTTTACAGCCGCTGTGAGAAGTGGGAACATTTTCCTGAAACCAGGTCACTCCCTCATTCAATCACGCATTCACCGATTTAACCATCTAAGTATGACGCCTGCAATCGCCTCTTCTCTTTCCGTTTCTTTGCCCACATGTAGATCACGGTTTTCCGAATGGGCTCAGAAGGACAACAAGATATTGAAATGGCCATTCTCACTGCCTTGTTAAAAGGTATAATCTCTGCCAGTGTGTGTGCTATTTTTTAAGAGCAATAGTTTTTACCTCATGTTCTTCATGCCACCTACTCTGCTTTTCTCTTTCTCTCTGTGCACTTTTGCATCAGGAACAAATGCTGCAGCAGCCGACCAGCTCAGTTTGGCTTTGGCCTGGAACAGAGTGGATATTGCTCGCAATCACATATTTGTGTACGGACACAATTTACCAGTGAGTGGTGATCCCGTCTTAATAGTGTAAACTGATCGTTCCACAGGAGTGCAGTAAGTCAGAGAGGATGCACAATGAAGGAAATCTGGCCAGGAGAAATGGAGTTGCCTAAAATCTCCTTCCGCTTATTTCACTTGGATGTTCTTCACTGTGCAGAAAAATAATGTATGTTTAGACTTTGACACTTTGGCTGTTGAAGGGGAGAAAGTTTCTCTGGCGCTCACTTTTAATCAGATTTGAGGATGTAATCTGGCAACCAACTGGCCCACGGCGGTCGTTTTCCTCTGACATCACACTGACATCGGGAAGCTCAAATGAGGTACTGCTGTTTTTCAGGTTGCAAGTCCTATAAACATGGTAAATCTAACAAATTGTTATCACCTCCCAGCCTCCTGGTTGATAAGCAACTGAAAGACAATGGAAATTGAAAATCACAAAATCACAATACATTATATTTGACCATCCGTAACGTCGGCGTTCATCTACTTCTGTTGTGCTTGATACGGTTCCATGATAGGATAGGACATTTATTCTAAAATATCAAAACACGTCTTGGACACAGTCATTTAAACCTGGAAGTGAAACACACTGGGACACACTGACGAGTGGTTGAATGCTAACGGTAGCTAATGGGTATCAAATATGTTGCTTGCAGATTTTCAGGAAGCAATACCTGAAACACAGCAGCACAACTTCATCCCAGCCTGGGAGCTTTGTGATGTCAGAGGAAAATGGCCACTGTGTGAATGTGGTCTACTGAGATTCAATATGCAATTTACATGTGGAAACGTGGAGTCTCCAGTTCACATACTGCGAGAAAAGACCTTTCAGTGAAAAGTAGGGCATCGGGTCGAGTAGATGAACTTTTCAAAACAAAAGATTCTGGAATGATTCTTGACAAGAGTGGGACAGAGCAGCTTTTAGAGTCCAAATGAGGTAACTGAGCTTCTGTGGGGAAAAACACATGAGACATCATGGCTGTACAATGTGCTAAAAATCATAATACAAAGTAACGGTTGGGCTCCAATTAAATGTTCAGCCCTTTCAGACACCATATTACTCTGAATATTCTGAGGGGAGGACAGAAATATTGTGTTTGAACTCATAAAAATGCCAAATATTCAAAGTAATCAAGTGCTGTTGATAGCAGAGAAGAGACTGATACGTTGATGCCTAAGCAAAGAGAAGCTACAGCTTCATCTATTTTCTTCATTAGCCTGCCGGTGCCATCGCCAACACTGCAGCCTCTGGAGCTCCGGCCCAGGAGAAGCAAAAGAGTCCTGCCACCGCTCCTCGCAGCAAAACCCGGGGGAAGAAAGGGAAGGGGAAGGGAAAGGCAAAGCCTGAACCTCCAGAGGAGACAGACCCACGGAAGCTGGAGATGATTCGCTGGGTAAGAGCAGGGTTTCAGACAAAGAGACTCTCCCTTTATTGTAAAAGACGAGACTATAATAAAGGCTGTGATGTGTAAATAATAATTAATTGTCTCTCAGGTGAACTCTCTGGAGCAGGCCATGATGGATGCTCTGGTGCTGGACAGAGTGGACTTTGTTAAGCTGCTCCTTGAGAATGGGGTCAATATTCACCACTTCCTCACCATTCCCAGACTGGAGGAGTTATACAACACGGTGGGCCTGACACATACTCATAATTTCTCAAAATACAGATCTGAAAAATGTGAAGAAAGGGTTGACACTTATTTCTAATGCTCCCTTGTTATCTTCTCTTCTCTCAGAAACTTGGCCCTGCTAACTCACTTAACGCTGTGGTTCGGGACGTCAAAAAGGTAAAAAATCTCCCAAATTAAAAAAGCTTCAGCCACATAATATTTAATCTTTCAGACCGTTTCAGGTTATGTACCTGCTATATCATATTTCTCTGGTGATTCTGCAGGGAAACCTTCCTCCAGATTATCAGATCACCTTGATTGATATTGGTCTGGTGCTGGAGTGCTTCATGGGTGGAGCTTACAGGAGCAATTACACCAGGAAGGCTTTCCGGAACCTTTACAATAATTTGTACGGACTAAAAAGGGTACGCATGGGTGGAAGGAAATAATTGATGATGGCCTGTTCATCATATAAAGTAACATTCAACATTAATAAATGATCACGTTTTGTTCTGTCCTTGCAGCCAAAGGCTCTGAAGCTCCTTGGAATGGAGGTGGGGTATCCTTTCCATAACAGAATGCCATCAAGTTACAATACAACCCACATGCAACAGAATATTTCATCATTTTTTTGTTTTCATTTAGGATGATGAACCCAGGCAAAAAGGCAAGAAAAAGGCAAAAAAGAAGAAAGAGGAAGAGGTGGAGATTGACGTGGATGACCCTGAGGTCTGTCGATTCAAGTTCCCCTTCCACGAGCTGATGCTGTGGGCGGTGCTGATGAAGCGCCAGAAGATGGCGCTGTTCCTCTGGCAGCGTGGAGAGGAGGCCATGGCGAAGGCCCTGGTGGCCTGCAAGCTGTATAAAGCCATGGCCCACGAGTGCTCAGAGAGTGAACTGGTGGATGACATCTCCCAAGACCTGGAGAACAACTCCAAGTCAGTACCTGTAACATGTGTCCTCACTTCTCTTGCTTCTGTTTTGATGTATAACTCATTTGACAAGTGCTATATAAAAAAAATTGTCATTGTTGCCTCTCTTTCACAGAGAATTTGGCCAGCTGGCCTACGAGCTGTTGGACCAGTCGTACAAGCATGATGAACAGGTGGCCATGAAACTCTTAACATACGAGCTGGTCAACTGGAGTAACTCCACCTGCCTGAAGCTGGCTGTTGCTGCTAAGCAGCGTGACTTCATCGCCCACACCTGCAGCCAGATGTTGCTCACTGACATGTGGATGGGCAGCTTGAGGATTGGCAAAAATCCTGGCCTCAAGGTTGACACTACGAAATGTTTTTCATTCAGGCATTCATAAAGATATACAACAATAATAATGAGAGATATCACTGGTTTTAGTTCTTGAAGTGTTGCCTTTAGGTAGGTACTAACTCATCCTTTTCTCACCTAGGTTATTCTTGGAATCATATTCCCTCCTCTGATCCTACTGCTTGATTTCCGTCTTGGAGATGATGCATCCTATCACACACCTGGTGACAAAGACGAAGGAAAGGACAAGGACGACGATGCAAAATCCAGCAAGGTTGAGACTGAATTTGTCAGATTCATTCATTTTACAAATGCTGTGTATATGCTTTGTCAAGAATGAGAAACAATTTGCTGAAACAGAGCGTGTAATGTTATGTTGTAGGACCCCAACGCTGATGCAACTTCCCGCAAAGGGGATGAAGAGGAGGGCAGCCATAATGTCCGAAAAATCCCCATTGGAAAAAGGTTCTTTGAGTTTTACGATGCGCCATTCACCAAATTCTGGTTCAACACTGTAAGTTTCCTTCACATAAACAAGAAGAATTTCTTACAGACTTTTACTTTAGAGTGGAGGGATGTAGGTGTTCTGACATTTTGGTGTTTTCCTCTTCCAACAGATTTGCTATCTGGGCTACTTGATGTTGTACAACTACATAATCCTGGTGAAGATGGAGCGATGGCCGTCCTTACAAGAGTGGACCGTCATTGCATACATCCTCACACTTGGCGCTGAAAAAGTCAGACAGGTACAAGCCAAATAAAGCGATCACAATCAGGTCGTTATATGTGTGGGAAATTTTCAGGGGACTGTGTGTGACCATTAAACTCTTGTGTCTAGATTCTGATGTCAGAGCCGGGGAAGCTGAAACAGAAGATAAGTGTCTGGCTGGAGGAGTACTGGAACATCACGGACCTGGCCGCCATTTGCACCTTCCTTCTCGGGCTAATGCTGCGGCTGCAGCATGAACCTTATATGGGCTACGGCAGAGTCATCTACTGTATCGATATCATCTTCTGGTACATCCGCGTATTGGACATCTTTGGCGTGAACAAATACCTGGGGCCCTATGTGATGATGATAGGGAAAATGGTAATTGAGTGTTTCACTCTGAGCTGAACAAAAACCATGTGAAACTCACATGACAGACACGAGACACATACAGATGAGCGGGAGGTCACATCGAGTTCAAATTTATATCTGTTTCTTGTCTTTTAGATGATAGATATGATGTACTTTGTGGTCATCATGCTGGTGGTGCTGATGAGCTTCGGGGTGGCTCGGCAAGCCATCCTCCACCCTGATGAGGAGCCGACATGGCGCCTGGCCAGAAACATTTTCTACATGCCCTACTGGATGATCTATGGAGAGGTTTTTGCGGACTCGATAGACCGTAAGACTAGAATTCATAGTAAGATTCTGTTTCCTGATCCTGGGCAGATGATCAGTGTTACATTAACTTCTGTCTAAAATTTTGTGATGTTTAGTAATAATACACAACACTGTGACCCCCTTCAATACTTTGTCTCCCTCTGCTGGCACATTTACAATAGGTGGTAATATTTTTTTTTATTAAGAGCAGGATCGGTACTTTTATCTCATCTCCTAAAACTTGATCATCTGCCTTCCAGTTTCTTTTCTCTGTCTTTGTTTCTTCTGTCAGGGTGAAGGCAACAAGGCAGGGTTAACATTTATTTTATTTAACATTTATTCTGTATATGCATACTGGCTTACCTCAGTCTTTGAATGCTCCACATTCTTGATTTAGCTGAACTAAGTTCTAACTAATTTGAAAATCGGATTTACCACCAAAGTTAAACAATGAGGCCACAGATATTTACTGTTTGAATATTGGCACATTAGAGGAACATTTTGTTGACACTAGTCCACGTTTTAACGGACATCAGCTTGACCTTGACAGAAGCATTATATAAAAGTCCTATTTTTGATCGATTTTAATGCTCTCTCCGTGTTTCTGCATGACCGCGCTTTTCTGGAATTTCTCCAAGTCTATGCCATGGAAATCAACCGTGAGTAGTCTTCAAGTCAAGAATGCAAATCAAATCAGTTAGCCAAAGATGTCAGAATAAATGTTACATCTGTAACTTCTCCCACAGCTCCATGTGGTGAACACTTATATGACGAGGACGGGAAGAAACTGCCTCCATGTATCCCTGGCGCCTGGCTCACACCTGCTATTATGGCCTGTTACCTTCTCGTGGCAAACATTCTTCTGGTCAACTTGCTCATTGCAGTGTTCAAGTAAGTATATGCTCCAGTGTATAACCACTCTATCATTTCACAGGAAACATCTACTATTACAGTGTGTATTGACTGCTCTTGGTCTTGGTTTCCCGTCCCACAGCAACACTTTCTTTGAGGTCAAGTCCATTTCCAACCAGGTGTGGAAGTTCCAGAGATATCAGCTGATCATGACTTTCCATGACCGTCCCATCCTGCCGCCGCCACTCATCATCTTCAGCCACCTCTACATCGTCTTGAACAGGCTGTTTCGGCGGTGTGCCAGGAAGAGACAAGAGGGGGAGCTGGATGAGAAGGACCGCGGACTCAGTAAGTCACCTCGAATGATTCAAACAAATATATTTCACGTGAAATAAGGTCAGAAAGGGTGATAACCCTAACCCGAAATCATGTCATATTTTGTTTCTCCCAGAGCTTAGGCTGAATCCAGAAGAACTGAAAAGCCTGTATGAGTTTGAAGAACAATGTGTGGAGGAATACTTCCGTGAGAAAGAGGACGAGCAGCAGTCCTCCAGCGATGAACGCATCAAGGTCACATCAGAAAGGTGCACCCCGTTTTCTAAGAGTAACTTCGGCATTTCCAAGAATGCTAAGGACAGTTCATACTGACATAAACTTTTTGTTTCTCTTGGCAGAGTTGAGAATATGTCCATGCGTCTGGAGGAGGTAAACGAGAGGGAGAACACTATGAAGGCCTCCCTGCAGACCGTGGATCTGCGCCTGGCCCAACTGGAGGAGATCCACGGACGGATGGCAGTCGCCCTGGAAAAACTTGCAGGGGTAGACAGATTGGAGCTGACCAGAACCTATTCGCGAAACTCCTCTGTGTGTGACCCCTCTTCCCTACTTCGCCAGGGTAGTATCAACAGCGCTGATGGTTACAGTCTTTACCGCTTCCACATGGACATGGAGGAGTTTGCATCGAAGCAGAAAGACACAGACGAAGCAACCAAAACTAGTGTCGAAAGACAGAGGAGTCTACGGCAAGCCTCTAGTGTTTCTACTCTCAGCGCAAAAGAAGGTGGGCAGACCCTAGAGGTCGGTGGTTTGGAGAGATCACGGCCAAGTTCATGCGTTGACATTCTCATATCTCCCTGTGAACCAAAGCCTGTTTCTGCAGCATCAAGTCAAGATCCCCTAAGACAAGGCAGCACAATGCTGCTCAATAGACTACCAGATACAAATAGACTGAGGCCTTCTTCCCCTCCAAAAAGGACTAAATCCTTGAAACACTATCCAGTTGAAGACCAAGCCCCCTGTCCTTTGACAAAGAGGAGGTCGATGAGCACCATCATCGTCAGCCCACCTGATGAACCTGAGGAAGCAGCCGAACCCATACAGAAGGCCGAGCTACCGCAGCAAACCTCCTCTTCCCCAAAGAGGACTAAATCATTAAGATATATTCCACCTGAAAGCCAAAGCCAGACATCTCCTATCACAAAGAAGAGAGCTATGAGCAGCATCCTCTACAACCCAGACGGAGCAGGTGATGATGCGCTGCACCCTCCAGACTACAAGTCAGTAATGGAGCAGGTCACTAATTCACCAAATCAGTGGCCAGCAAACTTGGAGTACCAGGTGCATTCGAGCACTTATGGTCAAATGCCGAAGGTTTCTGCAGTCAGAGCTCTCGCCCAGCAGTTTCAAACTGGCGCAGCAACGGTGAAAAAAGAGGAGACTCCGATCGATCATGTTTCTTTAGAAAGTAAAGGAGCTGTTCCATCAGAAGAACCCGAGGTAGACCAAACAAAGACGAAGGCCAAGAGAAACCTCTCCGACACTACTGACTATCTGACAGTAGCTGATGCAAGGTGCATGCCGTCTCACAGGTCACAGAGCTGGAATGAAACGGAGAGGAAAGCAATGTACTCCATGGGAAGCAGGGATCGGAGAACCTCCAGCAGCGAGAGAGACCTTGTCGACGCCTGCAAGGTGACAGGAGAGGAAAACAAGATGGATGCGGGGAAGAGAGAAGATGGTGCACAAGAAAAATAAATGACAGCCACAAAGAGAGGGGATCAATGAAGGCAGCAACAAAAGGACAGTAATGCAGACAAAGAAAAAGAGGAAGTGAATGCTACCAGTGAGGAAGAGAACTGTGAAACTGTCAGTGCTGTTGACTGGAGATCATTACCGACTGGCTTTATGAAACTTTTCACAACAATGAAAGAAAATACAATGACAGCAGTGAAAAAATCATTAATGAAACGCTTCTATATTTTAAGTCACAGTGCAGCGTAGCAAGAAATCAACAGGACTCTCTTTAAATATCTTCTTCCTTTACTGTCTTTTCTTTTCATTGGTGTAACATACAGTATCTTAAAATGACAGCTTTCCCCAGTCGTGTTTTAATGTCAGAGATGTCAAGGGAACTTGTTGGATGTCCACAGTTTAAGGTGAAAATCAAGTATATACACAACAGCTGGTTGTGCTGGCATATACACAATGTAAACGGCAAAAAACATGAACTTCCTTTACCAATGACACTTTCAAATACTTTCTGTAAACGTTTTTTTTCTTTTCAGATACTGTAAAATGTGCTTAACGATGATCCACTCCGACGTATCTCTACAGCTTTCATGCAAATACTGACAATCGCATAACAATATGTAGTAAGTACGGCTCCCAAGAAACAAACAACCTCTTCATTTTTTTTTTTTCATTTTGACACAGAAACCTGTATAAATAAAGGTTGCATTAAAAAGAATACAAATGGGTTATATTCATACATATTTTTGTCTTTCCATCACAGTTCTGTGACTCACTCTAGGCACAGATGAACAAATAGAGATGATGCCAGTGCTACAGAGGCATCTCAATATATATGAAATACACAGACAAATACAATCAATGCTGAGACTTGATATGTCTAGCTGGCAGCATCGCAGTAGTAAATATGACAATAGGTAGTGTGTATAAAACAATGCTACATTTTATGAAAGAATCTTTTCTTTTCTTTTTTCCCAGATCGTAAGACAACTATGTGTAACCTAGTTATTTTCATGAGATCAAACAGAGGTATTATATATATATGTATATATGTGCCAACAGAATCACTGCCTCCTGTGAGCAGACTCTGCAGCCCCAGCTACAAACCAATGCTGGCGATCACGCACAAGTCTTTTGCATGAGCGGACATACAGTATCAGGCCTCATTCCCCATTGATCCTCCTCGGGACAGCAGATTAGGATGGCATCTCAACCACTCGTGAACCTGTGAGCCTCAGCTGGCAGTGTAAGGCCCTCTGAGTTTGACCACTTGTGCTGCTGCTGCGAGGACGTCCGGGAGGCAGGAACCCTCCAAAACAGTCAAGCTAGAGCCGTGCACACTGGAGAGGGGTGAGCCGCCTAGAGAAGCGAGCACTTTAAGAATTTTATCCTCTTCGACTTTTTCTCTGTGATCTTGATTGGTTTGCCTGATCCTCCGGCATTGTTGTTGTCGGTCTGGCAAGGAGAGATACGATAGTGGAGAAATGTTGTCAGAACAAGATTAAACAATCAGGGCTTTGACTTTTAGATGCTGTTCACGTTTGGTATCAACGTCAGTGGACGGCTTTACACCTGTCAGTTTACACCTGGCATTAACATGCGTCTCAGCATACATTTCATCTCACTTCACTTCCTTTTAAATGCTAATAAACACAAACATGTTTTTAAACAGATAAAGAAATATATTCATAAATAAACAAGAGGGCCCAACTATCTAAGAATTTGTTATAGGTAAAGTTCCGCAAAGTTTCTCCTTAATTCACAACGGACAAACTTGAGCGACTCTGGGGATGTCTCAACTAAATCATTTGGATTTTGTTGCAGCAATGTTTTGCAAAGTTTGCAAAGTTAAGTTTAAAAGCGGTCCATGATTGTGCGTACACAAACGGCCCTTTACACCTTTAGTTGTGGTGATTTAGTGATCGGATCTCAAATGTCAACACGTCTTGAGGGTGTCACTTGTACTTAGAGCTGTCCGCTTGTGATCGGATCACTCAGGACGCATGCTGATATCAAATCTGAACAGTCTGTGTAAAGGGCGCAAGTTTAGTTTCACAAGGGTGCTATTTATAGCAAATAACACTATAATTAAACACACAATCAGGATTTGAAATGTGAGAAATTATATATTCATTGTAGTACTATTAATTCATTAATGTCATTGAAAACATTTGGTTTTCAATAATAGAGAGCTCACAGGTTACGTTGAACAGTGTATGTGCACATTTCCATCAAAGTCCTCTACTGCCTCATGTTTGAAGGATCTTTTTAGGGGAATACTGACGATAAACAAACACTATATATTCTTGCTTGCAGTCATTTCAGATACAAACTGGCTGCAGGTACAAACATCCACCTACGAGTAGTCATTTTGTGGTCCAGCTGAGGGTAAAGAAAGCCTGCTACTGCTTGCGTAGCTTGATTGCTGTGAGTGAAAGCAACTTGGATGAGCGTATCGACATTCTTATCAGCTCCAGGCAGCTGAACAGTAAGACGACTGTTTCGAGAGATTTCAGCGATTAAATCAAACTGAAGGTGTGAGAGTGTGGGACAGAACACATTTGTAAAGTGAGAGGAACACTTCCTCGATCCTCAGCAGAAATTACACCCTTGGCATTTGTTATAAGATCATCGTATCCACTTACTGTCTTTGAGCTCAGATTGTGTAATATGTCTCTTCCCATTGTGTAAAAAGCCTTGGATGATAGAAGAACACACAGAATGTTAATGTAAACACATTATCAGTGGTGTTTAAATGGTACTTTTATGGTTGAAACGTTTTTGCTTACCTCTTCCACATTCAAGCTCGACTTTGCACTGGTTTCTAAGAACTTAACTCCATAATCGATTGCCAGCTGAGTAAGATAAGAATACAATGTGAGTGTCACTTGACGCATTTTGGAAAAGTGCACTGGACTCTATGTGTTTGAGACTGCTTATCAGTAATGACAGGCTGCAGAGGCTCACCTTTTCACCTCTGTCTTTGGACACCTGTCTCCTGTCAGTCATGTCACATTTGTTGCCCAGGATCATCTTCTCCACATCAGACGAGGCATGCTGGGAGAAGTTCAAAGACTCATTATGCCTCAGTACACAGTAACGCTGTCAAACGGCAACTTCCCCCATGAATATATTCATTTTATGAATATATTTTAGCTTCATTTCAGAGCTCACCTCTTCGATATTTCGGATCCAATTTTTGATGTTTTCGAAGGACTTCTCATTGCTGATGTCATACACCAACATAATGCCCTGTGAAGACAAACAGTCATCCTCACAAACAAGATCTCGGACCATGTGATGTATGAGATAAATTCACGATGAGGACGTGTAGGATGGAGCGCAGACTCACCATGGCTCCTCTGTAGTAAGCTGTGGTGATGGTGCGAAACCTCTCCTGCCCTGCAGTGTCCCTGGAAACATCAAATCAGCTTCAATGGTAAACGGGCTGCTTTGTGTCACGTACTTTTTTTTAAGAGAAAAAATATATAAATTGAACTCACCAAATTTGAAGTTTGACTCTCTTTCCATCCAGCTCGATTGTTCTGATTTTGAAATCTATTCCTGCATTTGAATAAACAAATACAGACTGAGACTGATGCTTACTGCATTGATTGATGACATGTAAGGGTGCAACTGGAGGTCGACTGATATGGTGTTATCAGGGCCGATACCGATCGTTAGAAAATCAAGGAGAAGGAAAAACGATATTTGGGACTGATTTTCATTTGCAGTTAAAATAAAAATATTTGTATTAAGATTTAGAACAAGCAGAGATTTAATTACCCTAAATTCAATCTACTTAATTACTGTTCTTAAGTACAATTTTGAGGTGCTTTACATGAGTATTTCCATGTACTGCTCCTTTGTACCTCCTCTCCACGACATTTATCTAATCACTAGACACTTTGCCGATTCCAATTAATCAGTGCTTATAGGATATTCATTGTGACGTGTTACCAGTATTGTCGTGGGTGGGATATTGAGTGAGAGGATACTGCATCAGAGCCAAAGTAGCACATTTTTAAATTGTTATCGGCAATCTGGCACAATAATGATGAATATTGGCCCCTGATATTGGCTGATAATCAGTCTTCCACTAGTTGCAACAGTATGAGATTTTCACAGAATAATAACAATCTCAGAAAACATCATAGTTTCATGGTATCACAGGACACAGCAATTCACATTCACAATTATAATGATCAGTTACCATGACCCATGGTGGAACAATTGCTTTGTTATAATTTGAAAATATCATATGCTGCCAGACATAAAACTTGACTGAAATATCTTTTTAATTGTCAAGTTTCATACCACAGTATTCTTTAAAAACGGTATATCGCTGCAAACCCTTACTTCATAATATTCTAAAAGAAAAATTGCAAACCTGACAAACCGGGCACTTTGTTAACTAAACAAACTCCTAAGACTTTCAAATCCTATATTAAGTTGTCATAGGACATCATTCAAAGTCACAGCAAAATCAACAGCTGCATTAAGCTGCACTACAGAGCTTTATGAAGGTTATAATAATATTGTAACAAAATTACTATAAGAAACACAGCATTTTAACAAGGTCTCCGAATGTCTGACATCTCTTGATCTTACTCGGATCTCATATTTAACCTTACTGGTGGCGATGAGCCATCAAGGACAGGAGATCATTAGAATGTGTCTCTCAGACCTATTGTCTTGCTTTTATGCAGCACTGCCCCTTTAAACAACGTGGGTCTGTATAATATAATACAATTTAATTTACTTCCATATAGCTGTAATTACCACAATGGGCAACACCAGTGCAAAGCAATTAAATCATAATTCTGTCCTGTTCATATGAGCATGCATGATGTCAGATCTATCTATCAGAGGGGCGGCTGCTGCTGCTGCTGCTGCCGGGCACTCACCTATTGTGGATATGAAGGTGGTGTTGAAGGAGTCCTCGCTGAATCTGAACAGCAGACATGTCTTCCCGACTCCGCTGTCTCCGATCAGCAGCAGCTTGAACAGATAGTCGTACGTTTTCGCCATTTTTAAAACAAACTAGAGAGCGCAACGTTTCGACAATGCGTAAGGCCGGGATCTCCTGTCTGGAAGTCCTCAGCTGTCTGTGGCAAGGCTGGCAGCAGACCGGTGCCGAGAGTTGTGACGTCACGTTTCGCTTTGCATTGTGGTCTATGTAGTCTTAAGAGGGTTGGGCAAGTTCTGCTTCTTTTATGATGAGCTGACTGCAATTTACCATATTTTATGGGGGGAGACACAAAGGCACACACAAATGTTTTGTGTCCTCATCTGAGCCCAGTCCGTGCTCTTATGTCTGAAAAAATGTTGTCAAAGCCTAATGCTCAGTGTTTTTTTTATTTTTTATATATAACTCTGATATCATAAAATGCAGAAAAATTTGAATTATGACCTCGATATATCTGCAAAAAAAACAACAACCTTGCAATAAACAAATACTGTTTTTACAAATACATAATGTAAAATATCATTAAAATATGAGACCCTCTATGTTATCAATTTCTTTTTAAATAATATTTGGATCTGTCCTTATTATCTTTATTTTCTTACCTTCCTTTGTGCAAAGCTTGACTGGAGGCAGTGTTTAATGTGTGTTGTAACTCCCTGCTCATGGTGTCCAGGGGTATCGCAGCCCCTCTGGTCTGACAGTTCCTGTTGCTGCACAGTTTCTGTTCCACCAGCACCACGTTCATGCGCAGGAAAGCCAGCCTAGCACCGTGAAAATGCCTGTAAGTTGCAATGTTTTTATGCTGATTTGTCGAAATCGAGGACACATACAGCGTTGTCAGCTGTCAGTGGTTTTGTAATCGACTGTCCTCCTTCGGTCGGTGCGGTCGAGCCCTCGGTCTGAGACCTCTAAGTTGCGTTGTTGATACGTAGCAGCAGCAGCACATGGAGGAAAAGTTAGCTAGCTCAAGACATGTCCGGCTCGGGTGGCGACTATTTGCTGAAACGCAACCGCGTCGAACGCTTATGCGACGCAAATCGTGGCGTCGTCGTTTCGGCCCAAGAAATAGCCTGTACCTGAAAATATTTTTTTCCACCGTAGGCCCGTTTTTTGTTGAGTTTTTTAGGACATGTACATGGTGTAAACTTGTTTTTACAGCTTTTATTCGTCCTTTTATGTGTTTCTAGCACGTAAGCTAATGTCTGGGCTTGTTTTCCATGTGTAAAAGTTTAACGCTAGATAAAAAAAAAAAGATAACAAATGACCACTTACCTTCTGCATCACTTCAACGGCGTTGTGATTATTAAAGACGATAAAGAAAATATCGTTCCAAATGAACTGATTGAAACCATCTCATTAACCGTGTCCTCTGCCTTTTTCATTTGATTTGATTTGATTTATTCATTCTAGCTGGCTAAAGACCTCCTCCACCCGACAATTGACCATGAGAGAAGACAACATAAGAAGAAACGACTTGTCCAGACTCCTAACTCTTACTTTATGGATGTGAAGTGCCCAGGTAAGCCTATACAGTAGAGTTAAGTCCACTTGAACATGTGCTACATGCAAGAATAAATGCACTGAAGCAGTATTTTATGCATGATAATGGCAAGGGAAAAAAAACTGGGTTTAAGTGATCTTACTGTTTTTGTATTTAATCCTGTGTGATTGCAGGCTGCTACAAGATCACCACCATGTTCAGCCATGCACAGACTGTGGTGCTCTGTGTGGGATGCTCAACAGTGTTGTGTCAGCCAAAAGGAGGAAAGGCCAGACTCACAGAGGGTAAAACATCCACAGAAAACATTTGATTATTGCTATATGTAATGTTGAGAAGATAGAGCCAAGTGGCATCATCTGTAAAAGCTAATTTGTTTTAATTTTCTTCTTTGCAGGCTGTTCTTTCAGGAGGAAGCAACATTAAAAAAAGGAATTACACACTTAATCATGTCTGTAATTAAGCCCTTAAGTTTCCATTGATTACAATGTAGTTGTACATTCAATAATGACAGGTTCTGTCACTGTACAGATGTTCAACAAGACACGTTTAAGAACTAACAACGTTTGTAATATGCAATACTAAAGAGGTGAAAAATCAATAAAGAAAGCTGTTGTAAAAGTTGAGGCATCATGGTAGTTTAATTGAGAAATAACTGAAATGTTTGTCACAACTGAAATTACCTTCACAGAAAGCATACAAGTCTGAATGAAAAGAAAACATTTGTGCCATAGACTTTTTGGGGAAACAAAACATATAAAAGACACTGATTTTAAATAGTGAATAAAGAAGACAAGAAACACCAAAACACAGTTCTGATAAATGTGTGAGTACACCACTTGCATATTTGTATGCCAGGACAGTCCAACAACAAAAAGAAACCCACATGATCTACAACATATTTTTCTATCACAGACATTGATCACTGTGTCTGACACTGCACTCCGCCTCTGGGACCCTCGTCGTCATCGCCGTCTACCTCATACGCTTCTCTACTGCGGCTTCTCTGTTGTGACTGCACATCCACCCCGCTGAGCTCCACCTCCTCCATGTCATCAGTGATCATCAAGTCCTCCCTGGGAGGAAGCAGTCTTTCCAGCTGGTACATGAGGTGCTCTGGGAGAAAGTGATTATCTGGGAAGTCCACCTGCAGGAGAAATGGCAATTATCCTAAATTATACGCAACAAAAGAATCTGACAAAGAGATTAAAAGCAGGGGTTGTAACACACCGGTGAAATGTTTTGCAAATCGTCTTACCTCGAAATGAATGAAAAGCTCTCCCTTCTCATACGGATCCTTGTAAAGTGGCATGCCCTCATTCTGAACACATTTGACGTCGCCGTGCTTTATTACCTCACCTGTTGATACACAGACAGACCTTCATGAAATCTGAGTGACATATCAAATGCTGTTTACCGAAGTTAAACATTTCCACCACAGAAACCAGCAGTGGAAGACAGCTGATCCCCGTCAACTGACCTGGCTGTGTGCTGATGATGAGCGTTCTGTCGTCCAATGTGTGAATGGTCTTCTTGAAACCACACAGGGCCTCAACCAGTTTGATTTTCATCTTCATCACCAAATGATTGTCTTGCCTCTGGAAAACATCGTGGTCCTTCTGATCCAGCACAATAATTACATCCCCAGGCTCTAGTCCTGGTTCCTGGTCACCTTCTCCTTGGAATGTAATTCTCTGACCATCTTTCATACCTGCACAACACATGTATCCTTAGTTTTATTTGCATCGCTTAACATGTTCATACCACTTAATACATTTTAAAACATGAGAATCGTATAAAAAAATAAAAAAATAAATAAATAAAGCACCTTTGTCGATGTTGACTTCAATAATTTTCTTCTTCCGTTCTACTTTGTGTCCATTGCAGTTCTTGCAGCGGTCCTTTGAGTTAAATTTCTCGCCTTGTCCCTGGCAGTCTGAACACATGCTTTGGATCTGCTGGATCATGCCTGGCCCGATCTGATGCACTCTGATTTGTACTCCTTTACCTTTGCAAGTTGAGCACTTCTCCAGGGTACCTTTCTTACCACCATAACCTGTAATAACGAGGATAATGTCATTTACTGTGCTTTTTTACGAAATTGTTTGAACAATTATTATATATGGGATTAAAAACCAACATTAAAAACACAACGTACCGTCACATTTTTCACAAATGACATTCTTCTGAAGACCAAGCTTCCTGGTGGCACCTTTGTACATCTCGTCCAGTGTGACACCGAGCTGGTGGATAACATTCTTGCCTACATGGGAAAGCAGATACATTGAAGTTACAAAGTTATACGCTATGGAGTATTTTAATACATCGATTCAACCTGCTACTAGATTACTTAAAATATATATACCTCTTCTCTCCCTCTGCATCCTTCCTCCACCTCCAAAGAACATGTTGAAGATGTCCATCGGTGAAGATCCTCCACCCATACCTCCTTCTTTGATTGCTTGTTCTCCTCCTTGGTCATATAGGTCCCTTTTCTTTGGATCTGACAGCACCTCATATGCTTGAGAGATGTGCTTGAACTGTGGCAAAAAGACCAACAAAACATTAAGTTACTTTTGAAAACAAGACAGCATATACAGCCTTTCAGTAAGCCGTGGTGAAAGAAGTTAACAGTCCAACCAATACTGGACTTTTGGTACCAACTAAATTAGGATATCAATATTCATATATACTGAGAATATATGCATAAAACACATATTTTTTGCAATGACTTAATAGAGGAAAGATATTTTAAAGTATAATACATTATCCAAAATGGTATCTGTCCAGGGAAACACTTACATTAGGTAAACTGGGAATTGAGTCACAAAAAAGAAATATAAAATTTCAATATCAGCACATATCGGACAACATATACACCGACAGTGCTATAGCTGTGATGTCAAACAATAATATCGATAGGGCTCGAGAAGAAGCATTCATTACCTTTACTCGGGTGCAAGTATTACCAACATTTTAAGTTTATAATGGTGTCTTGACATGTTCTGGTCTACTTTAAAATATGGCTAATTCTGAACTCATTTACACACACAGTTGAGTAGTTAAATCTACAGCAATGTATCATATTCTATTAAGGTCATATGTTATGTCCTGTGAGAACCACATTATCTTTTAAATGTCAGCTCAGAAAAGCTTACAAAAGCTTAGAAAAGCAGTCTGTCTCAAGGTTCGTGACATTGTATTTTCCAGCTAATCCAAGGGGGGGTTTGTAAGAGTTCATTAATCTTAAGAGGTAGGAGAATGTTCTCAACCCATGAAGCAACACTTCATCCTTCAGCTGATCAAACAATTAAAATCAACATATTTGGAGATGCAGAGTATTCAAAAAGTGCAACCTGAAAAGTGACTACAGACTAAAGCTGCCAGACAAATGCAAAAAAGCAAACGAGACAACAAAACAAAACAGGTTTGACTGATTATTGGAGCTGATATTCATAATCTCTAAATTGAAATACTCAAGTATTACAAAGTGGTACTTAAATAAGGCCATTGGGTGAGTTGTTACTTGTATTACACCACAGGTTATTCTAAATGTTTATTGTATGTATTTTTACTGCAAATCAGTTACCAGTGTCCTTGTTACGGATAATTGTATTTCATTATTGGCCCTGAAACAACCATATCAGTGAAAAGTACATCATTTGTCTCTAAAATACAGTGGGGTTGAAGTATAAAGTTGCAAAAAAAAAAAAATAATAGGCATGTAGCCTATATCAGTAGTCATTTTCAGCATATTTCGTAGTATGACAGTGAGTTTTTGCAGATGGCAATACATTTGTCAAACCAGATTAATCAGTCCGACGACCCCTCAATTGTGAAGATAGTCTTAAAAATGAAAGTAAATGACCAACATGGTTTCTTTCGTTTTAATATTTAACCTCACAGCCTTCCGACATTGTGTCCGGAGGCGTTTCAACACAGTGGGAGGTGGCCCTTTTCCTCCAGTATCTAAAAACACAAGTGCTGGATCCTTCCAGAAAGTTCCCTGCTGTCAATTCAACCGGGCGTGCTGTTTTAAAATTAGCAAAGGCCGTTTCCATCGGTCCATAAACGGCTACACACAGACACCCCGTCGGCCTCTAACGCTAAATGTAGCATCACCCACCTTGTCTCCTCCACTGGGGTTCTTGTCGGGGTGGTATTTCAACGCCAGCTTTCTGTAGGCTTTTTTCAGCTCGTCCTGCGTGGCTTCGGGGCTGACACCCAGGAGGTCGTAGTAACCCGTTTCGTGGACCATGGTGACAGCCTAGCTAGCTTAAGAAAAGGCAACAACAACAAAATAAAAACTCATTAGCATCAAGTTGAAGATGAAGCGGTGTTTATTTTGTCCATGAGGTTAAAAATAAAAAAAATACATATAACGGTAACAAAGTTGACATTTAGCCACATGGTGTGGCAGCCTCGGACGGACGACATGAGGTCTCTAAAAAAGAGGCGTTTAAAGACGTTTTCCTGGCAGGGCTCGTGGCAACTAACGTTCACCAACGGCTGAATGAAACCGCTAGTATTTACCTGCCGTACAGCTAAATGTTCTTTCAAATCCACGCCACAGTTTACCGACTCACCAAGTCTTATCGCTATCCGAGAGTGCTCGCTCGCCCGAGTTTCCTCCTCAGTGTGGCCGCTGACGGAAGATGGCTGGGTCTTATAGCCGCTCCACAGCCGTGCAGAACTTTCTGGAGAGCTCTGAGAAGAGAGCGAAGAGGGGCCGCCGGATGTGTCGTTGGAGCTGGACCTGGGTGAAAAAAAAAAAATGAAGGCAAGAGGGGTGAAGAGGGAGGGGGGGCTGGAGGTAGTCAACACCAGCTCGTTGAACCGGGATATGGTAACCGATAAAAGTCTGTAATACTCTGGTTTAGTGTCGAACAGGAAGCTGTGCTGAAGGTGCACGGTGTAGCCTCGTTTTTTGGGGGGGAAGACATTTTTCATCAGAACAGCAAGAATCCTTGTTGACAGTCTAAACAAACAAGTTAAATAAATCAAATCCATTGTATTTAAATTGCCCAAAAATCACAATCACATCCTCTGTCCTTAGACCCTGGACAGGAGTGATAAAACAACAACCATTTAACAGAAAAGGTGGAATAAAACCTCAGGGAGAGCCACAGAAGAGGGGCCCCTCTCCCAGGAAGGACAGACATGCAGTAGATGTCGCATGTACAGAACAGAACAACAAAATCACGATGTAGAAATTGCCATGACAGAGTATCTAATACTATATATAAGGAGATAGTACAACAGAGGAGAGCAATGATCCAGCGGAAGCCCAGTGTATGATGATCCAGATCCGTCAATATGTGCGGCAGCAGGGGCCAGGAGAGGTAGATGTTCCCAGAGGCCCCTGTCCATCAGGAGGGAGCCTGAATGAAAAGATATTAGGAGGAGGAAGCTATAGAGAGTGAACAGTGAGATAACAGCACAGCTTGCAGCTTGAGGGAACATAAAACAAAACAAAACAAAAATAGACACACTGTTGAAGTTATAGTACAAACTCAGAACTATTTCCATAACTGAATAAAACAGGCTGTTCTCAGAGGAACATAAGGCCCAGGACACTATTTTTGAAGTGAGACAGGCAGCAGGGTCCGCCACATAAACAAAGTAAAACAGTCTGAAATTGTGTTGTCCTTTAAAGTGATGACCTCGAAGATTTTCATGTAAATAAACATCTGTTAAGTCACTAGCCATTGCCAAATGAAGTAACGCAGCGATTATTGAGCCTGATGGCCCACTGATGAAAGCCCTTGGCATTCACTGTAATACCAAAGATGTACAATGGGTGTCACTGGTGATCACCCTTTAAAAGTATTAGAGCCCCATACAACTTTTTTTTAATCACTTGAGATTGCAATGTTGGAGCCACTTAAACAGTAGATCAAACTCTTGGAACACTGAACTCAAATACTAGGCTTTTATTCTTTCCATCATCTGCATTTGTCCTTGGTAAAAGCCTAAAATGTAGTTATGATTTGGGTTTTACCTTTCTGTGTGAGATTTAAGGGAGGGTTATAATCAGTCTGTTTTACATATGAAAAGATTGAACTCATTTAAATTCTGGACATGGTCCTGAGCGATCGGGCCATTGCAGTGCTCACGAGGACTTTCTGACTTGTTTCGCAAACCATTCATCACTTCATCCAGTTCAACTCGTTTGTCTCTTTTGTTTGCTCGTTCATGAGAAACACATGAGGTACTATAAAGTGTGAACATAAGATTTAAAAAAAGTTTCTCCTTTGAACAAATCCAGAGGCTTGGACCTGCGTAACTTGTATCCACGCTGCCAGGACTACCATACTGAAGAGATGGAATTTGCAGACGAAGAGAAGGGAGGTGATCAACTTGAGCAAAGGTAAGCAACATAAAAAAAGTGATCTCATTTTGTGTCTTTAATCGAGAAGATGAGGAGATGGTGTAGTCTCACCGGACTTCACTTGTACTAAGAATAAGTTACCAATTCATCCATATATTTTCAGCTCAGATGTGGGACAGGTTACAGCACTTTTAAGTTGAACCAGTTTCAACACATAGCATGCAAATTCATTACAATGAAAAACTAATGTGACAACGATTGCACAATGTTTTGTCCCTGATCACTTCTCTTGTTAGTCTGTATTGTCTAGAGCAGGGGTTCCCAAACTTTATCCCTTGGAGGGTCAACACTGAAACTTTAAAACTGGAAGACTGGAAGTGGGGCCAAAAGCAGACACATACTGTAAAGCATTTTTAAGATGCAAAATGGTGACAGGTTCCCATGTGACTTCAGAGTCACTCTGCCCATCAGATGTTATAAGATTGTGATAACTAAAAATTAATTAGGGATCCTACATATTTAAAGAGCATTTTTTCTGACAGAAATAAAGAGGCCTATATTCTAATAATAATAAAGATTCCATATATAAGAATATAACACCCCTGGAACTCATAATTAGAACAAATAGCGTGCGGCATTTCATCAGAGTTAGTGCTAAATGCTACCAATAGTGGCTACCATTAGCTAGTTGGCTAGCAATGGAGCTAGTGGTCCAGAGCAACGTCAAACAGGTCCAGGACCGGCCAGGGCTAGCTGGTTAGCATGCTAACTTCAGTAGACAGCTCTTCAACATGATACTTGACATTCTGTTGGTGCTTTTAGTTAATCTTTGAATGTTTCCAACTAAAGTTGTGAAATATTGCACCTTTTAATTTATGTTTTTGTGTTCTCTAATAGCATTTGGTGGTCTAGTTTTAACCTTATGGTGGGCAGCTCTTCTTTAGAGTACCGATAGAAGATTCTGGATTAATGTTAATGCCCACTTTGTACTGTCCTCATCTACCTCTCTACAAATACAGACAGGGGAATGGAAACTAAAAGTCAATACAGTCTCATTTAGCAAGTATACTGTTGTGCACAGGGTTTGTAACCGTTACTTCTCAATTCATTGGTTAAATCAAACTAAATATTTATCAGTATCATATTTTTATTGAGTGAGAGTAGGCAGTCCATTGAGCTGTCATTGAATATATTTTGTCAAACAAAGCAAAGGGGGCTTTAGCTGTGCCAAAAGCCGGACATTGTGTTGGATAAACAATGCAGCTGAAAATTAGGACCCATGTGATGAAATGAAAACAGCAGGCCAAACCGTTGGTGCAATGTGAGGGGGGGGAGTGTGGATATGAGCTGCTTGGAGCCCATGTTTCCTCTGTGTGTTTCAGTGTTCAGGAGTCTATGGCACACGAGCCGACAGATAGGGAAGAAGATGCCCCTGTAGGTAAGTTTTAAGCACACGGGTCTGCTGAACGAGACGGTGTCAGCTGCATTGCTGGAAGTCCTTCACCAGTAAACCCCACTGGTTCTGAAAAATGCTGGTAGGGTTACAACCGTGCATTTGATTCCTCTGTGTGAGGGACTAGATTTTGTTTGTGCTTTCTCTCTTATCCCAGGAAAGAAGAACATAGGAGAGGAGTGTGCCGGCACACCTCTTGCTCCGGCTCTTTCTCTTTGGACCTCTGATGCCGACGGCTCAGTAAGGCTGAGAATAGATGAGGGATGTCCTGAGGAACCTGTCACAGTTCACCAAATATTCAAAGCGTCTGTCGAAAAATATGGAAACATGCACGCCCTCGCCAGCAAGAAGAACAACAAATGGGAGAAGATAACCTTCTTAGAGTACTACCAGTTCTGCAGGAAGGCAGCCAAGAGCTTTATAAAGGTATACTTATACTACTAACTGACAATTATTGAGTATATCAATGGCCTTGATTTGCAAAAGACAACAGACATAACTAATTTGTTAATGTGTGTAGCTTGGATTAGAGCGATTCCATGGAGTGGCAATACTAGGATTCAATTCAGCTGAATGGTTCTTCTCTGCGGTCGGTGCCATCATGGCAGGGTGAGAACGACACCCTGAATCAGCCTTTATATGCTCCTAAATGCACTGTGTGGCTGTTATTCTGCTGCTGTCACTGTTACACCTGACACATGCTGTTCTACATTGGCCTGTTATCTTCCTACAGGGGGATAATGACAGGAATTTATGCCACAAACTCACCAGAAGCTTGCCAGTATGTGGCTAGTGACTCCAAAGCCAACATCATTGTGGTGGAAAACCAAAAGCAACTGGATAAAATCTTACAGGTACTGTTAACTTAAATATATAAAGGATTCTACCTACATCCAAAACACGCGATTGGTACGTTTCTCACTCTTGATACCACAGATACGTGACAGGCTGCCCTATTTGAAAGCCATAGTGCAGTACAGCGGAGAACCTCAGCAGAAGATCTGCAACCTTTACTCTGTAAGTCCTGACGGCACATGAAATGATAGGGGTCACAGTGTGGAGCCCATGGTCTGATGCTGCATGTTGCTGTTTTTGGACAGTGGGGGGAGTTCATGGAGCTGGGTCTGGATGTTTCTGAGACAGAAGTGGATGACATCATCAGCAGCCAGCGAGCCAATCAGTGCTGCGTTCTGATCTACACCTCTGGCACCACGGGCAAGCCGAAGGGAGTCATGCTTAGTCATGACAATGTAAGCTTTGGTGTGGCTATTTTTAAGCTGTACTCATTACAGCTATGTATGTGGAGGGGTTGCAAAACCAGAGCAAAGTTAACAAGGCTTCTGTCTCAATCTGTCATGAATGTTCAGATCACATGGACCGCCAAAAACGCAAGCAGGGCCGGGGACATGCAGCCGGCCGACACTAAACAGGAGTCGCTGGTGAGCTACCTGCCGCTCAGCCACATCGCTGCTCAGATCTATGACCTCTGGACGGGCATCCAGTGGGGCGAGCTCGTATACTTTGCACAGCCAGATGCCTTAAAGGTAAACAAAAAAAGCCCAGATCACACAGATGTTAAAAGCAAATCTTAAAGCAGGACTAAATTCAAAATGATGTCATTGTAGGGAAGCCTGGTAACAACACTGCGAGAAGTTTGTCCCACATCCCACATGGGCGTCCCGCGGGTATGGGAGAAGATGATGGAGAAGATAAAAGAGGGCATCAGTGAGTGTGGATATTTGAAGAAGAAGCTGATCACATGGGCAATGTCAGTCAGTCTGGAAGCCAATCAGAAGTACATGTACAAGTAAGAGCTGATGAAATGGTATATGTGACCATCCAAAACAACACACATGAATGCATTTTTGCTGCGAGACGATTTCATTATATTGTTATTTCACTTTATTTTTTATTCAGGGAGGATGAGAGGCCTTTCCTCGTTTCCCTGGCTGACAGCCTCGTGCTGCAGAAGCTTCGGGCTGAGCTTGGCCTGTCTTGCTGTCGGAAGTTTTTCTCCGGAGCTGCACCGATCAGCAGCGAAACCGTGCAGTTTTTCCTGGGCCTGAATATCTGCTTGTATGAGGCGTACGGCATGAGTGAGAGCACGGGACCTCACTTTATGTCAGGTCCCAAAGCTTACAAACTACCAAGGTAAAAATAAAAGGACCATAACAATCCATGTAAAAAAAATGCCAAAGTTACTCTTGAAGTGCTTTGAATGCTATGAATACAACCCCACAGAGAAAATCACTTTCCCTCTAACAGCTGCGGTAAGGTGGTGCCTGGCTGTCGATACAAAATGTCCGACATCGACTGTGAGGGGACGGGTGAAATTTGCTTTTGGGGACGTAACATTTTCATGGGTTTCCTGAACATGGAGGACAAGACGAGAGAAGCTTTGGATGAAGAAGGATGGCTCCATTCTGGAGACCTGGGGAAGATAGACGAGGAGGGTTTCTTGTACATCACAGGGAGGATAAAAGGTAGAGCTGTCTGGGCAAATGAGGCTATTGTAAGATAATTGCTTTTCTTAGGTCACCATAGACCCACGTCTTGTGTGAACGGAAGATCCATTATTTTTGTTATAAACCGTAAGCAGCTCTAATGTCAGGGTGTCCTCTCTTTCTATTCAGAGTTGATCATCACAGCTGGAGGGGAGAATATTCCCCCTGTTCCCATCGAAGAAGCAGTGAAGAAAGAGCTGCCCATCGTCAGCAGTGCCATGCTCATAGGGGACAAAAGGAAATTCTTGTCAATGCTTTTGACCCTCAAGGTAACTTTTGTTAATATCCATATTTTAGGACGTGCTGAAATGCACTAAATGACAACCTTCCCAATTAGTCATCATTTGTGTTGAAAGTTTAAGACTCCAGGATTTTAATTCTGTGTTCCAGTGCTGTAGCGATGCAGAAACCATGGAACCGACAGAGGAGCTGAGCCCGGAGGCTGTGGAGTTTTGCAAACAGCTCGGCAGCCAAGCAACTAAAGTGTCTGACATCATTGGAGGAAAAGACAAAGAGGTGTACCAGGCAATTCAAGATGGAATCAACAGAGTCAACTCTGCTGCCACTTCTAATGCCCAGCGCATACAAAAGTGGACGATTCTCAGAAAGGACTTTTCTGTTTCTGGAGGAGAGCTAGGTAAATTCAATCAATCAATACACAATGTTTTCTTAAATGAGTTGTGCTTTTCATATTAAAAGCTACGCAATTTTGAGACTTGTATCGTTATCTCATTCCAGGCCCCACTATGAAGCTTCGGCGCCCGGTCGTGTTGGAGATGTACCACAAGGTCGTAGAGAACTTATATCAAGAATAGTGCGACTGACTGTGTAACTGTCTGAGAATCACGTGGCACCTGCATATCTCATCATTGTTGTGGACATGCATGGGATTTAATTTTATGTGTTATGTGTATAGAGTGCATAAAGAATAGAGGTACTATATTTATTTATTTTTAATATTCAAGAGGAAACCAAGATTAAGTTTGAAATAGTGAATAATACTTGCTAATACAATATTAAGAATTTCCAAACGTCACAGCATTTTCATGCATTTCTCATAGGCTTAAATATGTGCTTCTAGTTCATATTTGTCTTTAGTCAACAATTTGTTTTTCCTGCTTAAAACCATACCAGCTATATTACTTGCATTACAGGATCTTACTGTTTATTTTGTGTAAATGTTTGGTGGTATAGAGTATATGGTTTACAACCAATTCAGATAAAAACTCAACTTTCACCAGGAATCTAATCACAGGTCAACCTCATAGCAGCTAAAAGGGCATATGACACCTCTGAGAGTCATTTGCATAACACTGAATAAAAAGTCTTGCATTTCTGAAGTCATTGTTAGATTCATTTTTCTTTATACATTCATGTTATTTGCTTTGAAGAAAACAGAATGACATGAAAAAAGACTTGGTGCAAAACATCGGTAATAACACGTATAGAAGCTTGATTATATTTAAGTCGTTACAGCCCCAATCTGTATTTTTTAACCACATGTATTTGAAATATTTTCTGACAGTTTTGACATAACTTTTGAATGTTCCTTGGTTTATAATGTGCGTTACAGATTGTGTTTTTAACATTGAAATAACAGTGTCAAATACATTAGACAAGGGGCCAAGTATAGCCAATAAATAGACAACATCCACCACATAAACAGTTCAGGCATAAAATATCACATACACTAAATGTTGCTCAATAGTTTTAAGACAGTGCTTTTGAGTGTGCAGAGAAAAATAAAACATTCAGGATCCCAAACTCCTGAGTTTTTTTAAATACGTATTTTGGTTTAAAATGTGCAGATAGAACATGACATGATGAAAAGACCCTAACGATTAACTCACAGCCCCATCAGCATCCATTTACTGCATATCTCGCACTCTTTGACATATTGCTTCAGTGAATTCCGAGCACTTTGAGTTTCCTCCCAGGTCTTTTGTGCGAACCTTGAAGAGAAATAACAAAAAAAGCTTTATAAATCTGAGTGGGAACATGTCATCAAAACTGCACATCTCACTTTCCTGTCAAGTAGATTACCTTTTCGTCTCGAATGGTGTCAAAGCAGGCAGCTTCAATCTTCTTGGCGTGGCCGTGCAGGCCCATGTGCCGCAGCATCATGACCGCACTGAGCAGCAAGGCGGTCGGGTTGGCCATGTCTTTTCCTGCTATGTCTGGGGCAGTCCCATGAACCTGTCGGAGAAATGGATTACAATCAATCATCGGCATTGACTTGTCTATAAAAACCTAATTTCTGAAAAGAGAAGAAATACCAACAAGTGTTGTCCTCACACCATTAATTGAAACTGCACAAAGTAATTTGCAAACTTAAGAATAAGGAGTCTGATTATTAACAAGAGCATACCGACTCAAATATGGCAACACCATTGGCGCCAATGTTTCCACTCGGAGTCACTCCAAGGCCTCCAATAAGTCCAGCGCAGAGATCACTGCAATAGTCAACACAGTAACCTTTAGACTATACTTGTGTGCACTTTCACCTTACTAATAACATTTCATGTGTGTAGGCACATCATTTTTAACTGACACACACAACGTCAGTGCTATTTGCCATTGCAATACCATCTTTAGCATTTATTGAAGTTTTTAATCAACTTTACTTTGCCTAAAGAAAGCTTTTGGTGATTGTTATCATTATTTAGGTTAATTTAAGGCCTGGTTGAATCCTTGCAGTCAGAACTTCTCGCCTGGTCTACATACATTTTTACATGTACATTGTGTGTATCATGCATGTCCAAATATGTGTTTTCTGGCAAAGTAAATATGTTTCTATTTGATGCCATTTAAAAGACGCACAAAAACAATGGAGAACATGCACTCTAACTTACCTCAGAATGTCTCCATACAGATTTGGCATCACTAATACATCAAACTGTGTGGGATCCTGTACCATCTGTTAAAACAGGTATAAATAAAGCCACTGTCACAATTAGGATTGTTAAATATGCAAACTTTCAAAAGAACCATTGCTTATTATCCCTCTTATACACAAATTTATAACAGAAGCTATTGGGACTTACATTAAGGCACACAGTATCCAAATACATCTCAGTGAATTTCACATCTTTGTGCTTTTCAGCAGCCTCTCTGCATTTCCGGAGGAAGAGCCCATCTGACATGCGCCTACAAAAAAAAATGAGGATAACCATTTAACTTAAATTGATTACTTTAAAATGACAAATTAGATAAAAACAATGTGTATTGAATCCAACTTACATAATATTGGCCTTATGAACAGCAGTAACACTGGCCCTCTGGTTATTTCTGGCATATTCGAAAGCATAATCTGCTATGCGTTGGCTGGCTTGCTCTGTAATGAGCTTAATACTCTGTACAACTCCGTCAACAATCTGAAAATATAGACATCCAAAAAAGATTCAGGTCAAATTTGTAAACTATAAATAGTGTTTGAATGATTTCAGAAACAAAATGCTGACAATCATATTACTAAATATCAGAAGGCATCTACAGCGGGGGAAATTAAAAAACATTATTGATGTTTTGATCCACAGAAAATGAAATATATTCCCACATGTTGACTAGTGAGGATATTATCGAAAGGTCAAAAGAGTAAAACTGTTATCAATAAAATTTAACAACCAGACAAGGGTCTTACCACATGTTCAATCCCACTGTATTCTCCCTCAGTGTTCTCCCTAATGGTGACCAGGTTCACATCAGTGTACGGGGTCTTATAGCCCTCGATGGACACACACGGACGCACATTGGCATAGAGGTCGAAGGTTTTCCTCAGCAGCAGGTTCATAGATGGGTGGCCAGCAGCTATCGGTGTCTTCAAAGGACCTGTATTTTGTTAACAAATTCAAAATCATTCACAAGTTCACCTGCCACCCCCTTTTTGGCGGGATACAAATGAATTGCCATGTTTGTAATGATAAGATATGCATCAATTAAATATTTGTGAAAACATCTTTCCAGCACAAAGGATAACAGTACTTTATTGGTGTCTTAAGGAGGTTAACCTTTTAGGCCAATTTTGTTCCTGTCCATCGATTCTTTGGCATCAGGAGGGATCATCCACTTGCCACCAGGGCCTTGGATGGCTGTAACATTTCTCTCTTCCCACTGAATAGGAGCCTAGATCAAAAGTACAGCAACATTAGTTCACTACATTACTTTTCCTCTTGCCTTTTTTAAAAGATGTTCTGCTTCTCCAGGACTAACCTCAGCTGCCTCAAATATCTTCATAACAGCAGTGGAGATCTCCGGACCAATTCCATCCCCAGGGATTAGAGTAACAGTTTGAATCTGTGAGGCAGGACAAAGACACGTAACATTAATTGACATATGAATAATTATGCACTTCACATGCTATCACAAAATTTTTGAAGGAAGTTTTTACTGTAGCTCCAAAGGAGAGGCACGTACCCCTCGGGTGAACGTCCTGGCCTGTGGAGTCCCTTTCTTCACAGCTCCGACCGCCCAAGACACCTGACAGTTAAAAATAATCAGGTTTATATAGGTACAAATCAAACACTTCCACGCAGCATAAGGATGGGATGCGAATTGAGAAAAGCATATTGGAGTAGCAAACATACTAGGAACAGAATGATTCAAGAATTGTGCACTGTCATGTTTACAGTACTTGATCTGGAAAACTGCGAAACTAATGTAATCTTTCTTGAACAAGAAAGTACATGAAACATGAACAGTAGTACAATTACATGAAACACGCAGGGGGTGAATGCCTACATGAACTTAATAGATAGGCAGATAGATAGATCAGCTCTTAACTAGTATGTTAGATGTGTTGCAAAGTCATTTTTCTGTTGTCTAGTTCAGTATAAGCCAATCAATTCGCCTATGGCTTTAGGGCCCATATACCACCTCAAAATGCCCGCAAAAAGGGCAAAGACAGACCACGACAAAAAATTAATGTTGTACGTTAATGTACAGAAGATGACTGAGGCGAGAGGTCACCGTTAGTTTTGAAGCATAATCGGTAGCTTGCAGCAGATAACTTTGTTATCTTTGCTCGGTTGAATTGCAGAAATCGTGGAAGTGCAAGAGAAAAGGAGATCTGACTTAGCAAATGTGGCAAAAGAAAATGCCCATTCCAGATTTGAATGTAACACAGCTACTGAGGGAGATCGCTAGCAAGCTCTTCTCCTACCGCAGCAAGGACAGTCAACCTTGTAGTTAGCTTAATACGTATGCTTAACTTACTTCCTGTGCCTTGATTTTATCCTTGCCACTGAGCCATGTTCTTAGTAGATTAAGAATCTGTAGACGAGGGACATTTCATTGACATGTGTTGCAATACGGTGCCTAACTTCAGAAACCAGTTGTGACTTCTACGACAGTAATTCACAGGAGAAAATGTAGCTAGCTAGCTAGCTAGCTAAATAGCAGTCAAGAGTCAGGTTGCTATAGTAACCACAGACAAGTAGCCTATGCGTTAGAGCCTAGCATGTTAGCTGGGTAGACGCTGCCTCTGGCATGCCTGCTGTCTTTGACTATGTCAACGACAGTCAACTACTCAGTTGACGAACACAATGTCATGCGTTTGGTGCAGTACTTATGAACATTTCTGCCGTACTTACAGCTGACCTCCACGCTTTGCCTGCCATCCTCAGCCAGCCAAGGTCGATGCAGCAGTAGCAGCTCTTATCAAGCTAGCAGCAACAACAACAAAGCGGATTTCCGTTCTGAAAAGCCTCCTCTTTCGAAATAAAGCCATATTAAATACATTCATACGTTACATAACGTCAGAACGTGAGAGAATTTCACTTATTTTGTAGGAGTACAATTGCTTGATTCCTGACCACTTTGCAAACACAGCAACGTTACAGTCACGATGCTACTCTCTGGATGTCTTCCGGGATTAGCACTGGGTGAGATTAAGGAAGTGAGTGGAATGAATAAACAAACTAAATGCAGATTTCTCACCATAAACAGGCTCACACGATACTGTTGGTCTGAAGTACGAGTGTATGGGACACACAGTGTATCCATCACTGACAAATACAAATACTGCTTTAACAATGTTGTGCAAGTCTTTCTGACTGGAATATATAACATTTATTTATTTTGTGCTATTGATTTGGCACTATTATTGTGTCATTCATTAGATTATACAAATGCATGTACTGTACCCACCAAATAAGGTATATAATCTATAACCCATTCAATAAATCCCTTTGCACAACTTTTAACTTAACATAAACACTTCTTTGCTTGTGTAATAAGCATTGCATGTTATTTGAGACCTTGAAAATCAGGTTTCCCTCATTTGCAACAATGTTGAGACACACAAATATATGCAGTTAAAACAGACCATTGTACACTGGGGTGGCGTGTTTTGTTTTTTGTCATTTTGACTTCATACATGCTTATTTTACCCATTTTTGTTCAGCTTTGCTGTCTGCTGTATGTTGATAAACCGTTCTTGTGTGTGAGTACACTGTGAGCATATTAAAACTGGACTGCACACATTTTTGGCCAGTATAGCTAATTGAGATTACTTTTGCAGGGCAGTTTAAGCCAGCAGGTGGCGCCAGTGGACTGCAACAAACTCCACCACAAGTGAGTTCCAAGGGTTGCCCATTTCTTTCAAACATGTGTTAACAGCAAGTACATTCTGCAGCTCGGAATAAAAATCAACGATGTGAAGTACGCCTTTTTATAAGCACAGTAAATCCCACAAGTTGATTGTACACTTAATAAACTTTATGGTATAAAAACAAGTAGAAACAGCCGAAAACAATCATTCAATCACATTTTGCAAAAGTTCAACTTACATAGAAAGCATACAGCATGGGACGCAGTATCTCCCAAAAACTATCCAGCAATGCAAAATGGAAAAACAGCTCTTAATCACTTACCTATAGAAGTGTTTTAAGCAGCATAGCTCTTGGCATAATTGCGGGCTACAACATGGTACAAAATGCACACTGTGCAAGTAAAGACATCTTGGAACCAAACTGAGGGGTGTCAGTATGGATAAAGGTTTTTCAAACCACTTACATGTATCGTCAGTTACATAATGCATAGGATGCGATACAACTTCAACAAATGCCTCACACTGCAACACAGAGCGAGTGTCATTGCTGGAGTGTGTCCAGCAATGATACGGATCAAGCATTTGGATGTAGCTTAGTAATTTGAAAAATCCTACAGTACATTATAGCCATGGTTTTATCATACAACAAAAAAGTTGCTAAATGTTGCACACAAATGTGTCCAATATTGCCCGACTCAGATGGCAAACTGCTTTGGCTGCTTCTTCAGGCTCATGGATCTTTCAGTTTGTGAAATGACATGAGTGGCTCTGTTGTTGAGGAGTCTGCATTCATGAAGAACATCTGAAGAAACAGAAATGTGGGGGGGGGGGAATTAAA
>CAEMYA010000177.1:4916555-4955730 GCA_903131615.1 Diplodus sargus | reverse complement strand
TCAGTGTGTTCAACAAGCTGTCCATTCTTGTAAGAACCAGCTAAAACATTTATAGAAAGAGGACTCAACAGTTCGTTCATTAATATTTTACATGCACAAGATGGGGCGAACACAACAAATGCACCATGGACATGATGAATAAATACTACGTCCAACAACTGAAGCTAATCTGATGAATGGACTGCGGTCACAAGTTACCAGTGGTGACACAAAAACACATTAGTTAACGCGTACCTTTGATGGTATCATCGATGTCTTTGCATAATTGGTACAAGTCACTCCCACGTCCGACCACTCTTTCACCTACATTTTTTAAGAGATTTTTTTTTTTTTAGACGTCCAAATCCAGAGACACATTCAACATCGTCTGAGAGTTAATGGTATGCAAAGAAAGTGAAAAGAAAACACAGCTTACCATCCAGCACCTTGATGTTGGGGAACATCTCGAGAACTATTGTTCTGTACGACGCGTTCCTGCACACTGACGGAGAGAAATCACTGTGAGTTCCCTGATTGAGATTTTTCCATCCACATTGTTGTTTTCAAATAAACTCTCAACAAATCACCTGGATTGGAGTAATTGTAAGTGTTGTCTTTAAAACGTATATTTTCTAGCTTTTTCAAAGGCTGAAGGCTGCTTAGGCTCTCAATGCTGTCGAGAAACAAAAACATGTAAGAGATTATTTTATGTGACCAATTCAGAATATTGCTTTTTCCTTTTAAATATAATAATCAGAAGAAAATATTTTTTATGTATAACATTAATGACAGATGTAATTGCTGGTATACAATGTGCCTAACAATGCAATTAGGCACATATTTATGTGTTTATTCATCTAAGCTAAGCATCTGGTCAAGGGTTATGTAGTGATACCTTGATATGATATTACCAGCCACGTTTAAGTTCTGTAAACTCTCACAACTACGCAGGGGCTCTGAAATGACAAAAGCAACAAACAGCACATTAAAATATCTAATTCTATCTATGACAGGGACTGGAAATAAAGAACAGATTGCTCTTGTAGTCTCACCTATATTGGAAATCCTGTTAGATGACAAATTGAGTGAAGTAAGATGCCGCAGAGATGCCAGAGGACCTAAATTCGTGATGTTGTTCCCAGAGAGGTCCAGTCTCTCCAAAGTCATACACTCTCCAATGCATCCAAGATCATGAATTCCTGTGAGACAAAGAAATAACAATTAAAAATACAATTAAAACATGATAAAAGAGGCATTTTTCAAAAGCTTAGACAGCAGCACATCTTACCAAGACCTCTCAATTTGAGGAACAGTATCGACTCCAGATCAAATTCCCCTGTTCGGGACTTGAGCAGCGCAGCGGATATCTTCTCACAGTCTGCATCTGAAAGAACGGAGAGGGACAAGACTCCAGCATTATAACAAAGCGTATTCACTTTTTTTTTCCCTTCTATTCTTAACTATGCAATACAATCACAGACTCCTTATTTGTGAGTCATGAGCAGAATGCTGGAAGCGATGTGTCTCTTCTGCTTTACGGTGGGACGCTCAAATAAACCGTGTGGTCCGCTTGAAATGCCAATTCAAGCGGACCACTTTCTTTTTTTTTTTCCATATCTGGCAGCACGCTGGGCTTGTCTCCTGTCAGCTCCAGAACACAGGGGAGGTCAACAAACAAGCAGATGAGCCGGCTCCTGTGTGTTGACTGTGATGGTATTAGCTTGAAAGCCGCATGCATGAATAACAGCTGAGGGGAAGTTATATTTGGTTTAATTTCCTGAGGCAGCATCAGACCCCTGACTCTTAACCACACATGAGTAGTCCTTCATGAGCCTGCACATAATGAAACAGTGAGTCCCTGTGGAGAGCAAGTGTCACTGGAAAAATAAGGCTCACTCGGTTTAACAAGGAATAATGATGTTTGGGTCCCCAATTCATCATTTCATTATCATATGTAAATCAACACTGGCTTTATTTATTCACTTTAAATTTAGACCATGACAGGACAGGGCAGACAGACCCAACACAAATGAAAGAAGACAGTCGTGGGTGGGATGAGTAGAGCTACCAAACACACACATCTTGCATCATGCTACCACCTGCAGAAACATTTTTTAAAAAGGCTGATGGTGTTTAGCTTAGCTTGACGCTCAGCAAATGTGTTTTAAGCTAATGTGGGTAGCGACCTGCACCTGAACTATAAAACGTCGTGAGGAACAAGCAGGCTGCGTGATTTCATGAGGATGATTCAGCCGGATGAAAGTGGGTGGGTTATTCAATGAAATGGTAATTGTACTGCTTTTCCTCCCCCCCTCTCTCCAAAAAGCTGACACACGTACATTTGAATCTGAGCAACGGACGAATACGTTGTTAGCTAGAGCTTCGTTAGCTTAAGCCCCGGCTAGCTAGCGCTAAGCCGCTTGTGGCTAGCATAGCGACGTAGCAACAAGCTATCCGGAGACAACTTACCTTGTTCTTTATCTCGCTTTGAGTCCATCGTGGAGCAAACTTGGCTACGTTTAGACAAAAAAAAACCTATCGCAACTAAAACGCGACGGGATGTTTTTAAATAACGCAGTGGGGGGAAAAGGCAAAAGCAAGTGGTTATTTACGGGGAGGATGTGAAATTGGCATCTGTCCTGGGGTGCAGTCAGGACACGCTCACTGTACCGCTGTGCTGCAATAGCACGCAGGTGGAGACGGACTGGAGCCGTCCGCAGTCCAGCATAAGCTAAGCAGGAGGCGAGAGACTGGGATGATGATGATGATGATGGAGGGAGGGTGGTGGAGGAAGAGGCTGGAAATCACCCCCACCCCTTGCCTTTGTTTTTCATGTCGCTTCCGAGCAACAGGTTCTGTACCAATTAAAAGTTTTTACAGAAGTGACCTGGAGTCAGTCCTCTGTGGGGTCTCTGTGAATAGATCTGTAGCAATCCGCTCTGAATAGACTGTAAATGTATGTAGTAATTAAATGTAATGAATTTGTACTAAAGCAGGAGGGAGACAGATTGGAGCAAATGTAAGTGCCAGAAGACATGTTTTTAAGGGTTGTATCTACGGTAGATCAAGTATCGGCCGATATTCAGGATTTTTTTTTTTTTTTATCAAATATTTTTTTGCCAATGAAATAAAAATAATGTGCTAAAAAAAAATGTGATACTTTGGCTGTGATGCGACATCCTCTGAGACATTGTCTGCTCACATCAATCTGATCAGTAACACGTCACAACTGATGGCCTGTTATCACTGAATCTGCAGAGTAACTAGCGCCTTAATGTACAAAATATATGTGGAGGAGAGGACGTCTAACGTGGGAGAAAAGTAAAGTACCTGAAAATTGTACTCAATAGCAGTACTTGATTAAATTCTACTTATTTTATTTTTAATTCACAGTTTAATTTTTTTTTTTTTTTACTGCAAATGAATATCGGTCCCAAAAATACCTGTTTTCTGCGTCTCCTTGATTTCTGACAATCAGTATCAGCATCAGCCCGGATGAAGCCACATCGGTCCACCCCTAGTTGTGTCAGTGCCAGTGATGGCAAGTACAGTAACTAAATGCATTTACTCTAGTTCTATAGGTATTAATAATTATTTATGTGAAAAATTAAATTACCCAAAAGCACACAAGTCTTAAAGCATTGACACACTGATTACAGGTCACTGTGTCAAGAGGCCTAATAATAATAATAATAATAATAATAATAATAATAATAATAATAATGCTGATGATGATGATGATGATGATGATGATAATAATAATAATGCACTTGAGTTCTTTTCTTTACCTAAAATTATAAAGTTGTTGGCATTTCAGAGCATTTAATCAGCATTACATTGCGTAATTTAAACAGCATTAAGCAGAGTTAGTTTATTTAAGACAGCCTTCTCGTCAACAGCAGGCTCTACCTATTTATTTATTTACCTGAGGTCCTATTGGTCTGTCTCGCCTCCGGTGGACAGCAGCAGCAGCAGCAGCAGCAGCAGCTGTGTGCGTAAAGACTCCCGGATCAGTTTGCAGGTCTCTCTCTATCTCTCTCTCTCCGCGGACACAACGAGGGCACCGCCATCTCTACTTTACATTTTTCACCTTTTAAATTTTTTTTTAAAGCATCCTCTGCGTGTTTTTGTTTTTGCAGTCATGGCGGACATCTCCTGCAAGGACAACCACAACAACAACAAGAAGCCCTGTTAAGAGTTTTTCCCAGCGTCGTCGAGCCCTTCCTGTGCGCAGGGGGGGACTCTTGTCTCCGAGGAGCCCCACTAAATGCCTCTCACTGAGAAAAGGCTTCGGACGTTCAGTGTTGTGACTGCGTTCAAACGAACAGATGATTTGATGTAAGATGGGTAATAAGCAGACTATATTTACCGACGAGCAACTTGATGCCTACCAGGTAAGATACCTGCAGCGTCTTCACTCCACAGTGAAGCAGGTCATGTTCATTGTGTATGTAAATGTTGATCTACAGTAGCCTTCCAGCATTATAGCCAATATAAAGTTGTTTATGAGTTTTTAATCACTATTTCACAAGTATATCGGCATGTTTCTGTTTAATTCCCGAGGCTGACCTGATGGTTGCTCCAATCTGTCTTGGGTAAACCAGAAAATGGCATTAACCTCAGTAAAGATCATTGATATCACCTGACCTCAATCTAATGCAAGCCTTGTCCCCAATTAACTAAAACCCAATAACCAATTCCCTACTAGAGTCTGGTCGGTACTAACTCCACTGTTTAAATATTTAGTCTTGATAGCTGAGAGTAGCTGGAGGTTTTTGATGTCACTGTAAACTGGAGGATCTTGTGCCACCATCTGACAGGATCTGACCCTTTTCTTGTGTGACAATCTTCCAGGTTTTTCTCTGCGAATCATCCTGTGCACAGGTTTATCATGTGATTAGGTGCGGGCTCAATAATTGATGCCAAGCAAGCTTGATATGCTGTGAAACTCTACTCTCAGGAGACAGTTTGGTTCTCAAGAGCCTCTCTGGTTACTCCTGCTACTCTTTAAAACCCCTTATTAGACTGCCGCGGCTTTCTGTTTGCCTTTGTAGTTATTAGTCCTCCTGGGTATCAATATGTATTACATTTTATTTCTTTTAGCTTCACATACTTGAGATAAAAGACCCAATGGGACATCAACTAAGTGAGCTTGAGTATTTTGTTTGTTCACTAGCAGCAATTCACTACTTTGTTAATGTGTAGGTTTCATAACTTTCACCAAGGAGGTTATGTTTTCACCCTTGTCCTCTGATTGGTTAGTTGGTTGGTTGATTCTTTGGCTGGTTGATTCATTGGCTGGCTGTTTGGTTTGCTGGTGTTTTGATTTGTTGGCTGGTTGGTTGACTTTTTTGGTTAGTTCATTGGTTTGTTGGTTTGTTGGTTTGTTGGTTGGCTAGCTGTTTAGTTGATTGGTGTGTTGATTTGTTGGCTGGTTGGTTGATTTTTTTGGTTAGTTCATTGGTTAGTTGGTTGGTTGGTTGGTTGATTTTTTTGGTTAGTTCATTGGTTGGTTGGTTGGTTTGTTGGTTGGCTAGCTGTTTAGTTGATTGGTGTGTTGATTTGTTGGCTGGTTGTTTTTTGCAGTATGATGACGCAAAAACTACCAAACGTGTTTCAACAAAACTTGGATGGACTATGGGTCTTGGCCTAGAATAGACCCCTTTAACCTTGATCTTGATTAATAAAATCAAGCATGTCAAAGTGGCTTGTGCATATCAGTGGGTTGCAATATGATGCAGATCCAAATAAATCCTGGATCCAGCAAATTTGGATAAGTTTTATTTGGTAATTTTATCCACTAAAAGGGACTGTTGGGCTTTAATGCGCTCGACTGAATGCCATTCTGCTTTATAGTGTAATCTGACATGATGGAAACGATATAGTCAGATACTGCTTTACATATACTGACACACAATTATCATACACCCACATATCTTCAGTAGGACATGTTAGAGTGGATGTAACAACAGTGACAAAGGCTCCCAGGAAAGCTTTTTTGTTTTTGTTAATCACATTGTCTGCAGCGCTCGGCTGGCTGCGCTCTGCTTCTCACACTCGGGAGCACAGCTCAGACAGAAGGGATACAAGAGCAAATGTAAAATGAGGCGCCTCCACTCAGGCTGTTGGATAATGTGTGTGCCAAGACATGCATGTCAGACAACAGCAGATCATGTTGCTCTGCCTCACCGTTCCTATTGGAAGTGGCAGGTGACAACACACACACATCGTCGCCCGAGAGACACCAGACACCTCGATGAGCAGTTTGCAGGAACGGTAACACACGTGACTTCAGAGAAACTGTAATGTTATTTTCATATATGACTCACAGATGTGTCATTCAGGGTGTCTTTAGGCCTTTTATAGAAGATGAAAATAGCTGTTGTACATTAAACAATTTATCATTTTCCCTTTGCCAAACGATTTGTCATATTTTTGTGTTGAGATGTTGTTTTTCTCTCTTTGCAGGACTGTACGTTTTTCACCCGCAAAGAAATTCTGCGGTAAGTTTTATTCAGCTGTACGTCTTGATTGTAGTTCATTACTCACAGCTGTCCATCAGTTGTAAACTACCTCCTGTAACCCCATAAGATCATACACCTAATACTAATAATGGTATTCACATAAGACTGTCCCGCTGAAGAAATTAAAAGTTTATGTGTGAACCATGCCAAGTCCTCAGAGCAGACTGCTTCCCGTTTAGGAAACTTAATGCTCAAGCTGATTTCATTGGCAGCTTCCATGCGTAAAATTTTGGCAACATTCAAAAGAGGAAGATGAAACAAAATCATTGTATGTTGTGATGATATCTTCTGATTTACATCTGATTATTGTTATTTTAAAATGTCAGAAAATCGAGCAATATGTTGATCGTTGTTTCCCAATTTCTCATTTTGTCCACAACCAATACGCCGTCATAAAGGAATTAAGAAACCAGAAAACATTCACATTTAAGAAGCTGGAAACTGAAGCCAAAGTGATCAATCGAGTATCAGAAGATTTGCTGTTTCATTTAATATTTGGCAACTAATCGATTAATCGTTGCAGGATCACAATTGATTAGAGAATGATTTACAACATTAATTTGAACTGAGAATCAATCGAATGTGGTAATGAAGTAATCCATCATCAAGCACAAACTTGCCATTTTCAAGTGGTGTATGTACTGTTGCAGCTACTGCGTATAAAGGAAATAAAACATTATTTCAAAGTGCCAAATACTGAGGCAGAGGGCAATATTAGGTGATACGGTAATTTCTGTACAGAATAAGTACACAGTCATTTAACATTTAGTGGCTGCTAAGTTTCCTTGTACAGACTGACATCCTAAATTATCCTCTTATCCAAACCTTTAATTATCTCCCCATCAAAACACCCCAGCACATACAAACAGACTGCAGCATAGCAGCATCTCCAGACACGTAATTACATCTATGAACGGCTCCGTGTTGCTCATGCAGATTGCTGGTAAAGACGTTCAAGCGTTACTCGATGAAGATCCAGAAGGAAAGATCTAAACCTTTGAATGTCACATTGACCTTTTGACTGCGGTGTTGTTTTTCAGCGCCACCCAAGGAAGTGTCACATTACTACGTCCACCGACAAGGCCAACTTCATCACTTTAAAAAATGAAATAAATATCATTCTACTCTCCGTGATTGCACGACGGGGTATCATGACTCATCGGGCAGCATCATTTCTCTCTTCCTGACACTCAGTGCCGCTATTACAGGCATAGATTAAAACAGTTGCATGATTTTCTTTTTAATTGAGTTCACCGCTGACGCTCATGTTTCAGTATCTTTTATCAGTGGTTGGAGATGGTGGAAGATAGAAACAGCTGCTTGAAGAAATGAAATGCTGATTCTCACGTCTGGGGTCGTCTGATTTACCCTGACGTAGTTAAAGTTGTTTTTAAATAATCAAATTTAACAGGAAACCCAGCATGCTTGTTCTATCATTTATTGTGAAATATAATACATTTTTAGGGTGTCAGGTTTGTTTTTGTTGAAAAAGATGCATTTTATCCAATTATGCTTATTTTTCTTTCCAATTAAAGTTATTTTTCCTCCCACCTTTGACTTATTAATGATTTGCGTGCGTGTAAACCAAGAGTGATATCGAATTAACTTATATTCCGAGGCCATCAGCGGACCGGAGACTCAAAATTGACAATCAGCAGAGGGCGTAATTGGGTCCTCCATTTAATGACCTTCATAAAACACTCCTTGTTTCAGTCTCAAGCTGCTCGGTTTTACTACATGTTCATGTAACATTATAGAGACAGGTCCTCCTGGAGGGTCATAAGGTCACTGGTTCAGCCTTACCTTAGCATCAGCATGACATTATTTCCATGTTTGTTACATCTTCAGATGGAGTAGAATTAGAATTTGAACCACACGGTAATACTCGACATTGTAGAATTTGCAGAAGCTGTGCCGTCCGAAACACTTTCAAGTGTCGTGGTCCATTAGAACTGCAGGTTTAGCCGCTCATGTGCCGCAGTGTACCAATGAAACTCCATCATTTTGACGGGTTTATCTAGTAATTTAATTGTTTGTGAGTTTGCCCTCTAAGACCAGTGTCCCTGCTGATAAATGGCTCCGCTTTGACAACGAGGTACGCCATGACAGGATTGGCCAAAGGACAGCGTGAAAGATAAGCAAAGACAGTCCCAACATCATGTGTTTATCATTCACACTGCCTCCTTGCAGTTTGTTGACATCGTTATCAATAACGAATGACATTAAATTAAATATTCTCTCAAGAGGGAGGGAGGGAAAGGTTAAAAAGAGGACCTTTCTACAGCTTTAACTAGAGGAAATATGTTGTAGTTTGCAGTATGTCCTCAATAAAACCATTGAGGATAGTTTTTGGCAGGTTAGGCATTTTTGCCTCACTGTTTTTGTCATCTTTGATTCACTTTGTGGTCATGTTTTAAATGTTTTCTTTTTCGTAGTCTGTGTGTTCTTAACATACAATTTCTGTAAAGTTTTGTTTTGTATGTATTCTAGGTTGCACGGCAGATACCATGAGTTGGCTCCACATCTTGTACCGATGGACTACACCAAAGATCCTGATTGTAAACTGCCTTTAGCCTTAATAGTCAACATGCCAGAGTTAAAGGTAACGGAAATCCCCTTTTTGACAGAGCCTCAATGATAACGCAAGTCCAGTCTTCCCTCGTGGATCGGCCTCTTCTTATCTTGACTTTTTTGTTTGTGTTTTTCTTATTTTGGATCGTGTTACTGGGACTCTCTTTAAAACAAATGTGACACCCGCTGCTTACGTGGGCAGACACCTGATCAATACAAGCGCTCTTTCGGGGGGGACAGAATTGATTTTTAACCATCATCATCATCACCTACTGATTCTATGAGCTAATGAAAGTTAATGTGCCTCCGTCCTCTCCTATTTTGAAGCAACTGCCATTCAAAAAGAACATCCGGAGATTTTTAGAAATGCCATGTTGCGTAGCATCACAGCCAAACAAGTACCACACGGTTTTATATGGAGTCCTTATCCACCAGAAGCTTTAGCACAGAGGCTCATAATGTGTGCTGCCTCTGGGCATAATTGGCCCCTCGCCTGTAAAACTGTCTCATGACTGCAGGGCCTGTAGGGATGGCAGGAGGAAGATGGAGGCCACCAAAGGCGGGATTGATGAGGCACACAAAGTCTTCATAAATACGTTTCATACTCACTTTTAACGAGCTGTGTGGAGTCGGGCCGCGCTGAGTCAGGCTGCGCTGACGCGTCTTCCGATACGCATCACTTTATATGGCCGATTGCTGTTTTATATAAACAGATTATTTTGCTGAGCTCATATCCAGCTCAAACTTTTGCTTGTAGAACGAGTGACATTCCAAGTCCTTTTTCTTTTATTACAAGTTGTGAGAAATCAGCTAATTACCAGGAGTTTTAAAAGATACATATAAACTTCTGGTTGAGCAACAGAGGAGAAAATATTGGCTTCACCTTCACAGCAAAGAGAGAGAGAGAGAGAGAGAGTCAGGTTTTTTTCAGTTGAACCCTGGCATCAGCAAAAAACATCTTTCAGTTTATACCGTCACAGCTCACATGTGAAACTGACAGCAGCATGTAAAAACAAAGGTCATGCAACCTCTTGTTCCTAGGCACGCCTATTCAACTTCTTTTTTTAGAAGGGCCGGATATAAAATAAGGTGAAGTGCCAAGGGGCCCGGCTTTTTACATTCCCTGTGTCTGACCTTTAAAGCTTGGAGTTTGAATGTGTTAAAACAATCCACTTTTATTCCTTCTTTTCTAATTTGAAAAGAAGACATAGAAGTATGATAGTACAGGAGAAGAACAATGCATCTTTATGGTCCTAGAAGCAGGTTTGGTTCTTGTAAATTCCTCCTGCGTAGATAGCCTTGGTTAAAACATTTAATTTAAAGTATTTTTGTGCGAGGCAACAGGCATATCTAATGGGCCGGCTAATTAGCCCAACATTAAAATAATCCAAGGGCTGGAATTAGGTGGTTAAAAGGCCACATTTGGCCCACAGGCTTTCATTTAATAGGCCTGCTTCAGGTTTTTTTTAAGATATTGTGCTTGTTTTTCTTGTCCAACCACATGTTCCTACATTCATGTAAATATTTTTCTCTAGGAAAACCCATTCCGCAACAGGATCGTAGAGTCTTTCTCAGAGGACGGGATGGGGAACCTCAGCTTCAATGAATTTGTGGACATGTTCTCGGTGCTGAGCGAAATGGCTCCTCGAGAACTCAAGGCCATTTACGCCTTCAAAATATACGGTAATGGCGCGTTTTAATTCGAATTTAACACATTTCCGGGAACTCATAAAATGAGAAAAATTATGATTATGTCGCCCACAGATTTCAATGTGGATAATTACCTGTGCAAAGAAGACCTGGAAAAGACTCTGAATAAGCTGACGAAGGAGGAACTGACTCCTGAGGAGGTGGAGCTGGTGTGCCAGAAAGCCATCGATGAGGCGGATTTAGACGGAGACAACAAACTCTCTTTTGCTGACTTTGAAAATATGATAACTAGGGCTCCGGACTTTTTAAGGTAATGGAATGCACCTCACTTCAGACACGTAATATTCTCGTATGACATTTATATAAAAGCAAGTGTCAGCACTCTTTACTTTGCTTTAAAATCAGGCAGTGCATGCATTATTCCTCCAGCTGCAGTGCGGTGAGCTGCAGTTTTCATTACCCAGATGGCTGCTAATCATTTTTATCATTTAACTGTCAGCCTAACAACATCACTTTAATCCTGAGCCGCCGCTATGGCCGTTCATTTGCATGCAAACAGCCTCAAGACTATCTGTCCTCACTGACATGACAACCCAATCACCAGAATAAATGTTGTGCGTGTTTCTGCAAACCACGGATGCTGTAAACTGAGAAGTTTTGTTTCATATGCTGAAAATTTTGTGTCTTTAAGTCAAATTTTTTCTAGTTTAATGTTTTGACAAGGTTCTGTTATGCTCTGGTTAGGCTCAGGCACAAAACAACCTTGGTCAAGGCTGGAAAAATCTTTTGGCTTATCTGGTTCTGTCGCTAAAAACATGGCTGTAAATTGTCCCCAAATCTTGTTTAAAAATACTCCGTTTTCAGCTGCGAATTGTCCCGACGCCTTTGTTACAAATGTCAGGTTTTGTGGTCACTAGCATGGAAAATGTCGCAACTTCTCATGTGAATATAAAGTGGTTTCACACTTTTCAGATTTCGACACCCCATTTCAAACAGTGATCTTTTTCTCACCTAGCTGTCATAGTATCACCATCCTCCCCTCCTACTGACAATAAAGTCAGTTTATATACACTACGTGTTACATGAAGGTGTTGTATTACAGGTATGGTGGTCAATATGAAACATACAAATCTAAAGTATACTTATTATACTAAGTATTAATACTCACATATACAGTTAGTCAGCATGTTTTCACACACAATGACTCCTACTGTTTCAATGCTAGCCTCTCACATTGCCTCTTGTGTCCCTCCAGTACCTTCCATATACGAATCTGAGAGGACTTGGTGGAAAATTTTGAAGGAGGGAAGCGTGGTGAACCTCAGGACTCTACCTGCACCCTGTCCTGGGTGCCTGTCTCCCACCCTCATCGTCCAAATATCGTACATCAGTCTTCTTCAACCTCAGTGAAATCTGCTTAGTTACAAAGCAAGATACTGGATACGGTGGAAATTCTTACAGTCCATGTCAATCCATTATTTTACCACTGATAAAAGGGCTTGAACTGCATTGGTCTCTTGTTGGGAGAAAAGGCTGTTCTTTCTACATTTGAAATGTCAATGAAGAATGTATAAAATAATGACCTACCTGTATTGCACATACGATAACCCAAGTGAAGTCTTCCTGGTAGGACACACTATTTATTAAGTATTTATAAGGCTCTGGGCGACACTTGAAGAGAGTGAAAGCACAGCGATGGTATTAAGGGCATACAGATGTTTTTTAAATGAGCTATGCAATATCTTTACATGCAGTCTGTTCCTTTTTGTGATTTTAAGTTGTGTTTATTCGCTTGTGTAACTGGAACATGATGACAATCACATCTCACTGATCTCCAGTTGGATGAAGGGCTCCGTCATCTCAACCTGTTTGTTCGTCTCCTGCCTCAGCCATTATCATCATGAGATATGACATACAGCCATCTTTTGGATACACGTGTAACAGTATTTTATGTGACTTCAGGTATTTGTCTTACTTTGAATAAATGTTTTTTTTTGTGTGCGTGTGTTCTGAGTGAATTACATTTTTGTTGTCACTGCGGAAAAAAAGAGCAAGAAGCCTTCCTTGAATGCGTGAGCTCTCGGTGTTGTTATATCCCGTCCGTACAACCAGCTCATGTCAGTCCATCCACCCGCGATGATCGAGCCGTGTGCACAGTAAAGATCAGGAAACGGCCGTGCCTCTGTACAGCCCGGCATGCGAGCGGCGATAACTTGTTAAGCAGGATGTGATCATTAGGAGCGAGCTGCCTCAGCACTCACAGGCGTGATTACATCCTGCACACACAGTTAATCTCAACGGGGGGGGGAGGCTGCTGGAAACGGCCTTGGCTCCGGTTATGGTTTCTGAGCTGCAGGGTATAGATTTGCATCAGATATATGGAGTTGTGTAGTTGTTTGTGTTCAACCCAGGTTGTACTAGTGAGTCATACTGCACAAGAGACAAAGTCATCTTTACATCTTTGCTGCCAAGCACAGTGACTGCAAAATAAGTATGACCCGGTTAAATGGCGCTGACTCTGACAAATTCCAAACTGTCACAAAAAAATTAAATTGGGACACAAGCTGCAGGCTAAAGGAACCAACATAAGCAGTAACAAGCTATTCTCATGTGATTTTTGAGGCTGAATCTTGCGTGCGACAGCAGAACAAAAAAACAAAAGAGTCAACATCAAACTATGAGTGTGAAAAGATGAGGAGAAGCTGAGCGTCTCGTTGCTTCTGAGACAAGAGGCTGTCGAAGTCAGTTAAACAGTGTGCAGTCACCAGAGCAGCCGGTTAATTCTTCACTCCATTATCTCCAGTTCCCTTTATGAGGGCAGTATCAAATATTCAGGGCAATACAGTGCCGATTGTGTGGCTTCATTAATTACCGGTCTCACCGAGAACATCTGTTAATTATGATTCCAGCAGAGAAGCTTCTGGTGCAATGTGATACTGAGGCTGTAAAGCAGCCGTTAACAGTACGCAACCGTTTCTGAAGTCGAGTGAAGTGCCAACCAGCGCGTGAAACTCACACTGCTTTCACTCCACGGGACCTTGCCTGTCTAAATTTGATCAGATTTAAGATGCCTTGAGGTTTTACAATCTGTTCCACGGCCCGTAAAGAAAATCCTATGGAGCTCGGTGCTTTATCGGTCTCTTACAAATGTACATTTTTTGAAAATTGACAAATTCTGAAGGAAAGAAGATGATGCAGACTACAATATAGAGTTGCAAGCACAGAGACTGGTGAGCTTTGAATATATTTTTCATTAACTATAACACCTGTGAAGCCTCTGTGAATGTCTGACAGTATTACAGTCATCATCATATCATCAGATGATGACACATCAAGAGCCCTATGTGCTAGTTACACTTTAAATTTAGCTTTTAGCAATTATTTACTATTTCTGATTATTTTCTTAAATGCGCAGTGTGTGATTTTTAGGCTGCCAAGCGGCTACTAACTGTCAAAACAATACAAAGCATAAATAGCGAGGCATCATGGGAGTTGTTGTGAAAATCTGACGTGGTGTCACTTTACGTTGCATAACATTTAGTCACTTTTGTCACTCTGGGTTTGAGCATCACTGGAAACATTTGGGATGATGTAAGAACACAACTCTGCAAAATAGATAACAAAGGTCTTTGAATAAAGACTGACAGATTAGATCGGTCGACCTATAACAGATGTCGGCATTTATGTTGCCTGGTATGAAAGAGATTATAATGCAGAAAAAGATGCTTGGGTTATTTCTAATTAATAAATTCCCATTGAAGTATTGGTTTCAGTGCACTGATGTCATTTTACATCGTTAAGTTTATAAGTAAACCATAAAATATCCTGTTCTCAAGTGTTCATTAACCTCATTTGAGAGATCGTTGCAAAAAATTAATTTGGGCATTTTGACTGATCAGTATCATCATCTGCATCGGACCCCAAAAAATTAATATCAGTCGGGTTTTAGTCTTTAGAAATTTTAATGCGGAAATGTTGCATATAAATATAAATATCAATATTGATAAACATTATATCTTCAATTCTCTATGATAAATGAGCAAACTCAGTCTGCCGAAAAAGGCCATGAGATCCAGCTGAAAGCTCCAGGAGATGCAAGTGAAACCTTGTTTCGATTCAAACTACTATCTCTGTTGCACCTGCGTAATAAAACCCTCCTGTGAATGGCTATGTAAACAGTTAATGTTTTATATCACACTGTAGAATTTGTTTACAGTGTTACCAATCATTAATTATCTTTGTTATGCATAATTAAAATAAAGACATGTTAGGAAACACTAGTAATAGATTAAAGTGTTTATATACTGTGTATAAAAGCTTAATATGGACTTAAATAAGGTGTTGCCAGTAAGGGATGTGATGCTAGAATTAATATAATTGTTTCCAAGTGTTAAGGTGCAGAAACCCACTGACACACGCTGACATCAAACACGTCGTCTTGCTCATCTGTTATAAGAAGTGACACACGTTTTTTTTTTTTTTCTTTTCCAGTGACGCTTGATTTTCTGTATTTAAGTTGTGAAAGAAAAAAAATGGCAGAAAAAGTCATGAAAAAATTGCTCATCTTCCAAGTCTGACTGTGTTTATATTTCAGTGGGTTGTTTTATCCCGGCCTGCATGGTGTCACTGACGGGAAAACACCTAATTTCCTTATTCTGCCTCCCAAGTGCTGCATAAAATAGCAACAGCCACCGTTCCTGTATTTGAACGGCCTGTAAAGATAACTCTGACCATGGGAAACATTCAAGTGCTGCACTGAAAAGACTGTTGAACAATGAGCGACGCTGTGAGTTTAGTGAGTGCCATTAAAACTATAATTAGAAAGTAGAAGCGTGGCGTGTGATAAGAGATAATAAATGACATTTCGACATCTTTGATACGCTTTCCTGTTGCTTTTGTATACAGTTCGAAATCTGTATGCAAATCAGGTTTCCTGAGAATGTGGGCCGCATTGATGGTGGCAGGATGTAGTCTGAACATATTTTAAAGGTCAGTAGTAAAACACAGTGCAGCCTTTTTCTCCTGACGTTTGAATTGATAAATCATTTGTGTTTTTATTCAGCACGTCGGCTTGCAGTACATGTGGAAAAATGAAATGTAAATAGTCTTTAAATAAATACATGAGAAAAGCAGGCAAACAGCAGACGTCATTTAAATAGTTAGAGACATGTAAACCCATGTGAAATATATAGAAACAAGTGTGTTTTGGACGGGGCCACTGTAGTGTCGGAGTACAATTAGAGAACCTTGTCGTCGGTAGCTGGTCACCTCCTCACCACTTTCTTTTGACCTCGGGGAACAGCCATTTCCATTTATCATTCTGCAGGAAGTAAAAGAAAGGCTAGGATGAATATTAAATACAACTTGAGGAGGGTGACGTGTTCCAATGAAAGGCGTTTTGACAACATTACTAACCTTGAACCCCAAGGCTGGCTGTTTGGGTCTGATGTCCTCCAGAGGCTCGTAAGTGTTGCTGTTAGGTTTGGGCCCAGCAGCGTCCACGTGGCCGGGCATCCTCTCGAGCGTATTCACATGAGGGTAGCGGCCGACGAGGCCTTCGCCAGGGACCTCGGCGTACACCGAATCAATATGCTGCTCTGATCTCGTCTCTGTAGTGTGTGGGCTGCCGGGTCTGCCAGCCAGGTGGTAGACAGCGCTGTCGCTCATGTGTTCCAGGCTGTGGCTGCTGCACGAGTTCGTCGCCTCCGTGGCTTGTCTGACGGGTTTCGGGGAAAGTCTCGGTGGTGTGTGGGGGGGTGCGCTCAGCCTGTAGGACTGCTCTCCGTCAGAGCTGTTGTCCAGGAGCGGCAGAGATCTGCTCTTGCTGTCCAGCAGGCCGAGCTCGGAGTAAACGGAGGCCGGTGGAGGCGGAGGACTGCACCTCCTCGTGTTGTGATCCTGGGCTGGGGATCTCTCAGGCCTCCCTGGATTATCGGCGGGTGAATTGTCCGGAGAGGTGCGAAGGAATCTGGGTGATTGCTTGCTGAGCTGAGCGTACAAAACCCTGTCCTGGTCGTTCAGGGGTCCACTGTCAAGGTGCCGGCTCCTCCGAGGCAAAGGTGGTCCTTCCTGTTTTTACAGAAAAAGCCATGATCTTATAGTCAGCTTGGAGATGTCGACGCAGTGACAATTTCAGCGTAACGGATTGGTTAGAATAACCGTACGCACCTTTAGTGTTCTGTTGGTCTTTGGTGGCCGAGTAGGTGGCTGCTCTGAACTATTTTGTGGTTTCGGCATGTTCCTCCCAGCGGCCACAGGCTTTTCTTTAGGGCTGATCTGAATGACATCATAAAGGCCTTCATTCGGCGCCTGCAGGGGCAAAAAAAAAAGGACCAGTCAGAACTTTATTCTTGCTCAACTCAACTTAACTTACTTAAAGCGAGCAACTGAGGAGTTTATTCTCACCTCGAAGCACGAGTACGTCAGATACTCTCCGAACGGCTCAATGGGGCTCGTCTTGTAGTGTTCTATCAGGCCGAGGACCGTGCTGTGCCCTTCGGTGTCTCCACACACTACAAACTGGCCCGATTTGCTTTGGTTTATAACGAAATGTCGACACCGATCCCTGCCTCTGCAACAGGAAAACAGCAGTCTGTTAAAGCCTCTGGCACAACACATTGTTGTTTGCCCCAGAAATCAGACAAATAGAGTTAAAAATCACAAAATAAAATGGATTCCTTTGGCTAAGAAAATGAGAAGAATTAGCGTAAGATCTTGGGTTGGGAAAAGATGGAAAACAGTTGGATGTTTAGTTCAGTGTGAGTTCAATGAACACTTGAAACATAACAACAAATCACAATTACCCGTCCTAGAAATGTAACTACTGTCAAACCAGCTCCCTCTGCAACACGATGTTCACTAAACCAATACTCACTTATAAGACAGTATGTATCCGATGGCCTTATCACTGAGACGGATCAGGAAACAGCCCAGCTCCTTTTCTCTGAGTATTTCTTCGGCATCCCTGTCGATAAAACCAAGAAGAACTTTAAAAAAAAACACCTCAATACAAATGTTTTCCCAAAAGCCCAGTTGGCATGAGCTGACAAGAACAGCGAGGCGGATGACGTACAGTAAATTCCCCCCTGGCAATTACATCAAAGGAAAATCCATTTGTGTTTTCCATAAACCTGTCATTCATTAAGCAAAAAAAAAAAGAAGGGGTGTGTGACGAAATCGTAGCTCGTGGTGTTTATGTAGGAGGAGAGGGCAAAGGTGAGCGTGGGAGTGTTGACAAGTGGACACTTTCCATCATACAAAGCAAAAGAGCTGACCTAAACATTTGCTGTACTGGTACATCTGTCAGTTCAAATAATAGGGATTATATAAACCATAAACATTTATTTTCTTGACAATTTAATGCATCATTTTATATCAAAAGTCAACAGATCATCTCTTTTCACTCTTCATCTGGAAAAATGGGATATCTACTTTTAATGGTTTAAAATTAAAAATTATTTCTTGACCCTTGAAATCATATTTAGAAATATATTTTAGATTTAAAAAAAAAAGAAAAGTTTCCTCAACAAACACTCACTTTCTCGTGATGAAGCCCACGAACCAGGTGGGGAAGAAGCCGTTGTGGACGATGAGCGGCACCTGAGTGTCTATGAACCACTTTGAAGTCAGTTCCCTGAGTCTCCCCTCGGTCCCTTCGGCGTGAGAATCCGCTGGTGGTTCTCTCTGCTCCATCCTCGCCCGGTCCTAATCAAAGCCACACAGACAACCAGTTAAGTCGACCCGGCGGTCATTTCCCCAGTGCGAAGGCGAGGCTGTGTTTTAGCTTTCTAATTTGCTTATTTTCCAGGAGGCGTCAACCAAAGCTCAGTGTCCTCATTGTTGTAGGTCAGCACTGGTGTAGCAAGAGCAACTTGATCATTCGTGTGTATGTGTGTACAGTACTTTAACTTACATGTTTTTTAAAAAATAAATCCAATTCGATATTTATTTACTGCTATATTGCAATATCTAATAATTATTAAAAAAAACTCCCCAGAGTCCATTCTCGCTTTTTTTTCTCATGGAACAAGCATTTTATTTACATTGACCTCCCTTGCTGTAATGTCACGCTGATGTTAGGCAAAAATGTATTTTGCATGTAGATATGTGGTTAATAAGTCAGTCATTAATGCAGCAGGGGATCAGTTGGTGTAGTGGCAGTACTTTACCTTGAAGCGAAGTGTCAGACAGGTCCTGAGGCAGGGTGACTTGGTATGTCTCTGATCCTTTGTCCTTGACCCTGAACAGTGGCAGATCCTCTGTTTGTCTTGTCTGTGCAGTGTGCAGCAATCCCTTTCAATCCCTAGAAAAAAAAAACAACGAAAATGAAATATATTCTCAGTTTAATGTAAAGCACATGTACTGCTACCATTAGCTCAGAGGTTTTCTAGCACAGCTGGTGTACATACCTTTCCTTGAGATTACCAGTGTATGGTTTGAACCCGGTGTCATTTCAGCAAACGTTAAAATGCTTCTCTCAACTTCTGAACTGTCAGTATAACTGAGGGAGCATAACCCCGCATGCGAGATATAGACAGATGACATTTACAGTTACACACTTTTTTCCACCGGCTTGGAAAGCAGCAGTGTTGAGGCAACGGCACACACAAAGGCGGTTCACACAGCTCATTTGCATGACAGGGCCGGCTCAAAGTGCTGCTTGAACAAAGCCAGAGGAGCTTCCTGAAGAGAAACGGAAAGTAAGACCGCACAGAAACTGTGGTTTGTGCGCACACAAGCGCGCTGGTTCTGCAAGAGAACATGTTGTTTTACCCACAGACTGTCTGCTTACTGTAGTAATGGGAGATACGTTGCGTCAGCAATTGATCCAACCTGGGGTTTGATCAGGGGCCAAAAGTGTGAAAGGACGGAAACGTTTGGGAAGATTCACTCTGTTTGCTGAGATTTTTCAGGGGCACAAACAAGACACTGATAAGATGAGATATTTCCAGGCCTTGTTTTTAAGGTTCTCGTGAATAATGGCTAACTCATCCCCCCCATGGCTGAGGCAGTCGTCGTGAATCACCTCTTTTGGTTTCTGATCGGCGGCGAGGAGTGTACTGTAGGAACTCCCTGTGGGGGAGAAGCACTAACCAGAAACAGTCTGTGTCATACTGAGCGGGATGAGACGGCGTTTCAGCATTCCCCAATTTCAACGTGGCTCCCACTTTGATCTTAAATGACACACTGCTTCTTTTTCCTCTTCGCCCAGCTGATCCGATCAGCCTCTGAACGTGACACCGGTGTGGTTGTGGTTGTCTGTCTCCCTTCACTTTTCATACAGTCAACCTTACGGGCTTCACATCCATGTTCCAATATGACTAAATGTTGCTACAGTACCATGTGCTAGAATTTCAACATCATCTCAATCCTGTCTCATCTCAACAAAACGGCTTTGTGACTCATTATACGCTCCTCTGGGGGTGTGAGGAGCTTTGGTGTCAAATGGTATCAGTGGTTCCGTGTTTGTAACATTTGATATTACGTGCAAGATATCATAGCACACAAATAACGAACGGTTACTGGCGCGCGCACAACATAGAGATGTATCGACATTGACCGTAGAGGTAAATGGATATTTACGAAAGGAAGGAAGCAAAGGTGCCAGACAGACGGATGGCTAAAATGTTTTATCAGTCTGGTGACGCACCCACAGTGTGTGTGTGTGTGGGAGTGGGAAGGTGGGGGGGCTGGGGTGGTCTTTAAAAAGGTCACAAGTCAGTTGATGTCATGGCAGCAAAATCGAATTGCTTTTGCCCACACTTTCCTTTTAACTGGAGAATGTTTATCCAACAGGTGTCAGCCGTAAGTGTACTAAAATAGTATTCATGTAACTTGTAGCAAAACGCAAGCAGCACATTTATCACAGGTGGTTCCATAGTTCTACTATATTGCCATTATTTAGAACAAATAGCAGAAGACATGGCCCTAAGTGGGGTATACCTTCGCCAAGGCCCCACAGTCACCTTTTATTCAATCAAGCCTAGTCCAATATCAACTCGATAACCATCACTCTGAATTTTAAACCACCCATAACTGCTAAAACCATCATTTAGGCTCACCAGGAGCCACATTGAATTGTACTCATCGTGATTTATTTCATCGAGATCCATGTATTATTATCCATTAACCATGTAAATTTACAAAAATGTCAAAAAAACTAAAATAGACTAAAATTAACTAATCTTATCTTTTAATGTTAAAGAAAGTGAGAAAACGTTTCTGGATCCGTCCCCTTATCTGGATCTACACTGTAAGTTAATGGAGTCTATTCTGGGCCAAGACCCATCATCCATCTAAGTTTCACATAAGTCTGTTCAGTAGTTTTTGTATAATCCTGCTTACAAACCAAATAACCAACAAACAACTGGATACAGGCGAAAAATGCAACCTCAAAATTATAAAAACCCATTCATTCTTGTAGTCGTATTTCGCGTAGTTCTTTCATAAGGTTTTTGAATATCCCATAAAGGAAAGTCCAAACATGGTTGAAACTAAGTCCCACCTCCCACCCACCAGATGGAAGAGAGGAAAATCGGTTGGCACGTGGGGTGGCCAATCAAGATTCTAGGGGGTTTGGTCACCTCCTAGTTACGCCCCTGCCTGGAGGACCCTCATGCATCGTGTCGTGGCACGTTCAGGTCTACAAACATCCATCAGCACAAAGCGAATGAACAATTTGTTCTGTGTTCCAGCAGGCTGAACTTTGTTCTGTTACAGACCTTTGTCCTACTGTATGAGTCACACTGTGCAAGTCAACAAAACAGCTGATTGATTTATTGATTAATGCAGCCTACCGTAGCTCCTTCCAAGACCAGAGAGAATGACTCATTTAATCTTCTCAAGAGCTGCACGGTGTTTCATGCGCTGATCTTCATGTATGATCTTGAATTTCCACTGTTTTATGACCTACTGCATAATGTGATGTAAATGTTGTAGTTGTTTGTTTGGCTTTGATTTTTAGCATCATGGACATATTGAAAGTAAGCACAGGTAGTATGAAGAGAGAGAGAGTGAAGGCTATAGCAGTCCAACTCACATCGAGGATTGTCCAGTTTCGTAATTTTCACTTCACTGCATTTATTTGTAGTTGTATCATTATGCAGATTAGGATTTTACATTCAGCATGGAGGAACACTATAATTATTATTGTTGTACAAAAGTACTCTTTCCGCTCAGTGACAAGTTCATCAGATATTAGGAAGAATGTTCTCAATCTGTTCAGGAGAATTTAATCCTGAGACTGATCTGAGAGCATGTGAAGCTCCAGGCAGCGACAGAATGAAACTCTAATTCTTCCACTTTTTGGTCAAATGTTGTACTTTTCACTCGACAACATTTACAGTTCTTCTCATCAAATTAAGATTTTAATTCTGAAATCTAGGACCAGTTTGTAAAATGTGAACACATTTACAGATTAAACTACACAAAATCACATCAGCTAGGTACAATGGAGCTAACCTTACATTATCAAGCATCAACAGTGATAATCGATTATTACACAAAGGTCATAATGATTGAACCCTTTGTGCCTGAATATAGCTACTTTTGATACATTAAGTTGACCTGTGTTTTTGTGCTAACAGATAATACTTTTACCTCAGTGAGATTTAAATAGGCCTACAAGACTTTTTATTTGTGACAGATCTTTTTTTTTTCATAGAGTGATATTGTTGCTATAATCTTAGCGAATGATCAGAATACTTCTTCCTCTGGTGCTCTGAGATTATATCAAAGCTGCCACCTCCCTGAACTACTGCCTTTTAAACACTGTTAATTCATTTACAATTTACCTGTATTTTCTTTGTGCATAGTTCTTATATTTTTCATACATTTAGCTTGTTGGCTTTTGTTTTTTGTTTTTCTGGTGTTTTGTTCATATAATTTTATAATGTATGTTTTTTTGCTCTGCTGGGGAGTCTGACGCAACAACATGAAACTCAGAAAGAGCAATATAAACAGTATAGATAGTTAACATTAACCCTAAGATATTTACACAATTGCACATTGAGGGAAATATTTACACCAAAGCACATTTAAATAAGGGCCTCAGTGCAATTATGTGCTGTTGGGCCTATGTTGACTGTACATACAACATCTACAAGGCACATATCATATATCTGCCACATATACATACAGTATAATATATGTACAAATTATTTAAAAAATAATTAAAAACACGTGTCATGTAGATATGTTGTATGCACAGTCAACAGGGGCCCAACAGCACATTTTTGCACAGGGGCCCCTTATCTAAATGTATGTAGTGTTTATATTGTTCTGAATGTTTTTTTTCTCACATATATTATCATTACTGTCTTAAATTGATGCTCTTAATTTTTACAATCCTCTTCGCTGCTGTAATAATGCAAATTTTCCCGTTGTGGGATTTATAAAGAATTATTCACAAAGACTGATTAGGTTTTTTTTGTTCCTGTTGTTATTTATTACCTCAGGAATTCCGCATATTTGCACATTGCACATTTATTATCTATTGCACACGTCATGTACACACAAGGACAGTTACTCTATACAATATGTTTATCTTTATTCTAATAGTTTTTTTATTATATTTTTTTTAATCCAAATTGTTATTTTGTTCTTTCCAGTATTTCTCTATTATTGTCTCTATTTTTACTCACTTACTCTTGTGCTGCTCCTTATTTCCCTCTGTACTGCTGTGTTACCTGTGAATTTCTCCCAACAGGGATCAATAAAGGAAACTCTTTAACAATATATTTATTCTATCATATGTTTACCTATCTAACAATTTTAATTTTTTTTATTTTTTTCTATAGACCTCCAGCTACTAGGATCCTTCTGTGACTGTATGAACATTCAAATGTCCTGAACGTTAGATCGCAACTACTCTTCTCTTAGACCTCCACCAGCAGCTGGAGCACCTGAGGGTGCACATCTGGTCAAACAGCGCCACCCAGCGGTTTTCCGCCGCCTCTTCCACTCAAGTCACCCGTCGAAAAAAAAAAAAAACTACACCTCCCATGTTCCCCCTGGGCAGGAGGCAGGCAGTCATGTGGATGGAAACAGGAGTGGGCATCCGCTGCGCTGCACGAAGAAGAAAGTTCGAGGAAAGATGCACGAAGAGGAGGATGGCAGCGAAGCCGGGTCCTGCGCAGCCTCTCGGGTGGTGGTGGCCTCCAGGTCCGTGGATGTGGCCGAGGCCGAGGGCGCGAAGGAGCAGGCCTCCAAGCTGTGCGGCTACCTGAACAAACTGTCCGGCAAGGGGCCTCTGAGGGGCTACAAGCCGCGGTGGTTCGTGTACGATCCGAGGAAATGTTACTTGTACTACTTCAAGACTCCCCAGGATGCCCTGCCGCTCGGACACATCGAGATCGGCGACGCGTGCTTCAGCTACGACGTGGAGGGAGAAGAGGGCCAGTTCGAGATCCGCACGGCCGGGAAGGAGTTCCTCCTCAAGGTAGGAACTTTGTTTTTTTTCTTCTTCTTCTGCATGTTTTAGCTCAGATCTGACCGTGTTGCGCTGTCATTTGTCACTTCCTTTGCCATTGTGGCAAACGGGCAGGCAGACACACCCATTCTAACTGAAGCAGCTTTGATTTGTGCTGACAGGGAGATGATCTGACAACTTCTCAGCAACATCTGGCTTCAAGAAAAAAAATCCACAAGTGAATCATGTGTTTTTTTTCTTCTGGGCATCAGCACATGATCAGCTGATTGCATCAGACGAAACACTGCCACCCCCCATGTTTACATCTGGAGATTGCATGTAACTGTGATTTTTTTTTTTTTTTTTTACATACACATATGAGCTCATCAACCCTCATGACAGCTGTGCCTGTTTTATCTGGAGGAGAGGGGGGGGTCACAGCATCTCATGTGATGCTGAGGGTGATGCTCTGTCATATGACTTGTGGTGGTGTCAGTGCCAACACAGGTGCCTCTGATACTTTTTATAAGCTCAGCCCGGGCCGCCTGCTCGCTCGAGTCTGCATCACTCTCAGCAGATGGAGTGAATAGTTAATACCAAACAGCTTGCTGAGGGCCCCGCAGGCTGGAACTGAGACTGAAACCAGAGTCTGCCCTCATTCACATGACAGAATCAGAATTGTAACCTGTTATTTTTAAAGCGCTGGTGGACTCTTTCATATGTTGTTTTTTAAAATTCCACAGCTGCTATCATAGTCTTGATGTTTCACTGGTCTTTTCCCAATAAAAATGATTGACGTGTGTGTGTGTGTGTGTGTGTGTGTGTGTGTGTGTGTGTTTGTGTCTCCAGGCCCCCAGCAGGCAGGTGATGAACTACTGGCTGCAGCAGCTACAGCAGAAACGCTGGGAGTACAGCAACACGCGGGGCTCTGGCCAGAGGGACAGCTGGAGCTCGCCGACCCTGGCGTACCCTCCCAGCGGCCTCGTCGGCAAAGACAATGGTAGGCGGTTGCCCACACACACACACACGCACACACACACACAGACACTCGCACTCACTGCATCACATCCAGGCACCAAGCTGAGAGTCAACACTTATATCTGATGGATTAATGTTTGCTCAGGTTATTCTGTTGCCCGTTTCCTGTAGAAAAACGGGCCGTGTCACAGTCGAGCGTGCATTGAGCGAGATATCAATAAAGGGAATGAAAGAAAGGGACTCCACCTTATCAGGGTTGTGTTTTATCTTAATGCACCCTGATTGTTCAGACTGCTCGCTGTTTGCAAGATACAAGCTTATCACGGCAGAATAAATTCCGCCTAACAGCATTAACAATACAAAAAGGAGGATGTACTTATATTAATATCATAACCAGCAGGGCCCTCAGCTTTTATGCATCAGCGTGACGCTGCTCACATTCCAGGTGTTGACCCTGGTGAAGGCAGGCAGGTTAGTCACCTGGCTTGACTGGAGGGGAAGTCGGGTAAAAGTGATTCATAAGTTAATGTCTGAAATGTCAGACAGCCCTTGACCCTTTAGTCAGAGAGCTGTGTTGAAATGCAACCAGGCCTCCCACTAATGGAAATTTGTAGCCTCTGGCTGTGAAGACATTAAATGTTTCATGTTGAAAGATTAACTCGACTCGGCTTCACACTAAAACCAAGGTAACAGCTACTGGCTGCGGTGACATGAGCCAGCCTTACTCTGCCGTATTACTCGAAGCTCTCACAGGTTCAGAAGAGGATAAAAGGATTTGTTCTCCTTTTACTGAATACGTCAAAGCAGTCTTATCATTGAAATACTTTAGCTGTGTGTCGGTGGCCACCGGTATCCCTTCCATACTTGGCACCATAATTGTGGAGCTGCAAGCCTTTTTTTTTATACAAACAAATGTTCCCACGCGGTCCCGGCGAATTTCATTGAAGGGTGGATTTATATTTAGCATGCGGGGCACAGAAAATGCTGCGCAGTGTATTTTCTGATGGTGAGAGAGCCGCTCGTGTGACCACAGACATCCACCCTGCTGTAAACGGCAGCCTTGGTAGCTCAAAATATTGCTTCATTTAACTCTGGAATCCACTCGGGGACATCACAGTCTCATTTCCTCAACAAACAATTGAAGCTGCAAAACAGAAGTGGCGGTATGACTCTTCCTTTTATTGTTGTTGTGTTTTTTTTATTTTTATTCTAAGACGCGTTTGTCTTCGAGAAGCTGAGTGACAGCATGGAGAAGGTCCGCAGCGACTTGACGGCCGTGGAGACGGAGACGGAGGGCGGGGGGATGGTGGGGATCCAGTCGGCCAGAGGGCCTTCCGCCGCGTCCACGAACCCCCTCAACTTCTCCCTCAGAAACTTCGGCACAGAACTCAGGTAAGCCTGATGCCGCCGTGTCCCTGCCAAACAGGCACGACGAGTTTGAGCAGTGATGAGGAAAGACGACGCCTCGTCACTTCTCCCTGAGGTTGACGGCGGCAAAGGGGAAATGGTTGCATCCAAAGGTGGCTAGTTGCTCTAGTTTGTGGCCACCAACAAGTTCCCCCAACACAACACAACACATCTGTTCAAATGATGCAACGCGCTGACATCCAAAAAATGTGACGTGGTTTGGAATCCGCTTTGTATCTGCAGCGGAAGGAGAGGTCACTGATAAAGGTGCACAGGAATCTTGGAGGATTTGAGCCGCTGATAACATGTCTCCACACCCGTGTTCTCTACTTTTTGTGATAAGGGTGTTTTGGGATGTTTGCTTGTTGGCTGACATTTTTTTTTGTCTCAATACTGGTGCATGATGAGTCTTATGAACTAAAATAGAGGCTGTTTTTTGTGTTTGAATCTGTAAGTTAAAGGAGACATTATGATCATTTCCAGGTTCGCACATTTATTTTGGGTCACACACCAAATAGGTGGAATAGGTTCACATGCTTGTGCGCTAATAAACACATCGGTTTTGTCATACCGTCCTCTGCTACAGCTCTTAGTTTTAGCTTCTGTCTCTTTAAGGTCCCCCCCCCTCCCGATTACCCAGACTGCTCTGATTGGTCAGCTCACACACGCCTGAGACAGCACTGCTAACAACAGAGCAGCTGTGCTAAATCAATTCCTATATACCAAAGTAACCGTTAGGCAGAAATGATGCAAAAATGTTTGACTTTTTGGGAGCAGTGTTTTCTGTGAGGGGAGAGGGGAGCTTCTGTTGGTGCCGACTTTGAACCTTTGAACTGTCAAACCTTTCACACACACAAGAACATGTATAAAACGCTGATGTCTGATAGTTCTCCTTTTAAGCACGATATCATAACTCATGATCAGAGCAGAAGCAGCAGATGCCCGAGAATGTTAACACCAGAAATGCGATGTCAGAAGATGGGTTTTGGTCGCAGTTATGCTGAATCAGTCATGGTGGGCCGGCTATAGACAGACGCTTTGATAAAAATGGCGATGCGTGTGCCCTGTCAGAGGAAACGTGGCCTAAACAGGTCCAGTGCAGACGAGGTGTGATGGCGTGAACTCGATCGCGCTGCTCAGAAATAGCCGCGCGTTTGCAGCGATCTCACACTCAGAAGTGTGAGAAACACAAGTGTGAAGGCTTGTTGTTAGACACGACCCCGTTTGGTATTATGTGCAAGATAAAATGCGAGGCTTGCATTTGTTATTTTTTTCCGAGTTATTGTTTGATTTTACAAAGAAACGTTTCTCCCATAGAGGGGAACCTGGACATGCTGATATTGCAGAGAGAGCTGTATTATGTATTTCCTTTTACCTGTATGCAGCTGCAGTTCTGTCGTCCAGACAAAACAAACAAAAAAACGACGACAACAAGGCTGTTCGTGCTCGTGGTATTATTGACAACATAGCAGGGCATGAGGCTTCCCTGCAGTTTGTCCTTGATCCCTGTGTATTTTTTTAAAAAAAGCTTTCACATCATAGCAGCCGCTGATAAGACTGAATGTCCACAGTGTTGGTCTTACTCACCCTTTTGTCTGGTTTCTGTTTCTGTCAGGAACTCCATGTCTTATCTGCGGCAGGGGAGAGGAGGCGAGAACAGACGCAGTGTGTTCTACACTAGCAACAGCAGCGCAGAAGACTGGGAGCTGGTGGATGCTCCACCCAAGGACTTCCCTGAACAGAAACCTCATCCAGACACACACAGGCGTACGTCCATTGCTTCACTCATTTGCTCACTGCCGTGACTAGTGGATGAACAATGCGTGTTTCTGTCTGCTTTAAACCTCCTGAGTCTGTTGTTCATTTCTACCAAAAACACCAAAGAGTCATGCAGTTCTCCTCTCTCTCAGATTCCTTTGGGTCGGCGTTCGACTTCGTGCGCAACCCTTCGCGGCCTAAGAGGCCTTTGCTTCGAGACATGATGGGCTCCGGAAGGTTTGGGCGCAACAGTTCGGAAAACGTCCCAGCGGAGTGTAACGGCAGCAAGCCTTTTGAGCTGCAGCTTCGCCTCCAGAGCCAACAGGAAGAACTGAGCCGCATGCAGCAGGAAGACGCCAAACTCAGAGAGGAGCTGGCCGGTCAGAAGGTACGGCGATCCCACTCGTGCATATAACATGAAGACATGATTTACAAAGAGTATGAGCTAATGCTTATACTTATTTAGATTGGGTACGCAGTGTTGTTAATACTGAAAGAAAGTATTTATAGTTTTTGAAAGACAGGAAGGTATCAAGTACTTTAAAGTCATTTAGACCTTTGTGATGGTGTGGTCAGCATTTTTGGCCTTGCCAGTTGGTTGGTCCACCACTTCAGTCCTCAATCATCTCAACAACTTTTATGATTGGCTCACACCAGCGCCTGATCGTAACTGTATTTTGTTTTGTGGCTGATACCGAAATTAGGAAGTACATACTTACACGCAGAATGATATGAAAATACACATTATTCTGTCCACAATGACATCGTTGCCTTGAAACAATAAACTTCACAGGGATTCCGATAATTGAAGTTGCCCCTAAGCAGCTGTTTCCACGTTATATTCTGTAAACGTATCAAACACCATCATTAGGTCGAAATTTAAATGTGCACAGCACTTTCTCATTTCATGACCAAATGCCTGGAAAATCGATGCCATTCTCAGACTTGGCTGCACTAATTACAAATGCTAGCATGCTACGCTAAAATGGTGAACATACTAAGCATTATTCTTGCATAGCATCAGCATGTTGTCATTGTGACTCTGTTAGCATGCTGGCATTACAATTTAGTTCAAAGCACAGCTGATGTACTCTCAGTGTTTTAATTGGATTATTGTGCCTTGGTATCGTTATCATGCGTAAATTAGACCAACCTCATTTTTGCCATTCCTTATGTTACTTCAATAAACCTTTGTTACATTGCTGTTGCTCCATGTGCACGTATCTTTAAAACCAAATATTCTTCTGTCAGTCTGTTTGTCGCTCATTACACCATTTGTCTTGGCTGAAGACTCATTTAGACTTGATAAAGAGCAGCTTTTCTTCTGTTTGATTCCTTAAAAGTCCTCTCTTACCAGTGTTTCTTGTTTACGATAATTGCAATATTCAAAAAGATGCTGCAAAACACCACGACTTCATAAAGTGTGATTTATCCTGAGTAGGGGGAAAAACCAAGTTGACTGGGGTGCTTTTTTATTTTCATTTTTATTCATTGGGCACAGGCCTGGGGGTTGTGGTGCCTGACTGGGCGGTTTGGTGCAATCATCATGCTCTCACTAATACAGGAAGACAGCGAATGATTAGTCATGCTTCAGCAAGAAACAAGGAAACAGCAGTTCTGCTAACAACAATCACAGCTGTGTCGTTCCTTCCCGCTGCTCTCTGTTCTTGTTTTACTGTTTTGGGACCGGCCCGATTGGTCACAACGGCTGCAGCGCGAGTCGGATGAATGTATAATGCATGTGCGTATTCTTCCCCCTGTCAAGTGTTTCACTGCCAGCTCCAAATTTACCAGGAATTTACTGAGTAACCGAGTCAGATGGCTGCGCTGCGTAGCCGTTGTAGGAAACATTCTGTCACTCCTGACTCCTGCTCAGGTCGGGCAGACTGAAGCCAGCATTGTGTTGTCAATAACACTGCTTCGCTGTATGTGCTCCAGGTAACGTTGGGCCGAGACTGAATTTGATAATCGCATTAGGCCCATACTCTTATTAAAGGTGCAGCCAAATGACAAAGAACGGTGTTTTCCCACAAGCCGTCTCTCGGCTTTTTGCGCCGAAGTTTCATTATTACATTTCCAAAATGGTGACGTTTCTTTGCGGACACTTTGTCAGCACTTCCTGCCTTTGTCAGAGAACTTTGCCAAAGAAAACTTTTAACTTTTCTTGTTTGTCCTTTTTATTGCTTGTTGTGCCTGTGTGACCGCGTAAATGTGGCGCATCAGTGCGTTCACGTGTGAGCCAAGTATCTGCACACTGCAGCAGACCTAATGAAATACACAACTATGACAAACTTTCGTTATTGAATTTCATGCTCTGTGATTGGTTTAACGGGGCGTAGTGGTGCTACATGTTGCTGCTTGGGTCAGCATGACTGTGGCCTCTGTGAACGAGGGGAAAAATTTTTTGCAGCCAGTGTGGTTAGCCACTCACATCCTGACGCATCCTAGTGCATGCAGTTAGTACATGATGTTGTAAACAATGGCCACACTCAATATGGTGGTTTTTTTGCAGGGTGAATTGGTGCCGGGTATGATGCTGGGCGGTCTTTGTTTTAAGTTCAGGTGGCCAAGGACATCAAATTAACCTGGAACTCCCAACAGATCGAACGAGTCAGCTACATTTTAAATGGAGATCATGATCTCCAATCCCACATGTTGACCAAAAAAACACCCTGTTTACTTAACCAGGAGCTGGTGAGACTTCTGCAGCAGACTCTGAGAACCACCCAGTGCGACAGGCAGCCAGCGCAACGTCCAGCCCCGGCTCCGGACTCTCCTGCGGCATCAGACCAGACTCAAAGTCCAGCAGTGACTCAGGGAGAGATCGATCAGTTGGAGGCCCTGCTTCAGGAGAGGGATGGACAGATCCAGTCCCTCTGCGGCCACATGGAGCGTCTGGCCCTGGAGAAGGACAGTCTGCAACAAGAGCTGAAGGGCCTGAAAATAAAGGTGGGGGAGATAAACGACCAGCTGGGCATGCTGATGGAGACCATCCAGGCCAAGGATGAAGTCATCATCAAGCTGTCACAGGAGAGCTCCGAGCAGAGCGGCAACCCAAATGATCCTGGCTCACCGTCTCCTAACAAAGACCAGCAGGAGGTGGACATCCTCAAGGTACAGACGGAAACACTTATGTTATTATGAGAACTGAGAGCGCTCATTCGGGTTGAATTTGTAAACTAAACTGAACGCACGTTTCTCCAATTTCAGGACAGCCTTCAAGGCTACAAATCCCAGAACAAGTTCCTGAACAAAGAGATCCTGGAGCTGACGGTGTTACGCAGAAATGCAGAGAGCAGAGAGAAGGCGCTGGAAGCAAAGGTACGAGCGCGTTGACGGTGCATCACTCTGTTATTAGAAACAGGAAGTCTGAGTAGCTTTTAGGGGAAGTCCAGCGTGGACCTCAGCTGGTGCCCTCTAAACCTAAGATGCCAAGTAGGAACAATGAGTAACCAACTGTAATCCTGCTCCTGTTCATGCTAACGTGATCCTGCTGTCTCTGCTGCAGTGCACGGCCCTGGAGGCCAAGCTGTGTCAGGTGGAGAGCAAGTACCTGGTGCTGCTTCAAGAAGTGAAGACCCCGGTGTGTTCGTCAGAGCAGAGCCCGGCCCGCGAGGTCATCTCCAGACTGCTAGAGGACGCGCTGCAGGCCGAGAGCCCCGACCAGCAGGAGCAACACATCTTTAAACCGAACACCGTCAGGTACGGACGGGGCCTTCCTGAACCCATTTATTCATATTGAAGAGTACGTTCAGTTTGTCTGTAATGGATAACAGATAACAGATTTACTTTAAGGTGTTATTATGAAGTCAGTGATGATTGCACAATGTAATGGCTGTATAGTAATTACACAACAGTTGAAATCCCTGAATTCTCCCTGAAAAGATTCATTTCACGCGACGACCTCATCTGCTTTCATTTCTCTATCATCGACTAAATGAATGAATGAACTTGTGCTTGTTCTCACGACCTTTTTCTTCTACTCTCCCCTCCTGTCCTGTTTGTGCAAGGGAAAACTCAAACTATGTTTTTTTACTCTGTATGAAATTGAAACAGTTTCCGGTGTTGAATCGTTTCGTCACAAAAATTTGGCAACAAATTCAGCGTTTCCTGTTTTCCTTGTGGCTCTCAAGACAACAAGAACTTAGATTATTAGTCATTTTGTCAGAATTTAGAATAATCCAGTTAAGTTTCTCGCATATTTCCATTTTCTGCTTCTTTACACTTCCTCTCCGCTGCAGTTATTTTATACATTTAGTTACTGGTAACTTGGCAGACTCAGATTGTTCAGCGTGGATACCCTATGATTCATGACGTGTCACCAATGAGAGGGCGTTGTGGGCGAGTGATGAATACTGACAGACAGACAGAGGATCAGAGCATCAGAGCCAACATTTTTTAATTGATCTAGTTTATCGGCAGTTGCACACAAAAGAACAAAGACGTCGATCATCTGAGCGATGCTGAATATCGTCCTGGTTAATCTGCCACATGGAAACGTGAGAGGGGAGGAAGTTGAAAAGTCCTCTGTTTCCGCTCAGTGTTGCAACAATTACGCAGCATTTAACATCTATACTAAGTGTTGCAAAGATAGTGACTAAATGTAGATCATATCACATCATGTCATAATGGGAAATTTTCAGCACAGCTACACTGAAGTGAAATAGAAAACAATCCACAGCGGCGTCGCTCCTTCAGTAACAGAGGCCTAAAGTTCTTTGTAGGCATGGCAGTCCTCACATTACCTCAGAAGCCTTTCATAGACATTAATCCGACGTTGTCACCAGACCTGTTTTACATTCACTAATGACTGCATTTCATTTTCTCAACTGGAAAAACTTGATCTACTAATTGGCATGTTCAGGCATGTCCCCGTCAAAATACGTTGTTTAGGTAATCCATAAGTGATCGAGTCATGTTTGTATCCCTAAAATGTTGCTAACTTCTGTGCTGGCTTGAATGACGTTTCCTCCCTGCCTTGGTTTATCGTCAGTGAGTACGACGCGTATGGCTTCAAGACCGTCCCTGAGGAGGAGGAAGAGGAGGAGAAGCTGGTTGCGAAAGTGAGAGCTCTGGAGCTGAAGTCCCTGTCCATGTGTGACCAGGAGGTGTCCGTCGGGGTGAAGTGGGAGAACTACCTGGCCAGCACCGTGAACAGAGACCTGGTGCGATCCCCTGAGCTCAAGGCCCTGATTCGCTGCGGCGTCCCCCACGAGCACCGCTCCCAGGTGTGGCGCTGGTGCGTCTCCTTCCACGTCAAAAAGTTCCGGGACCAGCTGACGCCCGACTACTACGAGACCTTACTGAACGTGGCCCGGGACAAGCCCAACCCGGCCTCGAAGCAGATCGAACTGGACTTGCTGCGCACTTTGCCCAACAACAAGCACTACGCCTCCCCGAGTGCAGGCGGCATCCAGAAACTCAGGAACGTCCTGATGGCCTTCTCCTGGAGGAATCCAGACATCGGCTACTGCCAGGGACTGAACAGGTTCGGGACAACTTCTGGTATCCTCCTTTTTCTTTCTCCTCCCTCAGGCCTTGTAACCATTACATGTCATTGCGTGTTACTCCCTCAGGCTTGCAGCTATCGCCCTGCTCTATCTGGACCAAGAGGACGCCTTCTGGAGCCTCATAGCCATCGTGGAGGTCTTCATGCCAAGAGACTATTACACCAAGACTCTGCTTGGCTCACAGGTAAACAAGCTCAAAGGTTGTGTGTCTTTTTTTCTTTTTTTTTTTGAGGACACGGGGCCAAATTCCAGGCTTCTGCTGTGTCAGCAATTTCACAGTCACGTGACTGAGGCCGCTGCTCGTGAGTAATCAAAGAAAGAATGCAGTGCAGTAAACAACGGCGGTTGTTTTCTCGCGTCTGCGCAGGTTGACCAGCGTGTGTTCAGAGACCTGATGAGTGAGAAGCTGCCGCGGCTCCACGCCCACTTCGAGCAGCACAAGGTGGACTTCTCCCTCATCACCTTCAACTGGTTCCTGGTGGTGTTTGTGGACAGCGTGGTGAGCGACATCCTCTTCAAGATCTGGGATGCCTTTCTCTATGAGGGACCGAAGGTAAGAGACGGAGGAGAAAGTGAAACCGTGGTCCCTCTGATCTTGACAGAGACAGAGACATGTCCTGACATGTTCACAGAGTTCTAGAGGAACTTTAAAAAAATTGTGATGTGGCCATTCGGTCAGCTGAGTTTAGATTTTTTACCAGCATGCTCTGTTGAATTTCTGCTTTGTTAGCTGTTTATTATGTATTCTTGTCAAAGCATTATGAATAAAACGTCCACTGGAGAGAATAACCAATATGTAATAATCCTGCAACTCTGCAGTTCTTCTTCAGGTCCACAGAGCCTTTTAGCTTTTTTTCTTTTTAGCTTTATTTTAGCTTGTTGTTTTGGTTTTGAATCCCACAAGCTGTGCCGTTATAAACCTCATTTCCAGCAGCAAAAAGCTCTCACAAACTCACTATATACTACCTGCACAACACCAACTGTCAGATGGACAAAGTTGGCAATCTTTTGTTGAAGAAAGAAAGAAAGAAAAAAAACAAAAAACCTAGCCAGCTAAGACTGACACATGTTATTCAGATGAATACATAAACAAAAGGAGTGTCAATTTTGGGCCTGCTGATGTTGCTCGATGTGCAAATAGCCAGTTGTTTGCTAAGATGTTAGCTAAACGTTTTTATGTGGTAATGTACTGACACTTAATGGTTTTAGTTTGTAGCAGAAAAATCAATCAATGCATTTTTTAAACCTGCTAGAACTGAGTTTTGGCCACCAGGGGGCAGCAGGATTAACACTGACTACCAAGTTGTCACTGTTCAAATTATCATTCGGGTTCATTTGAAGTGTTTGCATTCACTGATGAATGTGAGTCCAACATTCACTCTCTCCTTTTTTTAGTATGTGGTGTCCTCCGTCTCCTGAGGGAAACAGCCGGTTATTTAGCTTCTAAACGATCCGCTTTGTTCACCAGCTGGTCACTAACTTTGTCCATCTGCCGGTTTTGTTGCCGGGCCTGTAGTGTACAGTGTAAAGCTTTTTACATGAGAGACAGCAGCCTCCTGTGGCTGAAATCAACACAATCAGGAGAAACCAAAACATGGAGTCCAAAGCTTCTGTAAAGCTTGTGGAGTTGGGCGATAACTCTCTGCATTCATTCCTATGAGCGACCACTTTCACAGTCAGTCATGTGATCAGTGATCATATATTTATCATTTCAGGGTCTGTGGTGGCAAACAAGCTTTAGTTCAACTATTGTATCAGCTGTTAATCAGTAAATAACTGAACATACTGTGCTGCATGCTCAGACGAAATACTGTTGTGCCCACACGCTCGTCTTAACAGCGGCTTGTTTTCAGTCTGGTAATGTGGCCTCGCATGTCAGATGGATGATGTGTGCCGCGCGGTGCGTGAGGCAGATTTCACGCCTTTGATCATTTTTCCTCCACAGATCATATTTCGCTTCGCCCTCGCTCTCTTCAAGCACAAAGAGGAAGAGTTTTTGAAGTTGCAGGACTCGACCGCCATCTTTAAATATCTCCGCTGCTTCACACGCACCATCCTGGACTCGAGGTACAGTGACTGACGGTTTTGTAAATGTTACAGACGGTGACGATTGGTTCTGGTTTTTCGCCATCACGTGCACAAAGCACCGTGCATTCAGACATCTCTGAGGACGGCGTGTCTGCAGGACATAAGAAGCGAGATAATTAACCCTGGAATAGCTGATCGTATCTTCTTGCTGTGTGACAGGCTGGTGTACACAAACTGAGTCATCTGCAGGTTCTGCATTTGTAGACATGGCAACCAGGGATGCACGATATGGATATTTTTCAGTACGGAAAGCAGATAAATACCTGCCTCTCATGGCCGGAACCGATAAGATAAAACATACTTTCTCTCTTTTTGTACTTTCAGCTCCTCTTTGAATACTAGCAGAATATGTATTGCAAACTGCAATCATGTCTCCCGCTGAAACTTCTTCTTCTGCTTTTTCTTCTTCTTCACAAAAGACTGGGGTACTTCCATAGACCGGGGTTTGTTTTGGTTAGCAGGGGAAACAGAAATATGAATTTACTAGGCCTGTGCCAACATTGTATATTATGAACATAGCGATATTTGCCATCGTGTGCAATATTTACCTGAGAGGAACCAGCCTGAGTGTATTCTAAACTTAACTTCAATTTCTTACAGTGTCATTTCTAATGCACCTGATGTCAGAGGCTATTTTGTTGTGTTTGCGATTCATTCTTTGCGGTAAAGTTCTAATTGAAAAGTTCTTATTTATGTTATTTTGTTATTTAAAAGTATGTGTTTCTGCAGAGAGAGGTAACGAAGTGAACAGCATATCAATCTCTCAGCCCTTTATTTATTCATACTATTAATACTACTAATCAGCATACAAATAAAATAAAATACTTGATTATAAATTATTATTTAAAGAAAAACCCTGAAACATTGCCCCCTACCCCAACAATAATATTGTCTATTGCAATATTTGAACAGGACAATATGGTGACATTAAAAAAAACCCAAGCCTGGAGTCTACCTTCAGTAAAATCAGTCACGTTGGGATCTCTTGCATAATGATTAGGTAGAATTATCTTTATTGACCAGAGCATGTTGAACAATATAAAACCAACCCAGGCTGACAGAACTGTCTCCTTTTCTTTCTTTCAGGAAGCTGATGAGCATCGCTTTCGGGGACATGAACCCGTTCCCCATGCGGCAAATCCAGAACCGCCGCTCCTTCCACCTGGAGAAGGTGCGCCTGGAGCTGACGGAGCTGGAGGCGATCAGACAGACCTTCCTGAGGGAGAGGGAGACGACTCAGGACGGACGGAGCTTCGTCAGCGACGACGAGGAGGATAACTGACCGTAGCCTTGTCACGTTTCCCCGGCACTTGTGGCTGAAGTATGAAGACGAGAACCTTCATCACCAACGCCGGTGATGTGCTGCAGCTTGTAAAGGGATTTTATTTTTCCTAAAGAATTGTTGGAGTTCAAATCAGAGCCGGAACAATCAACTTTCTATCGAGCGAAAATCGCATGGAAAGACCAAAACATTACAGCCGATCAGGCTTTCTATCAGTATTCCTGCCATTGTTTTGTTTTTTTTGTAAACGCCTTATTTGTTGTATGCTCCTGTGTTTATGTGACAGTACGCTGTGTTCACGGCTCTTCAACCATCAGTGCCAAGCTACACTCTCGCAGTCCCAATCAGTATTTCTAAAAACATGGCTGTGATCTTTTAGTAGTCTGCAATTTTATACCTTTTTAAGGACTGATTGTATTTTTTTACCTTTGATTCTCTCCCCCAGTTCCTTCCTTAAATGTCTTAAAATTCTCTTTTTTTCCTCCCAATATTGCCACTCAACAACACATCGTATGTGTTTGATCCCTGTGTCTCATGATGCACTTGAATCACTTATGCTGAAACTCAAATTTTGCTGAAACTTAGAAATTAAGTCTTAGAGCCGACTGATCGCTACGTCGCCCTAGAATGTACATATCATTCCATACTCTTCTTATTGTCAACGTATTTTTATACCACTTAATTACTTACATTTCCCCAAAGCTCGAGTCGGAGGAGCTCAAACTATTTTGCACCGACCGTTTTCTTTAAGGAAAAATTCAATAAGAAATGAAAAATTCAGTCATTATTGCCTCACCCTCGTGCGGACGGAGAGTCGGGTGACGCTGCGTGGTCAACAAAATATTTCTGGAGCTTCAAAACAGTGTAATTGAAACCTACGGAAGCCCCAGGAGCCCTTTATAAGCCAAACATTTTTTTTTTGTATTCCTGCCTAAACTTGCTGCTCTTAAGTGTTTCGTTTTTACTCTTGCTCTTGATTTAAGGTGTTTTAAAGGGTTCAGTCTCCTCCGACTACAACCTGGTTTTACAGTACATGCAGAATGCTGGGATCCATTTTTTTCTGAGCCCCGTCTGAAAATGCTGTCTGTATTTGCATCCATTGTCCTCCGAGTGTCAGTATAACACTTGTCTACTCAGTGTTTACGCCGCTTCCCAGGTACCCTCCACACAGTATGAAGTTTGTCGTACTGGATTTTCAGCTTTGGATGACGTGTCTCTGAATTCAAGTCTGTCAACGATGTTTTTGTTTTGTTGTGCAAAAAATGAAAGTAACATTTTGTAATCGATGAGGGAAGTATTTCAGGAGGTTGCTAAACATGTGTAGCAACGTCTCTCTCGCCTTCCACGTCCAGGTACTTTAAAGACGACAGTTCACTCTTCAGCATTCTGATCTCTGTTACACCTGTTTTAAATCTCGGCTGTGTAGCAAACCAGAACAAAAAAAGGGTCAATGTTCCACGCGTCAAAACTTGTTTCTCTTGTATGCTGATTTATTGTTTACAGTTTAAACTTTTGAATATCCTTTTCACTCTGAGCTGTTTACAGATCTGACGACCGTCTCGCTGCAGTCACAGTATTGTCAGCCGTAGCATCAACCTTAACTTTTTCTTTGATGGAACACATGAAGTTGTGAACAAATGGCAGAATTGTTGTTTTTGTTGGGTTTTTTTTTATGATGGAAATAGAAATGGAAAGAGACAGTGGAAGCACATGTCTGATTAGTTTTCCTTCGTGAGAGCCGGCCTCTCGTGAGATCAACATTTTCAAGATTTAAAAAAAAACAAAAAAAGTTTCTTTAGGTTTTGTCAGAAGGCTCATACAGTAGGTTCTCAGTGTTTACCCGTATTCTATTCTTTGGCTTCTTTGTTGTCGGTTTTCACGTTGAATAAGCTACATTTAATTTGTTATCATCCTTTCTTTAATTTCTTTCTTTCTTTTTTGCTTTTTCCCAGCAACGTATTGCACAAGAATACTTCAGAATATTATCGGGCACCTCACCCCTTTTTTTTTTTTTTTTTTT
>CAEMYA010000177.1:4881161-4916545 GCA_903131615.1 Diplodus sargus | reverse complement strand
CACGTCGGTCTCTGTGGTGTAATGTTCGATGTTAATCTGTATCCACTCGATGATGAAAAGTGCCACGCTTTTTGTGTTACTGCAATAAGCACACGCCACTGTATGCTTTTTGTAACGCCAGTTAAGAGACTATTTCAATAAACAAACGGCTGAACCGAGTTTGCTCTGCCTCGTCTGTAGTAATCCTCGCTTCCCTAAAACGCTTAGAATAAACTCCAGTCTCATCTTTATTGATAGCCGGCCTACTCTCTCACGCTGCAGTTTCATAATAGAGCCATCAGGGGGAGGGACTTGTGAGGACACAAAAGCCTGATGGTTGCTGCCGCAAGTGACAGAAAACAACAGGGAGGCTGAAGGAGCAGTTTTTTTGTGTGTGTGAGCTCATACATGAGGAGAGCGGAGCAACTGTAGGAGAAGTTTACCATCAGCTGTGACAAGAAGGTAAGACAGTAAAAGGTTTGGTCGCTGTCAGTGTTGTTGAGCCATTTAAGTGTGACAGGAAGTTTTGCGGTATTTCAAGTTTTCTCAGAAGTTTGTGGTCTTCACAGTTCATGTTCACTCTTACAGTGCACATTTAACTGCTGTTTTTATGTATTTAATTCTAATTTAGAGACGTAGATTTTTTTTTTTTTCTAGTGCTGCTAATGTTTAACCAGACAGAGTGTTTCATAACAGGGGCACATTTCATAGATGCCCTAATTACCCCAAAAGCTCTTTTCTTTTTAATTTCTAATCCTGTTATAATCACACAAACACTGTTGCACTGCTCGGCTTGGCACAGTTCTGCTCATTACAACCTTAAAGCCAATAATCAGCATTTGGACGAGGAGGAAGACGGACTCAGACTAATTTATTTCCTATGCCATATGGCAAGTTATAGTGCATAGGCTGCCTCAGCAGTGAAAGTCTGAGATGGAATGCTTTACAGCAAGCTGGAACATGTAGTTAACTTTGTCACGGCTCCAGTCAGATATGAACAAGAACACCTCTTTGTATCAGCAGGGTTGGACTGGCGGGGAGAAGTCTTCAAGCGGTGCACATCAAGGAGAGAGAAACCACGTCAATGAAGACACCTGGCATGGCGGTGTTCAAGCAACAGAATGTGGATGATTTCTATGAAATTGGAGAAGTACTGGGGAGGTGAGTATTTACTTTCTCAAAGCCGTCTAATGAAGGGAGTGCAGAGTCGCAGATGTTTAATTGCGGCTCACGGAAAGTGATCCTCCTCCACTGTTTGTGTGTGTGTGAGTCAGGGTGTGATTCAGCTCTCTGCTGCCCGGCATGCCTCTTGACGCAGTGGTCCCCGGTGTGTACGTAGGTATGCAAACAGCTGGCCTGTTAAAGCTTGAAACGGGGAGTGTCGCTGTGTTGAAGTAGGCTGAAGTTTACAGCAGGAGATAGGGTTTCAAAGGTAAAACGCACTCCGAGAAAACATGACAGATATGATTCTTTCTGCTTTGGCAAAGAGCTGATCCTGGGTGGTGCATCAATAAGTTGAGGAATGTTAATCAAGCCCATGCAGAGCAGACGTCAAGGAAACCGGCTCCCATGGGGAAATGCATTAAAGGAAGTTGGCCAGGTGCAATATGGATTTGAGGAAGCTACAAATCCATCTTTGCACGGAAGGGCAGCTCGGGCATGTGCAGCGCTCGCTAACAGATAGAGAGGGCGTGAAGGGAAAGCGTCTGACCTCTAACCTTTCACTGCTGGGCTGTGTATACACCATGTCCCAGTATGCGCTTGTCAATTTAGTGTTGCATCTTCTTTGACACACCCTGACAGGATGAGCTAAAAGCCCACTGTTGAAATGGATGCTCCCTAACCAGAATGTAGGAAAGGTTTCGTGTCCGGCGTACATTGTGTATTAAATCGAGGATTCCTCGTAGTTTTTGCCTCGAATGAAAGGATATTATTTGGAAAGACTGGTAATCCACTTAGATGAAGACAGGTGCCATTTTTCAAATCTGGCAGCCTTTATAAGTTGCATCTAATGGTTCATTAAAGGAGCACTATGTAGTTTTGGGGAAGACATTTTAATCAGAAGAGAAAGACTGTCTTAAACAAACTGTTTGTTTTCACGACTGAATAAACTGAATAAACAAACTGACCTTGGGTTAGGGTGACCTAACTTGTTTATTCAGTTATGGTAAAAGTAAATATCTCTAAGTTGGTATTGTTGCTTTATTAATATTGTATACTGTTGGTTTAAATTGCTAGTCTGCCCCTTTAATGGTTAATAAATCACATGGTAATGCTTTATAGATCAGTTATAAGACCTTAATAACAACAGCTTCTAATGGATTAGATTTTTACTCCATGAGAAGTAATTAATGCGTGTATTTATAAGCAGTTATGAACTTGTAGAACTGAAGAACCTTTAGAACCCTTTAACTATAATAATTACTTTTTAAAAGATAAATAAAGCATTTAGTTACAATAATAATATCCGTCATTTGATTATCAATAATAATAAAAACCTTACAAAACCCTTTTATAATTAAGTTCCTCCTTAAAGCGTTTCTCAGTAAGCGCCTTATTGGAGAGTAATCCTGGTGAATGTTTCAGGTTTTTTTTTTTTTTACATTTTTATATCGGTGAAATTTCCATAAATTTTTGTGATGCAGGATCTAAATCCTCCATACCAGACTCTCCAGCTCAGAACACACAGACCGCGCAACAACAACATCACATTTCCACAATATTCTTACTTAAAACAGCAATATTTGCAAAGTATCCTTTGTAGCTTAAGATGCATTGAATCTCATTTTAAAAGAGTTGACTGAGCCCACGCTACATCTAAAAGCTCACTGCTCTGTGTTCTGTGTGAAGAGAGGTGTGTGCATGTGTTGTTTAAACACTGACAATATCACTGAGCTGTGGTTTGCAAACATGTTGCTTGAGGAGAGGACTCGGCTTGTGATGTGAGCTCGGTTCGTGTTGAGCACCAACGTCATGACAAAACGCTGTTGTGGCTGAAAGCCGCAGATGTTCGCAACCGGAAGCAAGAAAGTCATTTTCAGTTCGAAGGTGTCTGAGAATTTTGTCACCAGTTCAGCGGCTGGATTTTTTTTCTGCTTGTAGTTCTTGTTGTGTCAGCTTTGTCCTGAGTGCTTGGGGGACGCAGCCCGCCCCGCCCACGGTTTTTGAGAGCCTCTTGGGTTCAGACCTCTCCACCATCCACCACAACAGAACTGTTACTCAATCATCCCCTCTAGAGGGTGGGGAAATTTAATGAGGGGGGCCATAAAGTGATCTGTGATGTTCTGTGCTCTCTGGAACTGTTGCGCCATCCGCCACAGGAAAGTCAATTAATCATACTGTCCACCCCCTATGGATGGATCTTAATGTCACGGGGCCCCACGCAGTTGTACTCAATGTTTCTTTCCACTGGTGACGTGGAAGAGTTTTTGGTAAACCTATCTGTAAAACAAGCCTTTGCTTTGAGTTGTGAGGCATTTACCGACAACTTATCCTGTCTTACCATCTGAGTGATGAGACTGACGTTGACATACAGTAGGATGTGTCTCAGTGTGAGCCCACAGCTGCCACCTGCCCTCCCGTGAGACTGGTGAAACTGTGGCGAGCTGTTATACAAGTGACCGTCATGGCAAGGCGGAGGAAAGAAGGACCTCTGAGCAGATGGTAGAACCCTACCTGTCAACAACTGATTCATTCTTGGTCATAACACTCTAGACCCTTTTACCCAATGCCCTTACTACCACGTTTGTGAGATACATTGGTCATGAAACACTAATTGCGTGAATCTTTGTTAGTCATCATCAAGCAATGTCAGAAATTCACAGGATACGCTGTTGGATGGGAAGTTCCATTGTCTTTGCGTGCCCGAACAGAAATAAATGGCTTGTAAACTTCCTCCTCATTTTGAAATCTTGATATGAACCCTCACTTGCCGCTCGTCCCTTTGTACAGAAAGTTGTGAGTGTGTAGTATTTTAGCAACGTGACTCTGTCTGATGGCAGCGTCGGACATTCAGCTTCCCCAGAGGATGAATCCTACTGACTTCAGCCATTCTCAGATCGTCATACCTAAATGACTGACTACATTGTTTGTCATTGTCTCTCTAAATGACATGTTTGTAATCATTCCCAAAACAATATAGTTGTATTGTATCAGCGGTGGACTTACCGTACCTTTGTCGTACGATTGCAGTTTCCTAAGGTTTAGGCGTGAAAAGTGCTTGGTTAGGATTAGGAAGATATTGTGGTTTGGGTTGAAATCACTACGTTACATCTATGACTCCTGATGAGGAACAGCTGTTTTCATGAAATGTCTCAACAACTATTGGATGAACTATTTGTTTCATTTATGGACTCCTCAGGGTGAAATGTAATTACTTAACTTTACATCAGGCACTGCCACCATCAGGTTAATTTAATTTGTGGTTTACCATTGACGGTATATATTTGGTTGAAGCTTCTGATCTTAAACGTGAAAACCAATAGTTGCGCTTTAATGGCTGGCAGGGGCCACTTCTGTTTCAGAAGAAGTCCGATTGTATGTTAAGCTTATGAGAAAATGACCCTATTTCTTACTTGATTTAATACCTCAGTAATGATGTTTATTTTGTATAATGTAAGTATGGTCTCACTGATAGAAAAATAGTTAAATTCATGCATTTGGGTGTCGGCACCTGTGATTGACAAGTTGTTACTGCAGTGTGTTCCTTGAGATCTCAGTAAGATCCAATCAAGATATCTTTATTCGCTCCACTCTCTGGTCAAAATATGGCTACTTCTAGCCCCAAATAACCAAGATGAGAATGGCTGTAATGCCAAACCTGAGGCTCAGGTCTAGATGGTAACCCCAAACTGGGCAAAGTCATCATTTTAACCCAAAGGCTGATCTTTCCCTGTTTCTGTGTGTCAGCCTTAACAGATCTTAACCACGGCATTGTCACATTATGAAATATTATTGTGGTAGACCACAAACCGGTGTGTGTTATCACGGCAGGTTCAAACTTGTTTGCAACCTTGCAAATCTCAGAACTTTCCCATCAGCCGTAACTGTAGGCTACCTTGTGTACAGTGCTAATTAGCAAATGTTAGCATCCTGACACGCTAAGACTAAAATGGTGAACATGGTAAGCATTGTATACTTGTCAAACATTAGCATGTTAGCAATATCCTTATGAGCATGGAGGCATGTTAAAGTCATCATTTATCTGAAAGCACCACTGTCTTGACACTCAGCACATCCACACAGAGCTGCTTTCGTGGCTGCAGACTATTAAATTACTCCAATATCTGCTTCCAAACACATACAGGGAGACTGAAAAGGTCACGTTACACCACACTTGTCATGCAGAGTATTTCCAAATATGCCTCCGGGCACTGCCATATTTGTAACATCTCGAAACACTCTGCAGGTTTGTTCAGAGGGATACGAATCAGAGACATGTTTCAGTTTGGAGAGGATGCAGGGAGGGCAGCGATGCACACAGTAAGGCCTCCGCACACTTGATGTGTTGAAGTGAAAAGAGCTGACAGTCGCGAGGCAGACAGGTGCTGCTGATGAGCGCAGCAGAGTGCCAGAATTTCTCCAAAGGGATTTACTGTACATGATGTATCTATAGCAGGGTCAGTGGGCATGCATGTTGGAGGAGGAGGACGAGGCTGCGCGCAGTCGGCTCTGAGGAGCACACATTCCTGCTGCTGCGTGGGTGAAAAATGTGTTTATTCAGTGCAGCCTGACGGAGGGAACTCCACGGTGACCTCTCGTACACACCCGGAGTTCCCGTTTGACGGGGGTCGGCACTGGACTGCTTCGAAAGAAAGCGGGAATCTAGAGCATCCTGAACACGGCACAGGCAGCAATTAATCATTTCAGTCATTTTTGTAAGCAAAAATGTGAAACATCTGCTGGTGTCTTTGAGCTTTGGACTCTTAGTTGGACACAAGAAGCAATTTGAAGATGTCTCTTCAATGAAACAGACAAATCAAATGACGGATCAATCAGGGCTAATTGTTCTATTTTGGATATTTCATATAATAGAAGACAGAGTGGCACACAAATTGTGCAGTTGGGTTTTCAAGCATTTGTTAGGCCCGGTGTGATCGGCTGCTTACACCAGATAATAAAACAGAACATATATTATCCGGTGATGAGTCATTTTGAAATTAAAAAAAATTGAGCTGCTCCTTCTTCACGCTCGATTACAGATGCTGAGGGTGGGAAGGGGACAGGGCTCGGCCAATTACGAATCTGTCCGTCTTTGTTCCGCTGCCCCAGAGGTTGTTCAGCCGAGAAATGTGTTTAAGTATTGGGCCGGCGCCACTTGTCGTCCACAGCATTCCTCCAACCTTGGCTGTGGATAATGACCTTCAGCTGTTGGAAGTGGAAACTCTGTGGGGAGATGGTACTCTCGGCCCCACCGGCCAGCTTAGAGCTAATACAGCCGGCACGCCTGGCCCGCTGTGGAATACCACTCCCAGCATCGCTGCTACAGTAACAAGACTCAAGTTAAAGCCCTTTGCTCTGAACCTCGTGTTGTGCAGTTTCTCAACAGAGTATTGGAGGAGAGGAGCGATTCTGTTCTGTCTTGCAGTCTCGTAGCTTCTCTCCTTCCATGTGACAGATCCCCCCCTCGGGGATGGCGAATTTTTACGCCTGTTTTTCCAAGTGGAATTCATTGAGTGACTTAGCCTCCTCTTCGGTTCACACATTATCGTAGCCATCTCTAACAGGGTCAGCCTTTCAGGGATGTCTCAGGGGTGGAACTGTCCCGTGAATAGAACGGATAGAGGGAGCGTTTGAGATTCCACGCCGCAGCGCCTCGTCCGCCATGTTTTTATTCTGTCTCTGGAGACAGTTTTTACAACATGTAACTCCCGCCCCTTCTCTCTGTCTCCTTCTCCCGCGTTCTCTGTTGGGACACGTTCATCACCAATTTTGTGTTCAGGTTTTCGGTGCTCTGATATGAAGCACATTAGCTCAGTTATAACTTCCTGTTGGATTTGCGGTTGCATAAAAACATTCCTTATTCCTTTTGATGCAATCCAACACGGACTCAAGCCTCTGTAAGCTTGTGAGGCCGATAATCTCGTTCCTATTCAGACTGTGTCAAAGAAATGCTGAATTAAATATTTGCGGCCAGAGTTTGCAGTGTCGCTGTGCTCGATTGTGTAATATTGCGAAAGCATTTTGCCTCTGCAGTGTAGTCGATGGAGGTTTGGTTTTTGAGAGCGTACACCTCGGTGAAAGTTGTTTTGTTGTTTTCGAGTGAGCCAACTTTAGAAACATGTCAGTGGAGCTGGTTTGAGGACAGGGGACAGGGTGTGCCTCGTAAAGCGCAAACTGGCTCAACGTCCCCGCGCTAAAGAGACTTCAAACCACAAAGACGACTACTTACGTGTTTAATCCATTTATTTGTTTTGTTAGTACCTGGAGCTAGTGGTAGAAAGTGTTAAACGGCTCAGTGTGGATGAGAGAGAGCAGCAGCAGCTCTTCCTCCAGCAGCTCCTCCACCTCGGCCCAGCAGGCTTTTTCCTTCTCCCCAGCAGCAGCAGCGGAGAGGTGGCAGGTGGAGAAGGAGCCCTGTGGACCAGGGCGCTATTCTTAGCCCACTAGACACTGTGATGATAGTGGACACTGTGACTGGACAGCCTCTCGCAGCCACCCTGGAATCTCTGTGTGGACAGTTATGTTGTGGAAACGTACGAAAAGCCTGCCAGTTATTATCTGTTTCCTTTCTCTTGCACTCGCTCTTTCGCAACGTCCTAAAAATACACGAGCTGTGAGGAGTTTGGCGGCGGTAAATTTTGCGGGGCTCAGTCATCCCGGCCACTGTTCCGTTCAGCACACTCGTCTGAATGTTCCTCTTCTGTCTTGTCAAAGATAACGTTTCATCCTCCCCACTCACTCAGGCGCTCTCTGCCAGCGTTCGGTGACTGAGGGGCTTGTTTTTCGGAGGTCTGAATGCATGTGCGGGTGGGCAGGTCACCCACAGCAGCGTGTAAATTAGACAGAGTGGCAGCAGCAGCAGCGTTTAGTCAGGCCCGAGATTATAAGTGCCGGTCTGATAATGAAGTCGTGGAGACTCGCAACATATATTTAACTCGGTGACGCCGCTGGAACATGCTCTCGTACATCTTATTCGGCCTGTCAGTGGGTCAATTATGAATGAAGTGACTCTGTGGTTACATTTGAGGAGAGTGACAGTGGAGGAATGTGTTTACCGGCAAAGTCACCCCATTCCTGAAATATAAAATGACCACATTGGGTTAGTATTGCTCAGGATTTAAACTCATTATGAAGATGCCACGACCACATGTCACCAGGCTGAAGCATGAGACACAAGAGCACATTGAGAATGAAACAATAATCCACAGAGAGATGGTCTCGAAGCCACACCTCTGTTGTGAAATATTCAGAGTTTTTTGGGGGATTTTTATTTTTTTATTTTTTTCAGTGGACTGATCTCTCGAAAAAGGATGGCTGGAAATTTGGCAGGAATGTTGCTGCCGAAGTGGGAGGACAGCAGCTCTGTCCACACTGCTGGCTTGTCTGATTGTTCTCTGTCTGGCTCGGAAACAGGAAGTGATGGACTGTGCTTTAATATTTCAGCCGGGCTTTTCGACACGTGGCTTCCTCCTTGACGTCCGTCTTCACCCGTGTCCTCATCCTGTTGCTAACTGTTAAAGAGTTTTTTTCTATCTTGAGAAACGATGCATATAGCACACATAACACACAACACACCAAACTTATATATATAACAATATAGCAAATATATATATATATGATAAAGTCTGTCATTAGGATTTGTCACCTTAAAATGTAGTCGTTAAGTGATTCGTGTTTCTTTCCTTTGTCTCTGCAGTGGGCAGTTTGCGATCGTCAAACGCTGTATAGACAAGAGTACAGGCATCGAATACGCAGCCAAGTTCATCAAGAAGCGGCAGAGTCGGGCCAGCAGGCGCGGCGTGAGGCGAGAGGAGATCGAGCGGGAGGTGGACATCCTGCAGCAGATCACGCACCCCAACATCGTCGCGCTGCACGACGTGTACGAGAACCGCACAGATGTGGTGCTCATCCTCGAACTGTGAGTCCCTGCAGCGCACCTCAACATCTGCACCGTGGTCGCCAGTTGCGTCAGAGTTACACAGTGGTGGAGTGTCATTGTGGATTCAAATACCGAACTCTCCACTCCACCACCTTTAGTTACAATCACATTTTCGGTTACCAGTTCTCCAAACCTTTGAGGAAGTGTATGATATCTCCAGATGTCCAGATGTGTTGATTTTGAATGTGTTATATAATTGAACTATTTTAAACTATTTGAAGGTAATAGTTTGAAAATGCATCATCACAAAGCTGATTTCAGTGATGGAACGTAACAAAGTACATTAAATTAAGTGCTGTACCTAAGTACAATTTACAGGTACTTGTGCTTTACTTGAGGCAAAAATTGTACTTTTACTTACCTTAAAACATCCAGACACATGCAAAGAAGACTTTTGCATTTCCCCTGAGGCCACTTTGCAAACCGCACAGCTCACGGCATTTTGTCTCGATCAAAAGCCATGATGTCAGCGCATCAGAGATCGCTTGTGTCATGTTCTGATCTGCAAACTTGTGTCTGTGTACACAGATTGTTTGTTGAACCTGTGTTTGCTGAAAAGCCTTCTGCCATGCAGGGTCACGTGTGCCGGAGTGGACCGAGCTGTGTCAACAAGGCTTGTGTTGAAAAAAAGGGGGCCTCAGAGGACCCCGTCTGGGTCCAGTGAGTGCCTGGGAACACGAAGGGGCACAATTAAGACTAAAAGCGAGCTCAGTCCAATCAGAACTGACTGACAGAACAGCTCCAGTTAGACGCAGGGCGACACACTGCGCGTCAGTCGGTCCATTATGTTTTTCTTTGTACGAGCATGAAAAGAACATTGAGTTTATGGGCCACCAGCTGCTCGGAGGGCACTTTATACCACTTTTCAGCTGCTTTACAAGATCGTTATAATGAAAAGGTTGACAGCATGATTCATAGGAAAGGCAGACAGACTCAAGGCCGACCTAAATAGCACAAACAAACATATCTAAGGCATCCTGGACCCCTGCATCCAATTCCTGAGAACTCACTTTAGATAACGTTTAAGAGAGCCATTGCTCCAGTTTATCAGTGTGCAGGATGAGTCTCTGACTGTGTGCACGTGTGTGTGCACGTGTGTGTGTGTGTGTGTGTGTGTGTGTGTGTGTGTGTGTGTGTGTGTGTGTGTGTGTGTGCACGCTTTACAGGGTGTCTGGAGGAGAGCTGTTCGATTTCTTGGCTCAGAAGGAGTCTCTCAGCGAGGAGGAGGCCACCCAGTTTATCAAGCAGATCCTCGACGGAGTCCAGTACCTCCACTCCAAGAGGATCACGCATTTCGATCTGAAGGTACAGAGCGCTCCCGTCTGCGCAATCACACGTAAATCTATAACCGTCTCGTGATGACTTCTTTACCTCCACAGCTCCAGATCTTGTACGTTCACTTTAGGTCGACTTTAATGTCAAATATATATAGCAGGTGTCTAATGTTCGTGCTGGTAGAGTTTCTCTATTCTGATTCACACATCCTTCCTGTTTTCTGTGGCTGGAGTCCAGGCTCTCAGATACAGACACCACAAGGTTATCTGTTCACTTTCAGAGAGCAGCGTCTCCCACGCTGCACTCTTGATTGTCACCGTCCTGTGTTGCTGTGCAGCCGCGGCTCCTGTTCACTCCTGACGCAGGTTTACTTTAGCAGTTAAGGAAAAAACGTAAATTTGCTTAACATTTTTGGTCAAATCAGAAAGATAGTAGTCAAAGAAAATGTGATTAGACTATCTGTGCTGGCTGGGTGCGACAGAGCTTGTGATCTCTGCCTACTTATTAGCTTTATCAAAAAGTGGGACATTTTAAGAAATGATCTTATTTGCTTTCTTGCCGCATATCAGATGAGAGGATTGATGCAACTTGGTCTTCTCAGCTGCATGCTCGCTTCAATCATAAACTTAAACTGACGCTCTACACTAGAATGGGAGTTTTCTTTCCTGTCAATATGTAGCGCCTCGTGTGCAAGCGCTTGTCGTCGACAGTGACAATGTTAGAGTTGACCACACATACCACTGACTGCAACAATACGTCCGTTATTATAAGACTTAGAAGCGCAGGCTACTAGCTAGCCGTAAGCTAACGGTGCACACACAAACACCTCGCTCTTCTCCTCTCTGCTCACATGTGCTAAATTATTTCCGTTAATTCACCCGTCAGTCCACAGTCACCACATTTAGCCCGGGACGCCATTTCACCTGTTCATGAGACATTGACTGATCTTGGCGCTCCGAGTAACCAAAAGGGCATGTTCCACCAGCGCTCCGTGTTTACGTACGGTCCAGTTTAATCAGAGCAGCTATTCGCGAACGTGCCCTTAATATGAGCTCCTGCTAGCAGCTGGCTACCTTTACTGTAGCTTAGCGCAAAGAGCGAAAACAGCGAGCAACAATCCGCTGAGCAGTTCCTCTAAAGCTCATTGATTAACACGTTGCATCTTGTTTAATCTGTTAAATTCTGTCTTGAATTATTTCCCAGCTATTTCTTGGTTTGGACCAACTTACCTTAGTCTTTTGTGATGGTCTAGTCTTTATTCCTGACCAAGAAATGGTCCGGCACATTACGCCTTAAAAATGGCAATTTGTCCTTTTCACATTGCTGCTTTTTTTTAGGGCTTGAACAGACCAGACATAATGTGTTAATTAGCGAGCTTAGCGTAGCTTTGGAGGTGCTGAAGATTTTGTTACTATTGGACAGAGCCGGGCCCGCCGTTCCTACTGTGTCCAGTCTTTGTGCTAACTGTTAGCAGGAGCTCCATATCATGCGAGTCATACGATACGACATCAATCTCCTCATCCGACTCACAGCAAGTGCTACATTTCCTTTTAATGTTTCACACTAATAATGACCTTTGTGATTGTTTTTCTTCAATGCTTACTCAAAAGAGGGCTTTAACCAGGTAACTTGTTTTACTCAACATCGATTACGTATCTCTCAATCTTGGTGTTTGAGGACATTCGCTGACCCAAAGTGCCTCTCTTTCTTGCTCTTTTCGTATTCAGCCTGAAAATATAATGCTGCTGGACCGGAACGTTCCTCTACCCCGCATCAAACTCATAGACTTTGGACTGGCGCACAAACTGGAAGCTGGGTCGGATTTCAAAAACATTTTCGGAACCCCTGAATTTGTGGGTAAGTGTTTTAGTACGACATCTGTTTGCAGCGCGGGACATGTTAAGAGGAGGCTTGGCTGTGTTTGTGATGCCGGAGTGTGCGCTGTCTATTTTCAGCTCCGGAGATAGTCAACTATGAGCCACTGGGATTGGAGGCAGACATGTGGTAAGAGCCTTTAATTACCCCTGACTCTGCTGCCTTTCACACAACAGGCTGCAGCGCATAACTCTGGATTAACCTTGTGCTGTTTTTCACAGGAGCATTGGAGTCATCACATATATACTGTAAGTTGGAGCGATTCGTGCTTGTTAAGGGGAATCTTAATGTACCAAAAGAGATTGTCGAGGACAGTGTTGGCGAGAGTGTGAAGACCTGTGCTGTTGTTTCAGTTTGAGCGGCGCGTCGCCGTTCCTCGGCGACACGAAGCAGGAAACGCTGGGGAACATCTCGGCGATGAACTACGACTTCGACGACGAGCTCTTCAGCAACACGAGCGAGCTGGCCAAGAGCTTCATCAGACAGCTCCTGGAGAAGGACACGAGGTAAAAAAGAGCTGACAAACAGCTGAAGGCCGAAGGTCAAGTCTGACAATTCCAGTACAAAGCCCGGCATTAGAGGTTTCGCTGCAATAAAGCTTAAGCGTATTAAATTCCCCACACCTGATCCAAATGAGAATGAAAGGCCGGCAGCCAGTCCGCAGAAATCTAGAGCAAGGATTTAGGCACATTTGTTTTTGGTACACAATGTAACACACTTAATAAAATAAGCTAGAATAAACATTATTAATACTGCGAACCACAAGAAAAAAAAAACTGCTTAACACTTGTCTTTGGTTGTGCCATGCAATCATGTTCTGGTAGTTTAAAGGAACTGTTAACCTCACCCAAGATCACAAACGCATATTTTTGTAATGTTAACTTAAGTTTATCCACTGAGATTGTTGATCCATCCATCTAGAAGTCTGTCTGCTCTGGAATAGAACCAGATGGCGCTTGACCTGCGATGCTCAAAGAAACTAAGGAGTCTATCTGAAAAAAACTCAACAGCAATGAAAAGAAATGACCTTGTTACTCAAGATAATCCGCAGACCTTCTCATGAGCAGTTTCATATACACACCATTTTATTTCTGTTGAACTACGTCCACCAATTTCATCACCGTGCAGGAGGAAACAGACAAATACTCCTGGACTAGTGGCAGGACATAAACAGTAATGGTCTCTTGAACTGTAACGTGAGCTAGCTTAGCGAGCTAGCCTCTCGTCACAGCCAGAAACGTATCTTTCTCTGACTCTCAGCGACTGTCTTAATGATCCTCAATACGGCTCTTTAATTGGTTTTCTAGCAAGTGTGTTTGACAGGTTAGCTGTTTCCGCCTGCGTCCGTTATTAAAGTTAGCTAAGATGCTAAGCAAGAAAGATGAGAGGCTAGCTAACTAAGCTAACTACCTTGCTGGTGTTGCAAGTCAGCTCTTCAATGTTTACATGAGTGCTAGCCTCTTTTAAAAAAAATATTTTGGGGGCTTTATACAGCTTTTGTTGTAAGTTCATCTGAAGAGATGACAGGAAAGAGAGGGGGAGTGACACGCAGCAAAGGGCCCCAGGTCGGGACTCGAACTCGGGGCCGCTGCAGCAAGGACAAAGCCTCTGTACATGGGACTCCTGCACAGTTAAAAATGATGGTTTGGTGGAAATATAATAGATACCACATGAAACAAGGTCTGTGGATTATCTTGAGTAACCGCGCCATGATTTCTGAAAAAAGAGACATTAAAAGTTTTTTCCACTTTGAGCAACACAAGCCGAGTTCCCTGTAGTGACATTGAGAAGGCAGACATGTGTCAAAAAGCTCTAAGGGCAAGAGAGTTCTCTGACTTCGTTGTGAACTGTCCCTTTAACATGTATTTCTATTTGAATGCACGTCCAGGAAACCGAATATTCCTGTGAAAGCTGTCTGAGCGTATTCCTGAGAGAATCGGGTCCTAAAGCATGACTGCTCACAATGCTCAGTGTTCCAGGTCTATTTACTCAGCTGCATTCTCTCTCTCTCTCTCTCTCTCTCATCATCATAGAAAACGAATGACCATACAAGAAGCCCTCAACCATCATTGGATTAAGGTATGATTTATGCTTACTACAGCATGTCTTTTGTGTTCTCAACAACTGTCGTCTACATGTGAAACAGTGCTTAACGGTTCCCGTCAAAGGTAACTCACATTTGTTTTTCTTATCAGGGAGGAAAATCCGTCTTTAAACATGCCAAAAATACACCCACTAACTTTCTTTTACATTTGTCCTGGCTTGTTGAAAACATACTTCATCACATTACAGTACATTGTTTCCATCAGAGCACCACACCCATCTCCCATCTCGCTCTGGGAATACTTCTCTCACCCTCCACCTACACATCTCATACAGCTGTTTTCTGTCTGTCGTGACATTTTGTCCAGAAATCCAAGCCATCGAACTGATGCAACATCTCACTAATTGTTGTTTTTAACGGCACCGACATTTAACCAACCCGTAATGTTGAAGGCGTCTGCTCCAACATTAGCCGCCGAGATGCATGCGAATGGTGTTTTGCTGTGGAGTCTGCGTCCCCCTGCCCCCGTCCGGATACGAGCATGAAGCCGGGAAGCATAACGCACTCTCAACGGGAATGTTTGTGTGGCGCTCTTACCTGCCATGGCTTTCTTCGCCGTAGGGTCACACACTAATCCTACAGTGCCACGTCTGCTGGAACATCTGCCGCCATGTGTGTTTTCAAGATGCAACAATGAGGCGGATTCTCACTCAGCGTCCCCCCCTCCCCCTCCACCCTTCTGTCTGAAGTCCTGTGGCCCCATGGAAGAGGACGCCGCTGCGCTCGAGGCGGAGAAGAAAGCGGAGCAGCTGCAGACAAAGCGTCTTAAGGAGTACACCATCCAGTCCCACTCCAGCATGCCCCAGAACAACACGTATGCCAATTTCGAGCGTTTCGCCCACGTGGTGGAGGACGTCAGTCTGATGGAGACGGGGTTGGCGGAGGTGGCAGGGGCCCACCACACCCTGCAGGGCGACATAGACGTGCTGCTCTCCATCTACAACGACAAGGAGGCCTGGTACAAGGAGGAGAGCGAGAACACGAGGAAGCAGCTGTCCCAGGCCTGCTACGAGTTCCGTAAGGTGGAGGCCACGAGGAGGCTGCTGCAGGAGGACATGAAGGCCATAGACGCCAGTCTGGAGAGCATCAGCGGGAAGTACAGCCAGAGGCAGAGTCAGCTGGACGCGCTGAGGCAGGAGCTGAACTCTGAGCTGCAGTGGCTGCAGGAGGTGACGAGCTCTCTGCACCCGGAAGGAGCCAACGGCAGCATCCTCTGCAGCAGTCTGAACATGGACGTGAAGCAGGCGCTGATGGAGCTGCTGCATCAGTCCTGCAGGAGGGAACTGCGTCCTGAGGCCGACCAGCCGCTCACAGAGTCCGGCTGACGGATGAAAACACTTTTATTGATCTTACAAAGCTTTGATTTTTTATTTTTTTTGAATTAGTTTTTTCAATGAATGTGTTTTTTAAATGTATAACTGTGTAGTTTCATTATTCCAAATTTCTTTTTCTGTACGATACTTTAAATACTTAAACATATTCTAGGAAAAGGAGTTTGGAGAAATATGTTAAATTCATATCTAACGGGCAGATATAGAGCATATTTCCCCACATTTGTACGTATTCTTTTAAGAAGCTTAATTTAGGCACAATTGGGGAATTATCCTAAAATTGAAGTGATGATTTAACCAGATTTATTTATGCATATTGTTTGATTAAGCAGGTTAAGTAGATTGAATGAAGATTATTATCGATCATGAATGTTTTCACTGTGGTACGACCAGAACACGACACAGGAATGATTTTTAATGGAATAGAAAAATTCATATTTTTTGATTGATTTATTTTTTAATTCCAATTTTGTTTTTATAAGACTGTATGAATGTTGTTGGTTTTTTTGCAATGGTTATCCATTTGTAAAGTTACATGTGTAGCGTTTCTTTTTATCACATTTTTTTCATCGACTCAACTATGCACTTTGACTAAAGGTTGAATTTACTTATTTATTTTTGAAACCTTTTTCGATTTCTTTCTTTGAGATGTTCTATGTGAGCGGACAGGAAAAAACAGCATCTATGATAAGATCACGAGTGTTTAAAAACCTGTCACTTCCTTATCAGTGTCTTTTTTAGCGTCTCATCAGATAATCACACGCCTGTACGCTTTCTGGCTTACCATCTGTTGTGCACGCAGACATTTCACACTGTCGTCTACGCACTGAAATAAATGTTCATCACTTAGAATGTTTCCCGCTGTGTCTTGTGATCTGAGCTTTCAGTGTATTTCCTGTTTCACCTCAGCTCTGATTTCAGTCAGAATTAGACCAGTAACCAGATTTTGAACTTGCTTGCATATATTCGACATTAACGTGAAAGATGCTTGTTTGCTATTTCATCCCTCATTGTGTCTCTGCAGCCTCTGAATCCCAGACAGGCCATGGTGAAGAGGTTGTCCGTGGTCAACTTGGAGAACTTCAGGAGACAGTACGCCAGACGCAGGTGGAAGGTAAAGTAAAGTCAGATTATTTCCAAAAAGCATAAAACATTTTTTGCTCTTTATCACATTGGAGACTCATTCTCTTTGCTTCTATCTGTTCAACAGTTGTCGTTTAGAATTGTTGCTCTGTGCAACCACTTAACACGGATCATGAAGAAGGGTAACAAGCTGCCTGAGCAGGACGGGGTAAGATCTCACTGAAGCTAACAGCAATAGCTCAGCCTGGAAATGTTCCATATTTGCTTTCTCGCTGAGGAGTTAGCTGAGAAGATTCCACTCTTGTGTCTGTACGTTAGATGTGACGGTCCTGTCGGCATTTGGCTAGCTTAGCTTAGCACGGCATAAAGACTGGAAACAAGGTTCATCAGCTAGCACGCAATATGCCTACCAGCCCGCTTAAAGCCTACTGGTTAACTCATCATAGTTCCTTTGTTAACTCTGTAGGTGTGAAAATGACATGTTTAGGTTTCCCAGAGGTGTTGTTGTCACCTTGAGGTGAGAGGGCGCCCAATAGAGAATTTGATAAATCCCTCCAAGCAACCAAGAAATTTTACATAAAAAAGTCAATCTTTGTTTTGATGTTTCAGAATTAAGGTGTAGGGTGCTTGTTTATGGATTTCAGACCGTCAGACAGAAGCAGGCGAGCTGTTTCCCCCCGTTTCCTTTTGTGCTAAGCTAAGATGACTGTCCAATGGCTGAACTGTGCAAACTTGATATAAATCCTCCCAAATTAACTTGCGTATAAGTGTATTTGTCAAATGTCCAACTATTCGTTTGCACTAACAATGCAGTGTATTAGCTACTATGTGACACACACTGCATTGGACTCTTTTCATGACGTGTCCAAGCTGGTGTTTTGGCCAGCAGCTAGTAATTCTGGACCCTGCTTTCCAAAAAAAAGAAAAAATTAAAAAAAGAAAATATTCCTTACATTTTGTTGGGTCATCATCACCTGTTACAGCTGAAAACAATTTCACAGCTGTTGCTCAACTGAAACATTTTGATGATTTTCAGAGGGACTGTGAAAGTGACCAGGAAGAAGAAATCCTGAAGAGGAGACCGAGGACCAGAAAGAGAAGCAGCACTTCCTGAGAGCAGCTGCCGGCTACAAATGTGTCGGTCGGCGACGTTCCGGTTGCAACACAGTGACTCTGCACCTTTTGTGACGCACACTTTGCAGCTGTTACTTGTCTTAAGGACTTTAGCTACAGTATTTGTTTTGAGTGACGGCTGTGAAGGCAGCATTTTGATTGGCCAAGGTGACTTTGTCCGTCGCGGCGACCCACAAAAAAACAGCAGATCATCCGATAGCGTTTCCGCCATTTTTTCTTAATTCGAGCTACTGTTTTCTGGCATGAGAAGATATAACTGGATTGTTGTTAACAGGAACTGAGAAGCCAATGTTGGCACACACAAAAGAATGTAGGCAGCTTCCTCTAATGACGGCAGTCTTAAAAGTCCCTCAGCTGTTGTTTAACAGGCGACTGTAGACCGGGAGTTAGTCTTTTTATTGTGCGTGGCTGCATGCGGAGACTGATAAAAGTGTTCAGCTCTGCAGGATGACAAGATGGTAGCAGATCTTCATAACCAAATGTTTACATGTTGTTCTGCTTAAAATACACCATTCACCTCTGTACTCACCACATCAGGATGATTTACGTTTACTGTATTTAACATAGAATGTTGTTCATTACTGTTGCTCCCGTCCAGTAATGTGACAGTAATTCTTGTTTTACATAAAGACAATAAAAAAATGCTTAAAATGTAAAAATGCATTTCAGAGTTGAATATTTTAAAGCAAATGTTAGGTTCTGATTTGCAGTATATTGATGTATTTATGGTTTAAACATACACGAATGTCGGCCAAATGTCTTAATTGCAGGTTTTACTCAGCTCTTTTTAAAAAGGAGCATTCACGTCCTTTAAAGACGCAAGCGCTTTGATTCTGTTCACTTGTATGTACTGTAAATGGAAATTTTGTTTAATAAATTAATGAACGTGATTGTTTTTTTTTTTGCTTGTGAGTTTCCATAAAGTCAGAAAATCAAGGAAATAAGGATTGGAAAACGAAAGTCTTGGATATGAATCACCGCCATAAAACCTTTTTTCATTTTCCTTAAAAGGTTTAGTGTGTAGGATTCAGGAGGATCATGTTTTCTACAGTAACCAAACACTGGCTTTTAGAGAGGTTTCTTTGTTGTAGCCACCATAGGGGACTGTGAGGTGATGAGTATTTAGTTGGTCTCAGTATGTAAATCCTACACACTGGACCTTTGATGCAATCATTATTATAAAATGGCCTCTGTAACTGATCCAAAGGTGTGATTAGGAACATCTGTTGGTTTAGCAGTTTTAATCAGAAAACCCTCAGAGACTTTGTTTAGCACAAAACCCATTTGTGTAACGTGCTGTTAAACAACATGATGTCGCAAGCCAATGCCTCAGTCAAACCAAAGTAAGATTATAAAAGACGGTCCATACATTATTAACTCTCTGAACATCAATGAGCACTCATCTGTCATTTCTAATGGTTTCCATGTAAGCAGCCAGTGGTCAGTTATTCCGTTTCACAACAGTTATGTTGTTTAGGCCCAGTTAGGCTGAAAGAGATTGGAAGGGATAAATTGACCTGAACTAAATAACAGTTTTGGCAGTGGCACAATGTAGGCCAATTCCTCAGCGATGGTAAGAAAGGAATCATAATCAACAAGTGGGTCAGTCTGAAATCTGTAAGCCTGTTTGTGCCTCGGTGTCCGGTTAATGAATTACCACAGTCAGTCAAAACTGTGATTGTGACACTAGACGGCTGTTTTCGGATTCATTCATGTTGAAAGCGTAATTTTCAACACAGTACATGTGTAGAGGGAGTCTTTAATGTTCAGCACAAGAACACACGTTATTTTGTACTCTTTATGTTAAAGGTGTAATGTGTAAGAATGTTTACTACGTTATAATTACTAAAGGAAAGTGAAGAAATAAAAGTTATGACGTTATGACACCTATATATTATTTTGAAGAGATATCTGCTGAAGCTAGCATGCTAAGCAGCTAGCCCCACCAACCCCTGTCCAAATCTCCACCGTCACTCCACTGGACTGCTAACTGCACGGCTAACTGAGCTTAGCCGTTACTGTGGTGATACGCTGCCCCACTGTTTGTTTTGAGTACAGACGGCCAATTCTTACATACTGCACCTTTAAGGTATTCTTACAATTAGATAAAAACTTTTAAAGCTTTTTGAATGTCTATGTTTTATTTACTTCAGCCTGTATTACTGAAATAAATATGTTTTAATCTGTATTAGCTGTCAGAGTGAAAGGAGGCATCACACTGGTGACTTCACACAGCTCAAGTCCTTATCAGAGCGTACGCTTACAGTGATTTTACAGTAGAGTGATTAATGACAACCTGTGAGTTACTGGCAGCAGATACAGCACGCCCCGGTCGTCTATCTCCAGGCTGGTGACTGTAAATATTTCAGCCATGTCTCACTGACACACGAGCTTCGAGTCCTTTGTAGCTTTGTCATTGGTAGAGAGTGAAACGACATGCCTTCCAGTCAGCCGTTACAGTTAGGTCTTAAGCATCTCGTGTAACAGAATCACAGCTGGTATGTCGGGATCAATTCTGTGGTGGACCAGCGACGGGGCTATGGGCTCATGGGATTCCAGCAGACTTACGCTGGGATGATCTGATGGATGGGCCCTTCGCACAGACAAATAAGGAGCGCTGTCAGAAATCGGACGCTGTAACACAAAACCCACATCATTCATCGAAAGGGACACTTCTTTTTGAAGCAGTCACTGAATCAGTGATGCGTCAGGAGGCCAAACTATCAAGTGATGTGATGAGCAAGAAGTGGGCTTAATCCATTTACTTAAATACTGAACAGTACTTACGTGATGTACATTTCCATGTGATGCGACTTTCTAATTCTACTACTATATGTTTTGGAGGCAGTTGTTGTACTGGGTTACATTTATTTCTAAAAAAAAGTTACTAGTGACTCTGCAGATTGAATCACTAATAGAAAAACACGAATCAGCTAATAAATGGTAATATAATCATAAATTGAGCCTCCAATCAGTGTATAAATGTATTAAAATCAGCTCCAGTTGCAACATTAATGAGGTGTACACATAAATGAATCAATAATCATAATCAAATTCAAGTACATTTACTCAAGTATTGCACTTAAGTACAAGTTTGAGGAACTTATACTTTACTTGAGTAATTCCATTTTTTGCTATTTTATACTTCCACTCTGCCTTTTATTCAACTACCACGTAATTGATAAGTTTAGTTACCAGTTGTTTTGCAGATAACCAGCTGCATCAGAGCCAAAGCAGCAAACATTTTTATTTTTACTCAAGTATTATTTGTATGGGTGACTTTCACTTTCACCAAAGTAACATAATCATTTTTACTTTTACTCAAGTATAACTTTTGGGTACTTCACACAACACTGTAAAATACTTTTGTTCTCTTACCAATTTGTTCTCTTACCTAAGTAGGATTTTGAATGCAAGACTTTTGAGTGACCGAGTATTTTTACATTTAAATGTTTCTACTTTTCCTTAAGGTAAGGATCTAAATACACTTCCACCAGCTGTCAGTCTGACTGAATGTTACTGTAAGGTGCCTGCAGGTAAGTCTGAACTGTTGGTTACCATGGTGACATGGGACACTTAAAGGCAGCCTGATGTAAGCGCACTCATAATCCATATATTGACTTTTTCCAAATGTTAACCTCACTGCTGTTGTTTCAGTGTTGGACCTCTGCTCAATGTGAATTCTCATGCGTACATTCCCACCCTGTAGAGGCTCTGAGATCACTGCATGGGCCTGTTACGTGTGACCTTATTGTTGAAGAATTAAACTTTGCTCAGAGGGAAAACGTGTTTGTCTGTCACAATGGTGCCACCTCCTGGGCACGAGAAGGACATGTGGAGTGAGACGTAAAAGAGCTGGTAGAAGCTAGTGAACAAAGAGGAAAAGTCAAGGAATGTAAAGAAAACACATATACTCGCTCAGAATGTAAGTATTACATCAGTATGTACAAATTCCACATATAAATCTTACATTTGAAAGCATGCAGACAACAGGAGCAAACAAAACCTCATGAGCACATCAAGTCGACTTCCCTGTATGCCTCTAATGTGCATTTACAGTATAAATATATCCTGTCTTCATGTGTAGAAAACAAAATATGAGACATTCTGTTCTTCATGGACGTCCATATTTTCAGCAACTAGCCATATGTCACATGAATATTGTATAAATGAGTCTTGTACAGATATTCTGTGTCTGATATTACAGCAACGTGCGCAGTGCCAAAATGTCAACAACACATCTTCAGTCGCCTGCAGTGACTAAAAGTGCAAATTATTTTTTCTGTGGGCTCGTAATGCTTTTGTGCTCAGTGAACAAAGCCGTGAGAAGCTCTGATGGCGGCGGCGGCTGTGTAACTCTGAGAGACAGACCTGAGGGCATTAATCATGGATGCCAGCCTCTCACTTTATCTGTGTGATCATTAGGCCATACTTGAGCATGATGATCACTCCCTGGAAATGAGCTCCAGGAGGCTTGCTTCCATTATTCATACCTACAAGAGCGCAGCCTGCCCCCTATTCTTGGAAATGAGACTTAATGAAGGGTGGCCATATTTAGGCTCTGTGCTCTTGATACGTCGTTATGTTACACTTCTTTGTTTGTGCTTTCAAACCCCCGCGGCTTCGTACCGAGCAACCTGCTTCCATGGTACCTGCGTGATTACGCCCACACGGGAGGTGACAGGTGTTGCTCATTAGGATGCTGAGGATGACTATTATAGGCCAAATCATAGGCAAAGCATTTCATTTGATTGGTTGACCTTCTCATCAAAAGTACAATTGTGCTTCGCAGCTATAAGAGCAACTGGATCTGACATAACAGGAGCCACGGATCCATGTGACAGTAATTCCGTCAGGTCTGTATAATGTTGTGCTGCGTGATACATTTTCATACATAGTTCACCATGATAATCAACTGTTTGACAATTTATTACATATGAAACCAGTCACACTCTGTTTTAGAGCAAAATGAGACGTAATAAGCTTGACTTTTTGTCAAATTAGGCAAAAACTAGAAGTGATATTTTATTCTAGACAATTAACAAACACTTGTAAAATGTAACAAGCTGAACTTTGTATGAACCGAGAGAAAAGTAGACAATAAAAAAAACACAGTACTTTAAATTAACTTACAAAACAAGCGCAAATGTATGTCAAATTAGACACAATTATTATACATTAAAGTAATGCATCTCATGATTGGGTATTCTGTCCCCTGTAATAAATCACACATCTAGCAATTTATTCTCATTGACTCAAACATGTCATTACATGTGAACGGTCACATTGAACTTATGTAAAGGAATTAGATGGAAAACTTACGTGTTGTTAAAATAGTTAAAGTCACTACCTAAAGCTGCTGTGAGCTTGGTAATCGTTTAAGATCACGTCCTGTCTTGTTTTGCAGTGAGCAAACCCTCCTGAACGCGGAGGGTCATCAGACATATCAGCAAACAGGAGGATCCTCATCTCTCTCATCACAAGCAGACAGGACCGCCTCTTTTTGGAGTCCTCTGTCCTGATTGGATAAAGTGGGCAGGGATGCCAGGAAAAGGTAGTGACACATGAGTTTCTGAACACTCTATAACAATGATTACTGTTGGAATACAGAGCTATTTAACACTTTAAAAAAATTAATATATCACTTACAGCAGTTTAATGAAGGTGTTGTGGTCCGTTGATCCAAATATATGTGCTATGCTCTAATTGTGTCCACTTTCCTTTACGTTAATGTAGGTACTGTATGACATCAGACTTTATTAATCCTGAAAAAAGGAGCTCAAAATAATGTAAACTACAATAAAAACTGATTGTAGGTATGTGTTTTGGAAGATATTCTGCTCCATATTGCGTATATATGTTTACACCCAGTGGGACGCGGGGATTCCCACATGTACTTGGCTAAACTGCCTCTTGTTTGTTCTTTCCCTGCTCAGTTTGCGTCTTCCAGAAGGATCAAAAGCCCACAAGAATCAGTTCTGCTCCTCTGCTCCACGACTAAGTGCAGATAATTAGCTGGGAATGTGTGGACTGTTGTGGTGAGAGAGCTCGATGATGCCTCGCACGCGTAATTGGTCTCCGAGGCCCCCGACGTGTCCACATCTAGAGAAACTGCGCGCAAATTAACTGGTGAGAAACGGAGCTTGTGTAAGATGTTGAATCGGTGACAGCTGACCACGTTGTCAGAGCACACTGAGTGGGTTGAATTTCATAATTAATTCAAAAAGTCCATGTCGATATATTGTTGAATTCCTATTAATCCTGAATTAATTACTTCGCTTGGATTAAATGTTTAATTATCTCATTCATGACTCCCTCATCATGTTCTGCTCTGTAGCATGAAGCATTCGTCAGTCCTATAAATAGTCCTGACAAGTGATCATGTATGATTTAGCTTTTCCATCATGCTCGAGCCTTCGTGTCAGTTCCCACGTGCAAATCACCATTCACCATGTGTGCAGAATATCACCTGCTATCAGAACAAATACACAGAATCAATCCTGTTGGCAACACCTACTCAGAATAGCGCCGTTGCTCTTTGAACATTGTTCTTTCTCTTAAAAGGGCCGAAGGTAACCTATTGGAGACGGCAAAATCAATCGCACTGTGCTGAATTGCACAGAGGGCCACTGTCGGTGGTCATTTGGCTCCGGAGACCAGAACATCCCCACTGCAATATCGGGAGGAAACAGCAGCCTCCCTTACACTGCATCGATCAATCCACGTCGATACCACATTGGATTAAACTATAAATAATAAATAACAAGCCATTAAAATGCATCTGTCTTGTTGTCCGTGCACCACAGCCGAGACAACGACCGGCCAGACCTCCCCGCTGTTGATGCAAACGCCCCACAATCTCCCCGGTGAGAGGCAGCGATGAGCGTTTGATCATTTGTGTAACCTGCTCTTCAAATAATTGAGCGGGGGATATTTTGGGTTCACAGGTCTCTTAATTAAAGGTGCTCGGTCCTCTGACAGATGAGATCATTATCTCTGTAGGGTGTGAATGAGTCTGCCGCTGCACAGCTCATGATAACATTATGAGTCTGTCCCACGCTTTGATCAGATCTCACTGTGCGGCTGCCGTCGTTTGCTCTAACAACCTGTGAATTATCGAGTAAGCCCGTGTTTTTTTTTCTGTTTTGTTTTGTCGATGCACTCCTCAGCGGAAAGTGAAGATGTAATGGATTTGATTTTCCATGTGAATCCACTGGGCCCTTTATTTCATGAATAAAGAAAAAATCATTGATCATTAAGATTTAGGCCTTAATGCTCGCTCAAGTATCTGACATTTGAGACTTGGGAGGTAATGAAAGTGATTATTAAACTCTGTCTGGGTCTGAGGATGTGAGCAGGCAACCGTTGACCGCTGCGTTACAGAAGCAGAGTCGACTATGAGGGGGAGAAGAGTGAAGCTCTCTGGGACTAGACATAAGGCAGTGGTACCCAAACCTTTTCAGCCAGTAGATAACAATGTTTTCAAGCTCCCCCAGCCCTCATCTTTTTCTTGCAGACTCCTTAAGAAAATATCTTTAACACTGTCTTTTCAGTGTGATATCTTACTGAAAAAAATCTAATCAAATAAGGGGACAATCCACCATTACGGTGGGTGCATCAGAAGTCCAGCATCTTTCCTTTTTCAAATTTTCACTGTGAAAGATTTTTTCATCATTGCCCCTCTGCACAACCTGGCAACTCCATGGGAGCAAACAAAAACCTTTTCCCCGCCAAGAAACACATTCAACTGTTTTACTGGTGAAGCCGAGGGCGAAACATTCATCGTCAGATTTTTCTCGTCTTTGTTTTGGTCGTCATCACGTTTCGTGGAGATTCATCGTCTGCTTTATGTTTCCGTCCCGGCCTCGTCCATGCTCTGCCAGCGGTGCTAAGATGCCTCATTCATTTAACCAAGTCGCCACCCCTGCTAAAATCCAGGCCGCCCCCTAGAGGTCGAACCACTTTTGATAACCAACCAACCTATCACAGATATATCAGTATTGGTTTAAATGCTGTCTGAACGTAATGCTAAAAAAAGATGCTTGAGGTGACGTATGATTATCACATTCCCAGTGGAGTTTACTGTTTCACTGCTCCAGAGTCTAATCTTTTGAACACGGACGTTTATTGTTAAACTGTAAGTATTCCGCTTCTGTTCTGGATGTATCTTTTTTACACGTGTTTGATAACCTAAGTTGAGGGATCGTTGCCAGGAAGCGTGATTATGAGTATATTCTGTGTATCAACACATATCAGTTGGGCACTAATGCCAGAAACCTGCACATAAAACCAGCATGCCAGAAAGCTGCTCCCAACCAATCAGAAGAGCCGCACGATAGCGTGGAGGCTAACTTCGCTTGCCAAGAGGTTGCATGCGTCAGTAAAGGAGCCACCACCTGTGAGAGAGAGGACGATGACGATAATAGCCGAGACGTTCAACATGTGTTTCTGTGGAATAGAGAGAGCGCGCATGCGCTGATGCGAGTGAAGCAGACCTACAGAGGAGATGCTGCAATTATCTGCCCTTCTTTCACTACCTGCACCGACATGTCAAGGCTTTGTCTCACTTCTTGTATTTCTTTTTTCATTTATCCCTGATTGGGTAGCTAACAGTTCTGAGTTGAATTCTCATTTGCCTCCTTCTGTCTGGAAAGACTTGAGAAAATGAATTACATAGATACAGAACGTATAAATAACTGCAGCTGAGTGGAGCGCCGGCACCTTGGCTCTGATTCAACACCACACCGCCTTGTCATTTCACACTCAGCTGGAGCTCGAATTAATGCCAATTTACAATGAAAGGGTAGCTGCACAGAATGAAGCGCTATTTATTATTCCTTCCGGCTTTTTGCAACTGGAACCATGGACCTGTCCCCCCCCGCCACCTCCTCCCTTCTTTTTCTCTCCCACTCGCCTTTGAATAGATGCAACAAAAGGCCCACATCTCTGCTTCTCCACCAATGATTAGCCTTTGTAGTTTTGGCCGCACACAGCCTGGACAAAACACTCGGATATCAATCAGTTCTGTAAAGCATAACCTCTGGAGCCTTTAAAATGGACAGAGGGTCGAGCAATTTGCTCAGCTGTGTGTTACACTGTGTGAGATGCACTAGAGTTAGCTGGTGACATTATTGACCGGTTAATTCTGGCACAATTTAAACAGATGAACACAAAATTGAGCAAATTAACATCTACTTTAGAATCATTTATTCTGTGGAATTGACTTTTTAAATGTTCTCTTTAATTCATGAATAAACATTTGTAAAAACGCACAAATAAGAGAAGTATCCTTAAAACAACATTGTTTTCAGAGCAGGTCCCGGTGGCCCTTCGCGTCCTCGCATTTTTTTGTTTCGTAATGCACCCAAATGAGGTGTCTAATCTCCTATTTTGATTACATTTGTTTGCAATTTCCCTTCACATCACATGTTGCTCCGCTGGCAGCCGTTTCACTGCATGTGATTTGGTCCAACTCCCTCATAGAGCCCTCTGAGAAAAGGTGCCTTTCTGTTGATGCAGCTCTTCCTCACATTCAAAACAACTTCCCTTTTTCAGGGCGAGTGCGAGGCAGATCTGTGCCAGCTGTCTTTGGACGTGGATGCTGTCAGGTCGTCTGTGCACGTGAGTCCAGACCATTAGCTTTGCCCTGGGAGATGGAATCTGGGGCGGCAACGCTGAAACAATGCAGTCTGGGTAATCGACCCTTCTAACTGCTGCCAATCAACCCTTTTAATCTAGAATAGGAGACATGTGACTTCAGAGACAGACAGATTTAAAAAAGAATGGTCGACTTCTACCATTTTTTAATCTTCTTAATTTCCTGACAGATTGTTTTCCAGGCCACAGCACAGCCCACACACTTCTGTTTGAACACACAGTGCTCTCACTGCAAGAGAATAAAACGAGTCTGGCATGAGTTAACTAAAACTGGACCCACAGCAGGGGTATCAGAGCGGTTTTACAAAAATGTTCAAACTCACCAAGGTCGGCTTGAACAAAGGAAAACGAGTCCCGAGCAGCATTGTAGTGCAAATTTCAGGAATGTGTGTTTTTCCAAATGAGAGTACGAAAAAGAGGAATGTTAACCGCGGTGCTGACCTGTAATCTATTTCTGAACGTGAACCTCCAGTGCTTCTGTTTGCAGAGCAACAAAGAGCGGATGATGTTCTCTCGCGCACCTTTAGATGGCAGTATGCAGTTTCACATTTGGGAGCACAGCTCGGATCCTTTTGAATTCTAGTTGGCAGACTGAACGTCTTGTGTGAGTGCAGGTACAGTTTACCGTGTTCAGAGTGCAGCTCCAGGCAGCAAGAGCAGAAAATTGTTTTTATCCGTAGATAGCGCGTTGAACTGCCAATAACAGGTAACACGACACAATTACGATAGTCTCATTTTCTGCTTCTTTGATCAAATGTGGAGGATTTCCAAATATTTTACCCAAGCAAAGGCGTTCCTGTGATGCACTGACACCCATACATCAATCATTACCTCTGTAATTATCATGCCATGAAGCCTGGTTTGTCTGTAGGTACATAAAACACACACACACACACACTCTCTCTCTCACACATACACAAAAAGAAAGCCCCACCTTCCCCACAAACAGCCAACGCTTTCTGAGAAATGTGAAGTGATACTGAGCTGGTACATTTCACTGCACTTCTGTGAAACGCTGAAAATTCACTTTGTCCGCAGCGCAGAACTGAAGTAGTGAAAATTACATCCTGCTTTACAGACAATAAATCGTATTATTCTGTCAGGAAGTGAGCTCGCTTTGAGGTTTTTCCCGCTCGACTCACCCTATAATTGGTCTAAGTGTGGTATAAATCAGATAACAACCTTTCTTCGGGGATCTTTGATGCTTAATTGAGCTAATTTGAGACTTTGAAAGAGGTTACTTGATGGATTCTTTTTGCTGGCACAGTTTCCCTCCTGTGTCTCGCCCTTTCAAATAAGTAGTCTTTTGTTACCGCAAAGGAGTTTTTTGAATATTCCACCTGGCGTAGAGGTGAAAGGGTGGAGTGGAACAATAGAATAAAGAGATATATGCTGTGTAATAGTGACAAATTCAATGTGGAAAGAGCGAAAAACTTCAATCAACCGCCTACTGTTGGTTCTCTGTATTTAAAGGAGATATACTTATTTTCAGGTACATCATTTTATTTTGGGTCACTACTAGAATAAGTTTACTTGCTTTAATGATTTAATGCTCAAAAGACACATCAATTTTCTCATCCAGCGCTGCAGCACTGTATTCCTCCTCTGTCTGAAAAAAACACTATGTTTTGATCGCGTCTCTTTAAGACCCCCCCACCAAATACCATGTCTGCTCTGATTGGTCAGCTCACACACGCCCGATCCAGCACTGCTAACAACAACAGTGCTAAATCGATCTCTTATGTGACAAACCAGCCGCTGTGTATAAATGAGGCAAATGTGCGATACGGTGACGTAGTGAGAAGTCGTGAGACTACTGACGAGGCGTTTAGTGTTCAGTGTTTTCTGCGGGAGAGAGGAGCTTCTGCTGTTGTGGGCTTTGACCTCTTTAACTTTCAAGATGTTTATCATGCACACGACAATATCAAAAACACTGAAGGACAAAACTGAAAAAAAATGGGTCTGTGTTGAAGACATTTCACAATAAAACAATCCGTAGCCATTTTGCATCAAACAAAGATAACCACATTTATTTTGAAAGTATAAAATTCACACTATAAAGGCCACTTTTCAGGGTAAATCGACAACCTTTTTCTGTAAGATTTACACAGAGAAATACCTTGTCCCTCTCTGCTGGTCTAACATACTGTCCAGTTCTGTGGCAAAATAAAAGAATTGTTCTACTCCACCACAGAAAGTAGTTGGCAAGATCTGAATAATTTACTTGATACAGGAGAATGGCAGGAGAGTGAGAATTCCTGATTTGTACATCCCACAGAGGAGCAGGTATTCTGAACGGTTCCCTCGCTATTATCAAACCGGCTTACAGGCACAGCTTGACGTTACAGGCACTGTTTGCCTTCTACTGGGAGACTCGAGAAAAAGAAATCTGCAGTTGACATTCTTTACAATGGCACCAGTCAGGCCACGAGAGCATCCCCATGGAGAGAGCATCCTCTGTTTGTACAAGCAGAACGACTCGTACTGCAGACCTCGCTGTCAGAGGCCGTTTGGCTCACTGCAGATCTGATGAGGTGTCCACACTTTGTATAGCGTTCACATTCCTACCCACTAACTGTGACGTGGTGCCCACTGAGGTAGAACAGTTGTACCAAAAGACTTATTTATAAAGTATACAAATCAGTAACAGTCACATCAATAAACTTAAGAGTGGAGTCATGAAGGGGTTGGGGGGGCAGGGGGGGGCGGGGGATTGGAGGAGGGGAGAAAATAACATCACATTTCACCCACATTTTTCAGCACAACAATATGTAGACCACTGACATGTCTGGATATCTGAAATGCTCCCTTCCAGCACAAACTACTCCTGCGATTCTTTCCCTTTCAGGCGTAATGGTGGTTTTCACAGATACTCAAACTGTATTATTGCATCTACAAGCCGGCGGGGAACGATTCGGTTGTGAAATCACCCGCTCTCCGGTGGTGATCTCGGCATGTGAAATCCTGTCCTTCCCACTCTCACACACGCTATTCAAGAGTGCAAACGAAAAAAGGAAAAACAAAAAGAAAAAGTCAACAGAGGGGAACTAAAGCAGACACTTGTCATGTCAGAGAGGGCACATTCCCATACAGAGAGTACAACATGTTCATCGACACTCTTTCCGCGTTGAAGAGGAATCTGTGACGTCCCTTATGAAGGCTCCCGTCTCCCCCGAAGGCTGGAATGGGCTAAGCGAGCTGACTGGCTCCCGGCAGGGTGGGCAAGGCTAAGCTGGGCTGTGCAGTGCTTACAGCTGGACACCCAGCCCTCTGTGTGGACTAGGACCAGCTGCTGTCCATCACACCACCCGTCCCCTTTGGGGTGATGATGCTTTCTGTCGACTTAAGGAGCCTCTCTAGACACGGGGCGTTAATTTTACCCGGCGGAGGGCCCCTGGGCACCGAGTCTGTCTTAGTGAGACTGTCTGTGCTGGAGGACACAGCGTTGTCCTGCGTTAGGTCTCTGTCTCTGGGGGCCAGCAGGTGCCTGGGGCCAGCCTGGGCCTGCTCTGCTGTAGGGGAGCAGATGGGTGAAGTGTGGAACCACTTCAGGTTACTGGCGGAGTACGCTCCAGGAGGAGTGAGGTCGGTGACTCTCAGGGGTTTGACGCCGGCTGGAGGGTCACTGATGGTGACGGGGCTCACGGCTGCAGGGGTGTTCAATGAAGATAGCTGTCGGGAAAGAAAGGAAAAATGATGATCATTTAGTTTATTTAGTAGATTATTATTCACGGTTAACAACAAAATGTTCACTGAAATCTCTTGTTACCTTTATTAATTTAGAAAATATAAAATATAAATAGCTGAGTCCCTCTCCTTCAAGCTCACAAAAACATCAGGTTCTTCAGCGGCTAACTGTTCCAAAGTGTTTACTAGCTTGCTGCTAACTAAATCTGTTTGGTGCACTCGCTTCATTTATCACCGTAAAAGGGTGAGGAGAGCCAAACCAGTAAAGGTTTAGTGCCATGAGAGCAAAACAATGATCTGAAAGAAGCAACAGAGCGAAAAATTGCAGAATTGTGCCACTCGAATCGCGTTGTGTGTTTCCAGGTTGTGGTGACAGATAGCCATATATCCTAAAAACGTAACCCTGCACAGAGCAAACATAGGCTGGTTTGATCATTAATTATTATAAAGTTAGAGGGGCTTTGCAGATAACAAAAGATTTGTCTTGAAATACGAGAGAAACCCAGAAAAAATGTCGGGTTTTACATTATAAAAACAGCAGTTTCATCCATTGTTAATATGGAAATACTAATCATGCCGGCTTTAAAGTCGGCCTACTGTAGAGCCTCCGCTAACAGTCTGACCAATGTCAAGTACAAAACAGCTTGGTGACTTAAAAAAAAAAAAGCCCTGTTTATGGGAGGGCGTGTTGGGATTAGCCTCAGAAATAAATCCTCCCCCAATTAAATGCAAAGGAATGTTCCAGAGTATTCTAACCTTTGTTATCCCCTTAGGGACACTCCTCCAAAATTACCTCTTCTCCTCTGTCATTGTTCTTAGTGAACCTGAGACTGCTGTAATACCTCGGTAAAAATAGCTTTTAATCCTCCGTTCCCTATCCCAGACCTGTGATTAAATAATAATAGATATTTTCGTCCCTCTTTCTCCGCGTCGTCACCATATGTTCTTGGCAGCGGGCCTCGTCCAACTCTTACACAACAGCTTTGGGTTTTTGTTTTTTTTTTCTTTTTTTAAATGTAACTTTACCTTCGGTTTCTTGGTAGGAACGGCTTCCTCTGTCTGGGTGGCGGCAAGTTGGTCTTGGAGTTTTACATTAGGGAACCAGCTCTTCAGCATTTCCTCCATTTTAAGAATGATATTCATATACTTCTCCCTGAAAAAAAAAATGAAAGAAAAGAAGGAGAGACAGGGAGAGAGAGAGAGAGAGAGAGAGAAAAAAATTTGAGTCAAACTACCAGGCAATGTGAGTAATCTACCAAAAATCTTGCCACCCTCTTCTTTTGAAAATCTTATCTCTCTATCAATCTCACACAGGAAATACGCAACCTTGAACAGCGAGCGCACGCTTACACTCACTCAGCAAAGCCTGTACTCTGTGTGTGTGTGTGTGAGTGAGTGTGTGTGTGGGGATTGTCTTAAGAACATTTCTCACATGTTTTGAGCTCACACGTGGCCTGATGTATAATAGTTCTGCTCGCCTCTAAATATAAACACCAAAGCCACAACGGTCTCCAACAGCGTCATTGTGAAAATAAACTGGTCGCTGTGACGCAGTTCTCGTTGGAGGTGGGCAGTGGAGAGATACAGGGAGAGAGAGAGAGAGAGAGAGAGAGAGAGAGAACGAGCCTGCGTCCTGATAACTCCCACCCGTCAAAACCAGATGGTGGGTAGGGATTAGCCTCGTGTCATATGATCAGCACCTTCCTGCTATACTCCATTCGGTGCATGTTAAATTCATGTGAAAGATTATCCGCAACAGTGACTGCTAAAAAAGTCACTTTGATCCTATCTACCATTGTGCTGCTGCAGGGGCTGCCAGCTGGCAGCACCGAGCAGGCGCAGGGAGTGACGGCGGGTGGGGGGTGGGGGTGGTTTTCAGTCCACCTTCCAGCCTCTGCCCCGGCTGTCTGCTGGGAGGCTGCCACACCCACTCTTTGTCTCCCACATGAAGGCAGCAGCTGGTGGGTAAGGGCTCCAATTAGTCTGTGCCAAAGTCAGCAGCACTTTGTCTTATATCAGTGCACCTTAATGCAAGGCCTCGCATGTGGCGGGCTGCTCAGTGAGACATCCAGGTATCGGTGGCGCTGCTTTGTGTTCGGAAGCAAGTGGTGGGCTGCTCGCGTAATTTATGTCGTCCAATTAAGCACCGAAATGATTTTTATTGTTCGGTTAGACAGAACCCCAACCCTAATCCTTGCCGAAGCTGCTGGGCTAGCCAACGAGACCAACACTGAGCTCACAGTCCTGACTGCTAGCTGCACAGCTAACTGGGCTAACTGGCTAAGAGCTGCTACAATTAGAGGTTTCTCTGATGATATTCTGTGCCTCTATTTGTTTGGATTATGAATTTGTGCATATCGCACCTTTCAAGAAATTACCTTTTACTAGCTTAATGCTTTTTTTTATTCTGTATGTAATCATTTAAATCCACCTTACGTGCTGTAATACACATTTTTATTAGACCATATTCCTATTGCTATCGTGTCTTTCAACCATATCGCCTTGTGCTTTAAAAATTACCAAACCAGATGCTAAAATGCCAGACAAGTGCAGCCAATTCTATGCCATTTTAAGCCGTAAAACAAATGTAAAACATCAAAACGTTTACAAATGATCCTATTACTGCGACTAAGACTTTCTCCTTCAAAGGGGTCCTATCATACTCCATTATACCGTCTGGCCAGTGGAGAGCTAATCAAGCACACACAAGTGTGCTGCTCCCACAGTGGAGCCTGATACATTTTTAACAAGATGCCCAGCTATAGTGCGAGCCAGCCATCTCGGCGGTAAATTTATCCTGAGTGTGTGGGGGTAGCAGCAGCTCCTTGCTGTGCAACCTGCTGTGAGCCATGTGTCACGGACATGCTGGAGACCACTTTGACCCACAGACGGCGAGCAGCGCTGTGTGGCTTGAATGCGCAGTGGATGGAGCGACAGAGGTTTTCTGTGTTTGCAGCTACAAAAACATCCACAAGAGATGCACTGAATCTTATAAGATGATAGAGCTCATCGACTCGTGTTTAACAGTATGTGGGCCACCCTGAGGACACTTACCCCATGCAGGGGTTCTGCAGGACACCCATGATCCTCTGGATCCTGTCCATGGCCACACTCTCCTGGAAACTGCTGAGTCCTGGAAAAGAACAAAGTTGTACCGTGAGCCACATGAACTGTGTTGACTGAGGGGCCGAGTCTGTGAAGCATATGGGTTGTGTGAAATGTGAACAGACTCCCTGCCTCTGTGGTCAGGAAGTGTCGGGTCACACAAGGTCTGGGTTTGACAAAGATCCCAGACTAAGCAGTTTTTAGAACCTGCCTGAGCACGGACCCTCCCGATGCCTATTAGACGACTCATAAACAGTTGCTGTTTTACTGGAGACCGTGGTACAGTACAGTTTATCCTCTCTCTCACCCCTGCTTAGCTGCTCAAGTGTGACACTGCTTGTTCTCACTTGGTTAAATATAACATTTAAATGTGCTCTCCGACTCTTACGGAACACAGTTTAAAACAGTGTCACTCATGAGTGAACCGTCACCCAATATGAACTCCATTATCATAGAAAGACAAACACACACAGGAAATACTTGTGGTTACTTGATAGTCCTACAACAATACATCTTTCAGACATCTTGCTCTCAAATCTCAGGGACACATATTCCATAGAATGGCACGCTGTCTATGAGGCCTATTGTCTTTCTCTGAGACGCAAGAGAGAAAGAAACGGAGAGGGAAGAGGTGCAGACTCGACTGCGAAACGGTCGCACGAGAGCGAGAATGTGCTGAGATTTTCTCAGATGATAAGAAAATGACCGACTTACGTTCTCTGTATCTCCCTGAACGAAGGCCATTCAAGATAGACGACAGCGGATGAATGTAGCATTGTAGCTCCGTGCACTGAAAATGAAAAATAGATACATCTCAATCAAAACGTGTTCATTTTTGTTCATTTTTTATTTATTTTTTTAAACTGCAGGATGAAAAGCTGCTCAACATGATTTATGTGGAATGGAAACTCCCCCCGCGAGTCTGATTTATGATGCACTGATTGTAGTTCTTCAGAAATGCATGACTAATTCTGCTCGTACAGCGGTTATTTGGGAGGATCATCTTCACTGGAAATGCCATGCGCGAGATAAGTCAGTCAAAAAAAAAAAAAAA
>CAEMYA010000177.1:4768749-4846169 GCA_903131615.1 Diplodus sargus | reverse complement strand
AGAAAAAAAAAACAGGGAGAGAGAGAGAGACATGAGTTTGGCGTCAGAGTTTGCGTGGAGTCTTATCCAGGAAGAAGGCAGGCAGAGACGGACGCACATGTTCATTCCCTCTGACAGCAACAAAGAGCCAATTGTAGGCTCCACCTGCCTGCGTAAATCTGCGCTCTGCAGCTGACTGGGAGGGTCTGCGGCCAAATCACTCTTTTATCACCCCCACAGCTCCTCGGCGTCCCCTCCCACTCTGTCACGTGCACTTTGCTTTTCTTCCTCCCCGAGACAATTTGGGAGGGTTTATCAGTATGCAGCGAGTGTGCCTGAAGGGCGCTGAGCTACAGGACCCAGACAAAAAGTAGGTGGTTCTTAGTAGTTTTTTTTTTTTATGTTGTTTTTTTTCGACTGATCTCACAGCTCTCATGTCTTGGCGTCTCAAATTTCACAATACAGGAAATCCTCACAGGGTCCTTCACTGAGCCAACAAGCTGCCCCCCCCCTCTCTCTCTCTTCCCCTCCCCTCGCTGTGGCCAGCTGCGGTGGCCAGGCTCCCTCACATCAACGGTTATTACTGGCTGCCTTGGAGAAATTATCCAGAGACCTCATTACGCCTCTCCAGGCTGATTCCTGCATGCAGCCAGCCACGCACACAAGGCCAAAAGCCAATTTCAATGACCTATCAAATCCAACTGTCACATCATTCAATAAATATAATTTGATATCTGACCACAGTTATGTTACTTAATAGAATCAGTCTTATATCCCACAGATGTGTCATTTTTCTGTCTTTGTAGCCAGCGCCGGATGCACCATCTGTTTCTAATGATTTTCCTCCACCGCTGCCTACAGCTAAACATGGCAGTTTCAGTAAGCCATGTGCCTCTCAGTGAAAACAATCGGGCGATGGGTGCGAATGACCCCGGAAAAACACGGGAAGCAACGCGCATTTTGTCAGGTTTGAACGTTCGCGCGCGACACCGAACTGTGAAACCTCAGGCGACCCGTGAAACATTTTAGCTTCATCTTGTGAAAAGCCGCCGCAGGAATGGAGAAAATGACACCTTAAAATGCAGCGCACTGCAACTACTCATGCTCAGGTTTGATTGAGGATGTGTCAACTCTGTGGTCATGTGTTTTTGTACTTCTTCTTTTACTTTCAACTTTGGGTTTCGGGACGCCGGCAACAGGTCACAAGTTTATCCAAGGTGACAAGAGGGAACAATTAAAGGGGCCCTACGTAACAATTTGAAGCAATTTACAGGTATGAATCCCTTTTTTATTGGCTGTCTATAAACGGATTGATACGTGATATGAAAAATAAGACCTCCCTGTCTCTCCCTCGGTTGTCTGTGCGAGCCTGTGGACAATTTGCTTGAGTTGTTAAATGCTGCTGGATTTCTTGGTGAAGGACTCGGGTCAGATTTTCCCAGACGGTCCAAAAGGACGTGACTTTATGCTCGTTCTCGAGTGCCTCTCTCCGCTCCGCTAACAGACAGCAACAGTAGCTAATGCTGGTCTAAAGCTGGAGTCCGCTAACGTAAACAAACTGACTTCCAGTACAACAGACGTTCCACAGAGCCCCTTTAAGGGAAAACGACGTATTTCTGCCACCCAACATTTTGTTTCTTACACTTTGTAAAAACAATTTTTTTACTTTGTCGAGGACTCCAAAACAGGGTAAATTCTGCTGAATCCCTGGCTGAACTGGTCACAAGTGTAACTGCAGGTCACAAGTAAACAATGTTTTGTTTTAGTAACCCTAACCCTAACCCCTGTTACCACCACTGTGAAGCACTGCCGCTGTTTTGTCCACCCTCTCCTGGTCTCTTTCAACGCTGACCATAGAAAACAATTCTTTTGTCGGTTACCAAAACACACGACAACCACACACAAACACTCACATGTGGCAGACATGGGCCAGGAAAGTGCTGACCAGGCTCTCATGTTTACTGCAGATGTCCTTCTGAAACGAGGTCTTCAACCAGTCCTCAATGTTGCACACTTGCAGGACCCTGCTGGAGTACCAGCAAATAGCCAAGTACCGCAGCGAGGGTCCCAGCACGAAGTTGTCCCACCTCAGCTGGCACGGGGAGCTGAAGTGAAGAAGGTTCCAGAGTCGGGGGTCCAGGAAGACCTCTCGCAGCTGGCGACAGGTCAGGGACAAACTCTTGCGGCTGTCCTTGTCCAGGAAGGAGAAAAGGTGGAGGAGACATTCGCGGTTGAGCTGGGTGAGATGCATGGTGAGTCTGGAGACTGAAAGAGAGGCCTCGTCCCTGAGGCGGTGATAGGCCTGCTGGTAAGCAGCAACAATGAGCCCGCAGCCCGTATTGTGTGGCCTAGATACATGATGCCTCTTCAGGCACACGCTGGAGGCCTGCACATATAAGGCCGGGGAGTGCGGGCTATTTTGGGAAGACAACTGGCGGCACAGTCAAAGATGGAAGTGTTTGAGCTATACGCTCCCTTTCCATCTGTCATGGCTCTCAACAGGCAGCAAGCGCTGGACTGAGCCAGATGTTTACACTCTCCTGGCCTAGTTCTCAGATGCACACTGAGTGACATGAAAGAAGAGAAACACCTCCATTAAGTACTGTGGCTCACCAGCCCTGCAGTACGAACTTCCACCTAGTTGAAATGTTCTTTTGTCATTGAGATTAAGAGTCGCCCTTCACTCAAAAATGTGTTTTGTATTAAAGTTTCTTCTCTTGTGTTGGAGCGTCACTTCACAGAATGATGTACGTGCAGTTTGAAACTGTAGAAGGCTGTTTTCGCATTCATTACTATTTAATGCAGGCGGAGGAGGAGGAGGAGATGTCATATTAAAGGGACAGTTCATCCCAAAACCAACAAAAAAAATCCCCTCTTGTAGTGCATCTAGATTTTTGAGTCACAGTTGCCACGTTTTTAGGAAAATCAGCTGTAGAGATGTCTGCCTTGTCTTGAACATAAAGGAACTAGATGTCACATTTAAAAAAAACTCAACAGCAATGTCTCTTGTCCCAGTTACTCTAGATATTCCACAGACCTTGGTGTGGACAGTTACAGTTTGTAGGAACTAATTTCTTGCGAACTTCACTCACTGACTGTATCACTGCACAACCTTTTCCCACACGCTTATATTGTGAAATAATACACTGGATATATATATTTTCTAACCTCATAACCACTGCTAAACTGAGCTGCACCATTAAACTGTTTCCCATTCCCATTAACGTTAGCATGAGGCTAAACTGAAAGTTAGCTGCTAGCCTGGTGGGCACAATGCAGAAGATCTGGACAGTTTTACACCCAAGAAGTTTTTCGGGCTTTTTTATTGGCTTTCACAGAAATGAACAGGCTCGCTAAGTAGCCTCACTACGCTACCTGCAGCCGCAGCTTAGCCGAGGTGGACGACAATCTCATCGTTTTCGATTTAGGGGTGAACTGTCTCTTTAAGAATCTTTAACTAGACACACCAAGTTGAACTTATTTTCGCGTTGGAAAACCAACCCAGAACATTAATTATAACTTTTAACTTTAACTCGTGCTTTGAGTGACACTTCGATCTTACAATGGTTTTTTTGTTTGTTTTTTTAAAGCTAATGGTGGTGCAACAGATTAAAGAGGCTCTGCGTAACAATTCACATGTAGGATTGTAACATGACGCGAACAATTACCGTCTCTCTCGTCGCCTCAAAAAGTGCGCAGATGATTTGTTGACGCTTTTTAATGCAGCTGGACTGGCGGATTTCTTTGTGAGCGGCTCGGATGGGATTTTCCGCGACAGTTCAAAGGATGTGACTTTATGCACGTTCACTGTTCTCACAGAGCCCCCTTTAAAAAGTACTTCTAAGTTGTCCACTTCATGTAACAAAGCAAATATCAACAAGCAAATCAACTTCTCGATTATAAGACACTGAATGAAATAATGACGACACGTTTAAAGGACAATGGAACTTTCCTGTGCTGTGTTCGCGATAATTACCCAAACACTGACAAACCCTTCACGTGTGTGAAAGTCACACACACGCACACAGCATGACGTAGCACTTCACCTAAAGGAACACGGTGAACTGTGACTCATGGTTGGAAATTGCTCAACTCGAGCACAGCAGAGTACATACTGTTATGGCAGAAAGGCAAAAACCCATTATATCTATGTCATCACGCCGTACCACGTTACCAGTCATGTCCTGTTCCACTTGTTATCACCAGTCTAGGAAGAATGCGGGCCATTGGGAAATGCCACTGTTGGGAGGCTGATTACAGCCTGTACCGTGACTCACCGGGTCATGATGTCCTTAACCAGAGCCTCTGATCTACTAAACACAATGCAATGTGAGCTTATTATTGACCGATGCGATCTAGCCATCAGGAGGAAAAAGGAAAAAGGAGGGGAGGGCCACTTGTGTCATTACTGGAGGGAGAGTAGCGAGCCCACAGCCACCTGTGAGCAGGCGAGGAAGAGCAGCTGTTCCTCATCATACAGGAGTGCTTGTTCCTGCCTGAGCGAGAGGGCTGACTGGCTGGCACGTGTCCCGAGGGGAGCTCTTATGTGTGTGAGTGTGAGAGTGTGTGTGGGCGGAGATGTTCGCCAGGGGGAAGAAAAACAACAAATTAAAAAAAAAAGCTTAAAAATAAAAATGTGCTCTCTCTCTCTCCTTGAAGGTCGCACTGGGACGTATCAACAGCTGTTTAAGAGTGTTCGGACAATTAAGTGGGGCACATGATCACAATGTAAAGCACCTTTTGCTGTGCGTATGTCCAGCTCACAAAGGTTTTGTTAATTTAATAATGCATGGATCTTGAGTGAGTACAATAGGGACTACAAAGGGGAACTGTTGGGCCTTGGCTCTACCGAGTGCTAGCTAGTAAGGAGTGACTCTGCCAAAAAAAATGTGGAGAAATGGTATTCTAGAGCCCAAGATAAAGTCTACAAATGTTGTGTCATTTGTCTGAAGAAATGTCTAAAACCCAAGATATAATAGATAATTATAAATTACACAATTACATGTGAAACCCATCAAATACTTTACTTTTTTGCTTAAAAAACAACTTAAGATTAGTTGATTATCAAAATAGCTGCAAATTGCTTGGTGGAGTGATACAGCGTTTCAGCTCTGTGTTAACTCATCTTCCCTTTTACAAACATTGTAAAACATCACTTCATCATATAAACATTTTATAAGATGCCATTATATGATGCAGCTATAGATCAATTTAAACAATGTTTTTAACAACAAACTGAATCCACTTGGATTTTGTTAATCTAGGGAGTCAATGTGGCCGCTTGACTTTAGGCTTTTATAATTCTGACTTCAGTTAATTGCATAATAATGGGAGCTTCTTCCAAAAGATTACCGAAAGAACACATTAGCACCTAGTGGATGAAAAAGGTTTAAAAGCTTTAAACAGTAATGGTCGACAGAAAACAAAAAAACCCTCTTCATGTTTTAACGGCTCTATGGTATCTGGCTAATGGATTTGCTGTCGGGCTCAGAGAAGGGGACATTTTTTCCAGAGATAACAAAAAAAAACATCAAACATTTGAAAAAAGATTCTTCGTTGTATTTTATCACCGATACATGTTTTTAAAAGAGCATTTCATCAGGGCTTGTTTCCAAGCCCATTTCAGATCAACACCAATTGTTAAATTATACGCCAACGTCAACACAGACAACAAAACAATTTGAGAATGATCATTTCTTTCACATTGGTTCTGGTCAAGAAGTTGAGACAACTTTCTCAAGCACTACCGAGCACTTGTCAGTCAATAAATGCATTGCATTCTATCCGCTAAAATCTTCCCTAATGACTGGAAAACAGAACTACGAGGTTCTCAAGAAGAGGTGGAAATGATAAAATTAGAAACTTTAAAAACAATAGAAAAACCAAATATTGTTACAATGACAGTGTCTTGACACAATCAATCTCATCAGTCTACGCTAAACATTGGACCAACTGAGGTTTTCCAAGGCTACAGCTTTACTTCATAATTTTTAACAATCACCTTTGGAATCTATTACATATGGAGAAGTCTACCTTGACTGAGGAATACAACATCAAGGAAACAAATGAAAAAAAGTCATACTAAACAAAACTCAAGCAGCAAATTATACATGATGCCGTCATGCAGGTCATAAAAAAAACAAAATAGTTGCACAAACATTGAAACGTGAAAATTAACTATTTAAATCAAGCACTGTGAGAAATGTGATTGAGGTGAAGCCAGACTGGAGTGGCCAGCTGGTCTGAGGCAGTCTAACAGAGTCATTGTGCAACAGCTTGTATAGCTTGGCTGGCTTCCTCGGTCGCAGCCTTTTCTGAGGTATCCCTATCTGGTGCAGCTTCCATGGAAGCTGTGTCAGCGTTATGCAGTTCAGCCATGTCTTCACTCTCATTTCCCAACACGGCATTATCTGGGGCCGCCACGTCGAGGGCATTCATGTGTGATGCTGCCACGTCCAGCAAAACCACGTCTGTGGCAACCGTGTCCTGAGCAACTGCTTCTGAAGAAACTCTGTCCACGGCTGCTGAGTCCACAGCAGGCTTGTCAGTGGCTGTGCTGTCTGTGGCACTCTTGTCAGATGCCCCCTGCTCAGTCCTCTCCACGTAGAAGAGGATGTAAGCCTTGGCCTTCCTCACTGCATCCTCATTGGTCAGAGTCACTGTGCTGTCATTGAAGTGGTACCAGCGGCTCTCGTGGCTGCCATATGCTGTATAATGCCCCGATCCAACCCTGTGAACACAGACACATATATCACGTTCTGCTGTCTGGCTTGCAGGAATTCATTTACTGCTGCCGGAGTGAGAGGGACACACGTTCTGCTCGACAACACAGCAGTAGTGCATCAGCACCACTTAGAGGCCAGAGGTAAATCTGCAGGACTCTGACAAACTGCTCTTGGCATTTCTAAACACATTTTCAAGGACTTTCAGCCTAATGCCTTTCAGCGTGTAGTGGCTTCATGAATTTTTAAACTGCAGCTGTCCACAAGGCTTTTCAACTAAATTGGATTGGAATTGTTTATACAGCAACTGGATGACTGACGGCGAGCTCAGGCGGGCAGAAATAGTCAGCAGATGATAATGTATAGATTTATGGTGGCTGGATCCAGCTGTTCATTTTGCTACCATGGTGACAAAATCACATGCGTCTGAACACAGCCGGAGGGAAAAAAAACAAATTGACCCCGACAAGTCTGATATATGCAAGACGCTGCAGCACTCTGAATGCCGTGTGTGCTAAGTATAATTAAACAGATGAAACTTGAACAAATATCAATTTCAATTCCCCCATTTGAGTGTTTAAACTGTGATGCTTCAATTTACTCACCCAGATCCATGATGCACTACAACAGCAACGAGGTCATACAGGCACCTTTCTGGTAATGAATTCTCTGGCTGTAAAACACAAACAGAAACGGCAAGATAAGGATTTCCTTTCTGGGTTCTCAATTCCACCCTTAACATCACGATTCAAAGATTTACAACTTAAAAGGAGACAGAACACTCAGCACCTGGACAAAAAGGCTGGGCGAAATATCGATATATATATTTAAACAAGATACATTTTGAGCCAACTGTTTATATAAATCTAGTTTAATGTTTCACTACATAACCCGTTTCTTCAGTAAATCGATGCCAGTTTTATTTCACACCCTAAATCACACACAAGTTCTCCTGTAACACTCCATTTTAATTAGTCTGTTGATTAGTTTGAAGTGTAGCACAGGCCTCACATAGGCTTGCACTGTGTGTGTGTGAGTGAGACAGAGCCGTTTGAGGTGAGGCTTTACGTGCTTGTTGGCGTGTGAGGTGAACCAAAGCGCATTGTTATTCTACTTAGGTAGCAGCAGTCCAGTGTGTGACAGGCTCCATCTCACGAGCATGTTGAATGATATCAATCAAGTTAAGATACTTAGAACAATGTCTGCATTTCTTTCAGTTATATATTTATTTGAAAGATCATGAAAAGTGACTTTTTAAAAAAAACCCAGCACAGACTTATACTGTCTCAAACTAAAAAGGACTTGATGGGCACTTCTATACTCATACTTTGTGGCCATTGCTGAAAGATGACACTTTTTGGTTTGATTGTTTTTTTTTTTAAGAACAACAAGCTTTGCTAACTCTGAAATGATACAAAAAGTCATTTTAAGTGAAACAGTTTACGCTGGTACTCCAGGTTTGTCGGATAGCAGAAGCACCGCAGGTATCACTCAGTGATCCAAATAATTAGCAACATATAAGCAACAAATAAGTTAATTGCTCATCATGGCTTATCCTCAACATTCAGATTTCTGTCTGTCTTTCTTTAGAACAATCAAACACACTATACATTAATCATTTAGTCTATAAAATGCTGGAAATGTGAAATATGAGTACAAAAAAATAATTACAGCCATTACCATAGAGAACTTAGCAAATCCTCACTTTTGTGAGGCTGAACTCTAAGCATATTTCATTACAAAAAGATGACATAAACTAACAATTAACAGGTTACTGAATACATTTTATGTTGATCATCTAATTAATTAATTGATTGTTACAACCCTGTTAGTGTGTGCAGTGTAATTTAAGATGATTTCCATCATTTTTTACACTCTGTGTTTCTCCGGTAGGCCAGCAGAGGCCGACAGTGATCTGAGTCTTTTGGTTGTGGATGTAAATCAGTCATCAACTGACTGTTTAGTTAGACTACATCACCAATCTGGCAAAGAAGCTATTGTAATTTTTGTAAATAAAAAGACCTCGTGCATCCACATTTTAAACTGCCCTTTCTTCATGCTGTCTGCGGCTCTCATTTGTGACTAAAGTACAATGCAGCTGTTCACCATCATAATTCATATGTTTGACATGGTCAGATGTCTAGTCACATCATGGAAAGATCTTAAGCAAAGGGTTCATGTTTTGACTCTTTGTTTTTTAAGTTACCAAACCATAACCCGTCATTACAAAGGTTCACATTTGGCACAAGAACACCAAGTCACTGTGGTATTGGGATGTTTCCTACAAGTATGACTGAGTAATACCAATACAATTTCCGCAATGACATCTTTAGCAAACTTGTTTTGCACGTGGAATCTTCCATAACAGTAAACATAGAGAAAAAGGGGATGTGGGTAGTTGTTGGGTGGCTTTTTTATTTTGCATATTGTGTTACGGGTACAGCCACTGTTTTTCGGTACAAGAAAACCACAGCTAATTTTCACAGAGACCCGAAAGGTTTTTTATTGTGGCATTAGTGTGGCTAATGAGCCATGCTGACCAAACAGCAGAACTTCCCTTTTCATAAAAGTATTATTTAAACCATTTCCTGATGAGCCTTTTCTGAAATTACTCAATTTAAAAAGATGATCCACCCATCCATGATGCGCATTTATTCTGTTTTGAGCTCACCTCAAGCAAGTAGCCCCTCATGTCCAGGCCTCTCAGTGGAAATTCCACGTAGGTGTCCACTTTGTTTCTCAGAAAGGCTGTCCAGTGGAACCTTTTTAGGTGCAGACATAAAACCTACAATTGGAAATAAAAACCTCCAATTATACCAACCACTTCTTTACTTCAGAGTCAAATTAGTAAACTGTAATAAAACAATTATAAGACACAATGGTTGTACTACCTTTGGCAGCTTCTGGATCCAGAACTTCTTCGTGGATTTCTGTCGCTTCTTACACTTGTGGCAATAGTACAGCTCTGTTTCATCAAGTTCTTCCAGGTCAGTGAAGCTGTGCAAGCAGTCTAAAACAAAGCAAAACAAATATAAAGTGTTTATACTGCCAAAAATGTCTAATGAGTCATTACCTCTGACAGTGGGAAACCTACCACTTAAGGTGCATGTTGGCCCTGGCTCCTGGTCCTTGCTTCTCTTTTGTCTGAACTGGCTGGGAATGTCCAAAGACAGATCTGAGTAAAAAAGGAGGGAATAGAGGCATTAAAGGATTGTATAAAGCCCAAGTAAATTTAATACAGTCTTTTAGAAAGACTACAGGGGAAATGGTTTTGCTAGATCACAAAAGCACTGAAAATGACAAAACATGCCGAGTCTGTCTTTGACCTGCTTACCAAGAAATGGATCAAACTTCCGAGATTCTGTCCCACAGATCAGGCAGTTGACTTCATTCTGAAGTATCCCACCAAAATTTGATGTGACAACACTGGCAGTCCCATTTCTGTAAGGATTCAAAAGGCAATTATAAACCTTTGTTTTGATTAATGTATGATTAACGCTTTCCCTAATAAATGCACAATTGAATCTTGTGTTCAACAAATGCATAAACAAAGAATATAAAAACACATTTCATGAAAATTGACTGTTTAAATAAGAAAATGAGGAGGAAAATTAAACTCAGTTCACTAAAATTGGATAAAATTTGTCCATAATGTTGAACGTGTAATCAAATTGGACCAAAAAAGCATTCACATGGAGCGTTCACACAAAAACGGTTTAGTCAGAAGAGCTTACATGCAGCATTTGCCCTCTGCGGTGGAGAGTCTGACCCCATCCTGAGGTGAGACTGGGTGAGATGCCCCGTTGCGACTGTACTGGAGCTCCCGGTGTAGGTGGTCCAGCAGGTAACGCATGAACTCATGAGCATCCTGCTGCTGGTAGCCCCTGGATAATCAAACACAGGTTTAAATTATGTTACTGTAAAAACACACAGTGGATTGTTCCAATCTGTTAGGCATGGTGCTTCTTTGACCACATCTCTAATATAATGTGCTACACCCAAACACACTGAAAGAAAAGATAACGGTTTCCTGCTTAGATCAATTCTGTCAAATTCTTTGTACAGTGCTGACATACCTGAAACTTGGCATGATTTTCCATATAGCATAAAATAAGGAGTCTGGACTGAAGGCGGACTGGTTGCCCTGCCACAGGGAACAAAGGGTTTTCCTGAACTCCTCCACCAAAGACCTGTTCAACATAAAGAAACCCTTTTACCATGCTGCACAACCTGGAACTACCAACATCTAAAGACTGTCTAATACTATTCAGCAAAAGACATTACTCATTGTATAAAACTAAGAGTGTGCGAAGCTGAAATTTATTTCAGATAAATGCACTCAGCCCATAGATCCCCCCCTCCTCTAGAAGAGGACCTTACACACTGTTGTCCCCTTGGCTGCGGGTGTGGTACATCCTTCTTCCTGCCGTCTTACCACTGCGCAGAGCCACTGCAGGCAGCTCTTTGAAATAACAGCTGAACTGCTCGATGTTGCTGTCAAAGAGACACACGTTCTGTGAGAATATGTTTCAAACCTCAACAGAGACACCCATTATCGAAAGTGAAAGTGGTGTGAGCACCTTGTTAGAAGGAAACACATCTTATTTCACGACAAGATGCTTGTTCTGCCCAATTTGTTTGCAGATAAAGTCTGTTACATTACTGCTGACCCTCTTCCAAATAAGCTGTTTTCCAGCCTTTTACACAAACACTTGGTACTTTGTAGTTATATGGTAATACAATTGAAGATGCAGACTAATTTGACAAACAGCGGTCTTTTCAATGCAGACGCTAGAGAGGTTATGCCTGTCTTGTTAAGAGACCGGTATTTTAGCTTTGATTTTCTGACTGCAGAGCCATTTTTCCACCTCACCAACAAACAGTACTGCTCTTAAAACTCAGGATTTCAGAAAACCCAGACTGAATCTCATTGAGCAATTCAGTTTCCTGTGTGTTTATCTGTGTCTTATTTGTGTGCTACAAGCTCCTGCAAAAATCATCTATGTTTGTTTAAACATCTAATCATTTCTAAGGCTTTATTTGTATATTGAACAGTTACTAGAACTTCTTTATTATGCATTAACACCACCTAAGGAGTCATCGACCACCTCCCCCAAACTGCGTATTTGACAAGGTTGTGTTTGGAAATTAGGAAAACAGATTCAATTTCTATCAAAAATCTATGGCATGTTTTGGTAAATGATCAGCAGTAATAGAACATGTAAGTGATATAAACTAACTCTGGGAACATGCCAGTATAATCCTTTATGTTCCAGGCAAAATATTTGTTAGCTGGGAAATCTGGCCTTTGACTGTGTCTTGTTTCCAAGCTGCCTGTGTAATTCCCCTGCCTGTGCCCCAGACTATATTAATAAAGGATGACTGGTTGTGAGGCCCTGGGTCTACAGGGGCAGAGCTACTGAACCATGCTGCAAAACCCAGTTTACCACCCACATACCTCATCTTCAGTGCACCGCCTTACCTGAGGGACTGCAGAATGGCATTCATGAAGCACGTGTTGCCCAAGTTCCGTAGGCCTGTAGCACCTAACGCCACCCCATCCTGACAGAGACAAGAGGGACAGAGAGAGATGTGTATACATGTACCTAAAATATATCTTTTTATTTCCTTTAGGAAGAATTGTGACTAAAAGCAAGTTCCAAGTGAACATTAAAAGATATCTTGAGAGTCACTTAGTGTCGCGCTCTATAAAGGCTGCTGTGACTCACTTAATTGGAGCCTTGTCCCGCAGTGTAAAAGGAAAATGTGAGTAAAGTGTGAGTGGTAGTAGTCTTTTGTGCAAGCACATAATTGTGAAGAAGCTCCAACTTTGCCTCTTCTGAGAGAAGAAAACAATCAGAAAATCTTCAGGCACTTACATTGTCTTTTACCAACTTGCCGTCTGGAACTAGGCTTTCCTGAAATTTCCTTTTCCTTGGTCTGTCCCCCATCAGTGCTGCGCTGTAAGAAGGAAAAACACTTTATCTGATGGTCTTGTGTGGAGTAGTTTTGAATCAAGTTTCATGAGTGTATCTTCATGATTAGGCTGATTGTCTTGGGAGATAAACCTTGACTATTAATGTCAAACACTGTCAGACTATCAAAACCAATAATACATTTTAATTACTTTTATTTACATAATTTTGCAAGTGTAATGATGCTAGAGTAAAACAATGATTGCAACAACATAGCCTACTGAAAGACTTTGTACTTACTTTTCTAAACTCTGAAGATGCTCCCTCATCTTCTGCACCTGCCCAAGTTTGGTGTCATTGACGACAAAGTCATCACATCTGTAACTATAAATCCACAATAGTCAAGTCGTATAAACATGATTATGTTATTGAGATTAAAACTTTGCATAAGAAAAACGGTATCATAAATCATCATAACTATACTGCATTGCATTTCACTATGGTGTCACACAACATTTAACCACAAGTAAAAATATGGTAGCAGTGATCTCCATCAAATAAAATCTGAATATAGTTGTAATTAACATGTGATCATTTGTAGCATGTAACCAGGAGAATTGGGGATAATTAGCAAATGAACTGATCATTTGTTCTATTCTATCTACTAAATACATTTGTGATGATAAACAAAATATAATTTACATACAACATCATAACAATCCTTTCATGTCCAAACGTTTATGATTGTACTTTTGCAGGATCTCACACTGAGTCAGAGGTTAGTCAGATTGGTAGATTAGGTTAGTTGGTTAGTCATGGAGGACACTCACCAGAACACACTGTGGTTGCTGCAGTCCATGCAGACAGAATGATGGGATTTCTCTTTCTCCTGTTTCTCACCCTTCTTTTGACTAACACCAGTGACTTGGCTCTCTTCAAAGTGTTTCTTTGCATGTCCATTGACATACCTATTGAGGAAGAGATTGCTTTATAAACACACAACATCTGGTACTATCTGAAAATGACAAATATAAATCATAACAGGTATTGGCCTACATTATGCCATGAAAGAATCTGTTCCCCCTCAAAAAATAAAAAAACAGAAACTACTTGCTGCATGTTTTGACAGCATTTCTAAATAAAACTCTTCTAACCATCTGTTTAAAATCAGTCTGAAGCACGACATAAGATATTTACTAAGCTCCGACTACTACTACACAATGTCCAAATAAAAACATCTTCCTGCTTACTTTGTGGGACATGTACCAACACTTGAAATTAAACCATTAGTTATAGTTGCATTTGCCAATAATACATTTACAGTTTTCCTTTGTGGCACAAACGTTAGCAAGCAAATACACGTAATTCCCGTAGACTGTCTTAGAAAGTAGAGTTCAAACTCGGGAACTGATTAAAAATCTCATTTTGTACAGTCGACAGAAAATTTCAATCCACGTGATTAGATGAGTCTCTGAGGATTTTGGAAATATGACAAGTGTTGTCAAATGATCTTCTGTTTTTTTAATAGTTGTCCAAGAAAAAAAAAAAGATGCTTTGCTAATTGAAAGCAAGTATAAAACACAGAAAACGGGGGCTACATAGACCCAACTCAAACACAATCGCAGGACTGGGAGAGAGATTTTGACAGATACTTGACTTGCATTTATACACAGCCATCGCAGTGACCACTATGTTCTGTAGACGATAAACCTTAATGTATAGAAGCTCTTACATGGCTGACAATGTTTAACGAAAGGAAAAGGACTGGCACACACACACACAAACCAGAGTTTTAGTTGCCAACAAAGCAACAGAGACTAACTTACCTTCCACAGTGGACCACCAGACAGGTAAGGCAAACCCATGGGCTTTTATTGGACCTGCAAACTGAAGATACAAGAAGCTGTCTTAGTTGAGAAGCATACTGCCAAATAAGACACCGTATTGCTGTGATTGCTTTTGAAAGCACTTTTATTTGTCATATGGAAATGTAGTGTATCTGGTGAATTGTGATCTCCATATGTGATAGCTGTTGACTTGTAGCTACACTATATGGCTGACATAAACACAGCAGTATCAGTGCCGACTGGCGCTAATTTTATGTTTACATTAACGTGAAGTTTAGTAACCGAATGACAGCGATGGTGAGGAGCACTTTTCTTACCGTTGCAGCACCAGGAGGACGGAGTACCGTTAGGGAACCTGAAGGAATCGATAGAACAGCTCACGTTTGAGTTCAGATGAGGGCACTCCATCAGTGTACAATCGTGAGTAAGTCAGCTAATGTTAGCCAACACCACAGCACAGACGGTACCAGGAACAAGGCAGCTAACAATAGTTAGCCAATTAACCTAAACTAGCTAGCTAAGGTTAGCTGACCAACTAGCGTTACTTCTGTTCGCGAGCGCACGTTTTCCTGTCTTCGCTAACGCTTACACGTCTGAAAGCAACTATATTTTTTGCGTAATTTCAGAGTACAGCAGGACACAGAAATGAAAGGCACTGCTGTTTCCACCCTGACATACTGGAAATCACAATAGTATCGTTATATTTGGTGTATAAGGTAGAAGATAACTGCTGGCGTTTGCCACAAACAAATGGAAATAACTTGAGGAAGTGACGTCGTGTCTGCCGGCTCGGCCGTTTGCCAACTACAAAACAAAGATGAGAAAGCTTCTGGGAGGACGTACCGGCTACTTCCTGCTTCGCTTACAGTTCCCGGGCCGCTTATAGATGCTGTAGGTGCCCCATATCTGGAGCGGCAGTGTTTTCTATTGTAATTATACCTGCCGACATTTAAAAATTCTTGCGTTTAACCTATTTCAGCAACGGTGCAAGACTTAACTTGTGTCAGCGTGGCACGCATGCGTGGTAGCGTGCCTCTGCTCCGCTTCCGACAACGTATGTGAGTTTTGTTAAAATGGTGAAATTGCTTTTACCGTCAGATTACATCATGTTGTTGGGTGTATAATTTTAGACGGAACAGGAAAACACTTCCTGCACCTGCAAAATGCCACAAATTGCATGTTTAGAATTAGATTAAAGTAAGATAGTTGGCCCACTATCACCAAAATATCATTTTCCTTTCATCTCCAATTTCACATATGCTACAACTTTAGCGAATGTGTTTGTGACTGTGGGATGCACACGTTCCAAAATTTGACCAGTGACTACTCGCTCAAGTAAGAAACTTACTGCTTAAATCTGATAGCCAGACTACTGATATTAATTAGCCTAACTGGCTATTCACAAGAGTGAGTGAGAGTCAGTGTGTGTGTGTGTGTGTGTGTGTGTGTGTGTGGTGAAAGTGTGTATTGCATTAGACAAAAACTGGAAAATCAGATGAGTACAGAAATACATTACATTAAGTATATGTAGAAAACAGTTCTGATTTTACGATGCCGTCCTTTTTCATCAGGTCACACTGAGAGCAAGCATTCACAACCGCAAGTTCTTCAGAACTTGCCCTCTCTTGTTATTTATTTACAGGCTATGATAGTTGGCTTTAATATTTTGCATGTTGGCTTACAGATCAATCCATCAAAGAAATAGCAATGAAAAGCGATATGAGCCCTCAGAAAAGCAAGGACATCCCTTTTTAATATGATAAACCATTTGTTTTCCACACATTTGATGAAGGCACTGCAGCAGCTGATAAAATGATTGTTTATGATGTCATATAGGCTAAGCTATACATTTGAGACAGTGTCCAATAGGCCCTTTGCTATTCACAGAAATACTCACAGAAAGTCAGTTCACTGCAACCACAGTAGGCCTGTGTGTCAAATGAATATTGTTTTCCAAATGTTTATTTTTAAAGGAATACACAATTACAAACTAGGGACATGGTTGCAAACATGATTACATTTCATCAATAATGGTGGTAAACTTAACATCAAAATGAATGCAAGCTGCACATTCTATTAAGATAATCAAACGACCTAACTCTAAAAAAAATCCAATTCAAATCTTGTTTCTATTTTTCAACAGTACAAAAGCACCCTGAAAAGACATATCTGCTGTGTATTTTGTCAAAAAACACTGGTCAAGAACATTTTCAGCTCTAAAACACATTAGCCTACATAATATGACGATAAACAGAACCTTTTTTTATTTACAATAAAAAGAATCTGAACCCCACCGAAACATTTTCCATGAAATTACATTGTAATGCATTATTTAATATCAAAAATACAGAGCATAAGCATCTAATCATATTACAGCCATACATTCCAAGATACATTGTAGAAAATGTGAAAGGTTGTTTGTCATACTATTTGTTGTGATCTTAACAGCCTAAAACAAAAAGATTTCAAAGATGCTGAGCAGAAAGACATAATAACACAGAGTGTGCAGCGGTCGTCACTGTACAACAACAGCTCTAAATATATGTGTTGGGTTTTGAATTGGCACGTGCCTTCAGAAGACTTCAGACATTTTTCAGCACATTTCTGAGCCAGGTGATGATGCAGTTGTATTTTGGAAACACTGAAATGACCATGAGAGCACACTGCTTAAAGTGATTCACTTAATTGTAATGATTCTGTTCTGCTCGTGTTAATGCCTGATTAATCATTTGGTCTATGAAATGTCTAAAATCTTTGAGAAAAGGGTCCTAAATTGCCTTTTTTGACAGGCAAACAGTCCAAAGCCCAAGTTTATTTTGCGTATTCACACATAATACAAAGAAAAGCAGGAAATCTTACAAATGAAAAGCTGGGAAAAGAATGGAAACTTTGTTATTTTCCTTAGAAAAATTACCTTTAATTACCTAATTACCATCAAAATGGTTGCTGATGAATTTTTCCATTAATCAACTAATCAATTAATTGTCATTGTTAAGCTCTGGTTTCTTTTGATTACTCTTAAACAATTTAGATTTATTTTGGATTAGTGACTGAAAGTATAAAGGATAAAGCTTGCAGAAAAAAAAACAACTTCAAAAACATCATCAACTTGCACATATTGTAGAGGTGAGACGAAATAGAAAACTGAGCAGAATTGTAATGCCTATTACATACGTCAGTAAAACATCAGAGTCCACTTAAATGTTAGAATCAGTTGATATGTTTGGTATCAAGAACTAGTTGAGTTATAATACAAAACCAAGCTGGAAAAAACTCCACATTTGGGCTGGAAGTGACACGATTCTCTATGACATTTCAATCCTCTGTTCCTGGAGAGGCGGGTCAGACTCGTTATATTTCCCTCCGGACTTCTTGGCTTTCTTTTTCCTGAAGAAGTAGAAACGTTTGTTAAGACAATTTATGAGGAATAATCATTAACCGTAAGCAATGCCTATTGTTTTATTTTCATTCCTGTTAGTCATCAATCTTGAAACTGTCTTACTTTGACTTAAGGGTCAAGACGATCACAGTTGTGATGATGCCGACAACGATGAGGGCCAGCAGAACTCCACAGATGATCGCTGTTCAAAATGACAGAAGTGTTACGGATGAGTAGGATTCATTTAAATCAATAAAAACACTAAAAGAAATTGTCTGCAGGTAACCAAAACAGAATTCTGTTCTGTTTACGTCACTTTTAAAATAAGAAAGAGTAAATATTGTAAGTAAAGTCTGTTTGAGATAATTGTGTCTTTACTGACCAATAGGAGTGTCCGGCTCGTCGTCCTCGATTTCACCGTCAAGAGGATCATCTTAGAAACAATCACCATTAACATGGTTACACCAAACAAGATATCATTGCACCATGTTTTAAGCATCACTGCTGGCATTACTTAACAGCAATTGTGTACATAAGGGAGAAACTTGTGCTCACCGTGGATGCCGTCACAGGTGGCGTTGCAGATTTGAGCGTTGAGGAACCTGTTCCCGTTTCCGATGCATCCAGTCCAAAGGAATTTCTTGCATTTCCCATGAGTCGAATCGTAGTAATATCTCAAGTACTTGCCACTACATGAACCATCGGCCTTTTTGTAGTGGCAAGCTTCTCGGGCTGTGAAGAGAAAAACATCATCCTCATTAACACCATCATCATCAGAGGTACTCATGGCAGTTGTTGCTATTACATATAAACTGCTCAGCTTTTCATACAGCAGAGTATTAGATGATAAAACATAATAGGGCAGTATTTATCCACACTTTCATCTGTCATGAGCAGTCCTGCTCTTTCACCACTTGGTGGCGTGTTGCTAATACTCAATGCTCACACATGTCTTTCTTGCGGCATATGAAGAAAATACGGTTCCCTTTCATTGTCCCTGAGGCCATAAAACTCTACCTCATTAGCCAGTTCATGTTCCAAAGTCCTCAACAAACAGACAGGAGGAAGGATCGTTCGTTTTTTTTTTTTTAAAGACTGGCTTCATATACATTTAGGTGGTTTTTTGAAGTGAGACATTTTGCACATTTCAAACAGTTTCAAGCACGTGAATTGATCCTCCGTCACTATAAATTCATGACATCATCTTACCATCCATGGGGTAGATTTTTTCTGCGTTGGCAGAGCAGTTTCTTAGGCACTCTCTTTCATTTTCAAAACGGTTGGCATTTCCTCCTTCGCCATTGTATAGGAACGGTTCGCACTGATCTTTTGCGGCGTCGTAATGCAGGGCAACGAGAAACTGGCTGCCTTGTCCTGCATCAGGGGGCATGCTGCAGAATTCTGTTGGATGATTAGAAAAAAAAAGTTAAGTTTTATTTACAAAAGATGATGCTCTGTGTTTTTTACACAGTGTTTTGGTCAGTGGTACTATTGGCTATGGAGCACGATGGCACAGATGGCACTGTTACTGTTACTGTATGAAAGGTGTTTCACTAGAAACCATCGACTGGTGACCGAACGTTTAATGTTTAACTAACCTCATCACCAGAGACCCACTCCCTGTTTTTATGACAGCAATAAAAAGTATCATTTATGGTACATTTTCAGTCCTCCCGCCCTTCATAGATTTCACAGAAGGGAAGCTGTTTCAAAGGTTCTTTAAAGATCAAACTTTTCACCCAAAACGCGTTTGGTTTTGGAGGGAAACCAACCAACCTGCCAACTAGATGCTCAAATTGTGGCTCTCCTCAATCATTTGCACAGGTGCGAGGTGAGATGAGGTCACCAGTTGACATGGTTTCAGTTTATCTCGCTCCGGCTCAGACAGAAATGATCTCAGTGTTTAAATGTTTGGAATTATAGAGGAAGGAAATGTCCAGTCAGCTTAGCACGTCGTTAACAGTATGTAAATAACATTTCCAGGAGAGTAAAACGTACAGTAGGCTAAAGACTATCTTTTCCTTTGGGTCATGCCTAAAGACAATTATTGTTGGCTTTAGTTTCAAGTCACAGCGTGAACATGAAGTTAGTGAAAAGGCCAATTACAATGTAATCCTGCTGAGACTTGCAGCCTGTATAATGAACTGAAACCGTCTTTGACATCAAGTCTTTTGATTTCTGATTGAAATTAATGCTGTTTTGTCTCCCCTTTAATGCAAGAAAATACGCAGGCGTCACTCTGAAACTGTGTCTGAGCCCGCAGTTTATCAAGTCCCGCCATGCAACCGCCATATTGCTTTGAAACGACCAAAGGTAAAGCTTTCAGCGAAAATTAAAAATGAAATTTGAGTGAAAAAGACTGGCGGTCATGTACAACACATATACGTAACATTAAAGAACTAATTCTGCCCTTAGGGTTGGAAAACAATGAACAATGCGAGCACTTAGTAGTTATACATAGTTATTCACCAAAGATGAGCCCATCTGCTAACAGCCAATTCCAAAAAAGTAAACCTGATCTTGTGTTACGGTTTTTAAATCGACAGCGAGCAAAAATGGACAGAAAAAAAAACCAGTTTGATTTACCTGGAATATTCGAATGGCTGACGTGGAGCGCGAAAAAAGCAATCCCCAGAAACAACAGGTGCTTCATCTTGCTGCTTGTCTTTGTGCCGTCTTCCCCTGGACTGAGTGACGGTTGTAAACTACAGTGGGAGTGGGTTGTCATCACTGACCTTTGGACCGAGATTTACCTAAGGGTGACACCTTCGATCGAAACAAAAGTTAGCGGAAGCGATAGTTATCTGCTTCTTCATACTGCTTATATTTTATGTTAACAGGTCACCATTTATTTTTTTTTTTATGTTAGGGCGTCACCACAGTTGTAACCAGCTACTTGCAGTGTGTGACAGTATTGGGTGTAGTTTATGCAACACCTTCATATATGTATGATAGTTTTCAGAGCCTGATTCAGGGAACATTCAGGCTCCATGTAGGCTGAGGCGTAGGTCAGTTACACTCTATATAGGTTATTTTTGTTGTTTTTTTGCTCCATGTTGACAGCTTATGTATAAAAACTGAGATTACCTTAAGCAATGACTGTGGACGCAGCCCAGCCTTTAAGAGTAGACTTGATTAGAGAGCTATTTTAGTAAGTTCATATCCCTCTGTCATCGACTTAGTCTGAGACGCACTCAATCTTCTCATTCTGTCATAAGAAGGCTGAAATGCTCACATCAGCTTTCCATTCTCAAACTTTCATCTTTAGTGTGTGACAATCTTAATCCTCTTCAGGAGCCCAGGTGAAAGGAAAAACAGACTCCATTTAAAGTTTGTTTATGCGTTACGTCTTCAAAGAGTATGAGAATAGAAAATGCGATATCAATTTGTGTCTGATTTGTTTTGTTTTTTCCTTGTGAAGATTTACAAGTGGTCCTCCTCCCTCTTTGAAAGATCCTAAATCATCAAATGTTTTTCCATCAGGTGTATATTGGAGATGTAATCCACTCAACTGGCTTCCAAACTTGTTTCTTTTACTCCTTCTGCACATACATCAGTGCAAAAAACTCAAAATCATACCAAGTGTATTTCTGGTCAAAAATATCTTATTACACTTCTTGGTTTGGATTATTTACTTATTAAATGTTGAATCTGTAAGATGTTGAGTTGAGTTCATGCACCAAACAAATAGAGGGCAACAAATAACTAACAGCTAACTGCTGCTAACTGCAATTACCGTTAGCTAGTTAGCTCAGTTAGCTGTGCAGCTAGCTGACCTGTTAGAGGCCTTGAGTCTACAGCCCACCTTCAGAGGTTTGAGCTGTGCTTCCGGACCTTGGGGTCTGTCTTGGGGTGCAAAGTGTATTAGGGGACGATAAAAAGCTTGGCTGGCTGGTTAATGAGTGCAACACATTACATTGGCGTCTTTGACACGACACCAAGAATGTCATTTCTATACATTGTGATGATTTTTGAATGATTAAAAAAAAAAAAGTCCTAAATTGTATTCATTGTTATCCTTTGTTGTACTTTTTTTCTGTATCATTCTGTGAAAGCGAAGCTCAAATATCAAGTTAGGAGGTGGGCTTTAAAGGGGCACTATGTTACTTTGGAAAAGAAATTCAAACCCAGAAAGTTTCTATTTACAACATTAACACAACACTGATAAGGTAACACTTAAAACTCAGAGGTAAACGACTATAATGAATAGACAAGTCGTCCTCGAAGGAAGTCAGGTCCCCAGAACAAAGGTTGACCCAAAACATGTATGGCTACTTACAATGGTCCTGCAAATATAAAGGAAGTAAAACCGTAATAAATGATGGTTTCATTCAAGGACAGTGTGTTTATTCAGTCATGAGAATCAATCAGGGAAATGTCTTCACCAAAACTACATAGTGTACTTTTAAAAGAAACTTGCCTTAATTAATAATACACTTTTCATACATGGGCTATACACTGCTGTGATGGGTATCCTTTATTTTATTATCCTTTTTAAATGTTTTAAATTTTTGTCCCATAATCTTAATTTGGCCTTGTAAACTCAGTTGGACACCAGAGCAATGACTCAACCTGTCACCTTGCAGACAGGTGGGACAAACTGGAAAGTCCATTAAACAGCGCTGCCTCCAGAGTTTGTGGAGCCCTCCCTGACAAAAAAAAAACAAAAAACCCCAAAGAAATGAATGAGTGAGTGAGTGAGTGCGCGCTGGATGCGGTCTCCGCTGTTGAGCTGTCACTCTCCGGTGACCAGATGACTGAGGAGGCTGGTTTTGTTGTTGCTCTGACGTCAGTGCGAGCTACAATGAAGCTGACAACATGGATATAAAAGCCGGTTTGAAGGCTGGCGCTCCGGTGCTCCAAGCTCCTTCTTCTTCTTCTACCACTACTTCTTCTTCTACTTCGTCGTCGTCTTCTTCTTCGTCTTCTCCTCCTCCACACCGGGTTAACTTCAGGCTCGCCGCGCCGAGGGAGGGCTGAGGGGGGTCACAATGCACTCTCTGAGCTTCACATCCATCGCGCTGCTGCAGCTGACTTCCCTCGCTGTGCTGCATGGTAAGATCTGTGACGAGCCTTCTGTCAGCATTGGATGGTTTGGATACTCTTTCAGATGTGTGCAGACTCAAAAAGTAGAATACACTAATTGAACTACAGGAGGATATGTGGAGCATTTAACGCATGAAGGTTATGCAGAAATGATGCCTCAGGACAGGTGTGTCCATCCAACTGCACGTGCTGATATGAAATGTTTAAGAAATATGTTCTCTATTTAGTTTTTGTTGCTTTTTCAGTGAAATGTATGTGTATGTTAGATTATTATGTAGTATTATAAAAGATTACACACAAATAAATTATTAGTATTATTATTAATAAAATACCATTATAATAATAAGATTATTGTCTCTCTGTTTCAGGTGCTAAGTGGACATACATGGGTAAGTTTGATCATATTTACCTCACAGTATGTTAATGATAATCTTAACAGGGGTGCATATTCCTCTCTGCATCCGGTTTTCACCTGCATTCCCAGTCCAAGTGCACTAAAGTTTGCCTTTACCACAGTGTTAGAGTGCAATAAGATGCAGCTCTCTGACAGAAAAAAAAACAGCCTCGTCGGACAAGATGTTGTTGTGGTTCTCCCCCTCGAGACAAGATAGACGAAGGGGAGAAAACCTTCCCTGACCCTCCTTTGACCTCCGAGGACAACCCGCGCTGACATCCCCTCCGTCAACTCGTGTAAAGCACTTGCAGAACTCCGCCACACACTCTGCAATTACAACAATTGATAAGTGGCTGACTGCCTTTGTCTCACGCCTTAAGGAGTGCGAGCAGCGACTTCTTGAACCATGACCATCTCTTACATAAACTCAAGAGCGCTCAGAGCGCGACCTCTCGTCATTGTGTCACTGCCTCTCAAAAGTCTGATGCTCAAGTTCAGGGGCAAAGTGTTAGAACTGAGAACTAGCAGGTGGAGCGACTTCGACACTTTTAAAACAAAATGTACAGTTTTTGACTCCGTGAGAATCACTGGTCAAACGTTCTGCCCTCTTCTAAAGATAACTTTGTGGAGCGCAAATCATTTCACACAGATGGATAAGAAAAGAGCGACTTCTCCGCTCAGCAATTTACGGTCGAATAATTATAGATGATGAAATCAAACTTGCTTAATTTGGATCTGGGGGAGATTCTGATCTCTGTCTTAATCACAGCATTTGACTTGACATTTATGTGAGCAAATTTGCCCTTTGTGGATTCGCTCTAGACAGCTGTTTGTCTCCAACGCGTGAAAAGTTGTAAAAATCAAACCCCTAAACACACAAAATTTAGATGAGGGAACCTTTCTAATGAATTCTTTTTCGCTGTACTTGGCCAAAGTCATGTGCACGTGTTAGCTACTTGTAAACACTTGTGAGGGAGCATTGTGAATAATAAAAACAAAAGAATAAAACAAGCAGAAACCCGTGCAATTTTGATGATAACACAATCAACAAGGAGTCAAAGTGGACATGATTGTGATGACTGCTGAAGAAAGATGTATACAGTATATATATATATATATAACAAAAAGCCTCTGGCCTCCTATGTGCAGCGTGGTGGATTTCATCCTCAGTTACAGTCAAACCCTCAAGAGGCCGTGTCATAGCAGTCAGTGGACTGGAGGGCTGGTCGCGCTTTCTGTTGATGGGGGCATCGCTGAGTCATACGATTTATCTTCACCTCAACACTCCACCCTCTGGCAGAGGACACGACACTGAACCTTCACATGGGAGTCAAATAAATCATGTTGTGTAGTGTTGTTTTCTCACCCTGGAACTGTTTTTGGAATTTTCTGAATATTAATGTTGTTTTAAACAGTTTTCTCCGCAGAAGTTCTTATATAAATCATCTTATTTAACACCCCTTTAATTCAGGAAAAGCCCGATGTTTTTAAAAAATGACCCACAGTCGTGTGTGTTCTACCAAGGACTGCCAAGAGGCCACCAAAGGCCACTGAAGGCCTTTTATTAAAGGGCAGGCTGGGTCTCATTAAAACAGCAAATGAAGTGGACACTGAGTAATTATAGCCATAAGAGTAACTTTCTTTTTTATGATAGGGAGAGTTTGCCTAGATTGAACTTTGAGTTTTGCTCCAAACAAGTATTCAGTGATCTCGAAGCTTCGCTGGATGCCTTTTGGCATGTCTTGTACAATCAATCCAAATTTGTCTGGGAACTGACAGTGGGGTTTGGGGCTGCATCATTCATATTTAATCATCTGGCATATGGTGAATGGTGGATTTCTTAGACGGATAATGAATTAGTGGCAAGTACGCACGAGAGCGCCGCTCCATTCATGGCGTCAATGATGTCACTTCAGATTTGATAGGATCCGTCCACGCCGTACTGTGCACCATGTTTGAAAAGCTCAGCACGGATCCTTACACTTCAATAAATGCACTGAATGCAAATGTCGGAGATGTTCCTTCTCTTCTGCTTCAGCTCTCACCAACCCTTTGTTCTCTTTCGCATTATTTCTGAGACCACAGTTCCCCGTAGCCTCTGCCGACGCGCGAGAGAGACACCCTCGTGTAGCTGAGGTCACTTTGTAAACTGCATGACTCGATCTGCAAATGTGGCCATTTTGAGTGTCCTGTGCTTTAGAGAAACCTCTCATTTGGAGAGAGACAGCGTTCTCACTGGCTCTCGCCCGCAAACAACAGCCTGGTTCTCACTCTTGCTGGGCACGGAGCGAAGCCACGGGCCTCTCCCATGCCGCCTTGTGCATAGATAATAATACTTAACTCTTGATTATGGATAAAATGCTTAGTAGGCCAAGACATGCCCTGGCCCTTATTGGAGCCATCTCCTTTCTCTAATTCACACTGGGGCACGTTTTTCTCCTTTGCCCTTTAAAATGGAGCTGCCTGACATCTGAAAAGTACATGCAGTGTTTCCCTGCTAGTGTTCTGAGGTGAAACAGATGACTGTACGGCATATTAATAGACCCTTATGAGCGAAAAAAATTGTGAAGATGACATTTGGGCAACATTAAGGTAATGATAATTTCGAATAATTAAAATTGATGCTCTTGCAGGCCCAGAAGGAGAGCACAGCTGGGCCAAGCATTATCCATACTGCGGTGGAGCTTTCCAGTCTCCAATAAACATCAAGTCAGAGCAGCTGAGGTTCGACCCAACGTTGCGTCCAGTGGAGGTTCAAAACTACAACCTGTCGCCCAACGAGCAGCTCACTCTTGGAAATAATGGACATTCTGGTGAGTATGAAACATCGTGTTTTCAGCTAGAAAGACATAATAAGGTGCAGCGCTTGTTGTGTTTCGTTTCCAGCTCATGTCATCACAGGAGCGGATGCATTCATTAGAAAAGGTTGCACGTAAACTCGGAGGAGTCTGTTCTTGCTGGGGAAGCCTAATTTCTGTGTCAACCTACAGAAAATGATATGTGGATCTTCTGACACAGCAATTTTCCATAATCACTCTCTCATTATCTCAGCTGTCCTTCCACCGAAAGAGAGGGAGCTCCACGTTTAGTCTGGGGAAATATGGGCAGAGATTAGTCACCCGCTGCTCCCTCTCTGATGCAACAAAAGTAACCAGCTTTAGTTTGATGTCGGACATCAATTTGCAACACAGTCTCGAATTTGCCTGCTAAATATAGCAATCGGAGCGTAAACAACATGTGCCACCGAATCAAACAGTTTGCTGACTTACGCGGGAGATTGTGATTATCCCGCAAAATTACAGTCTTGTTGAATGATTCTGCTGCTTTGTTTGGAGATAAGAAGCCCTTTGGATCGGAGGAAGCTGAGGTTAACTGTGGCACTATGCATCAGTACTCATTTTAGACAACGTCAGTGACAAACTCTGTTAAGCCAAACATGCATGTAATGTCTGCCATGCGGAGGTCACGATTCGGATCGCTCTAATAATGATAGAAGTAAACTTTTAGCCACTGACAGAGTGCAAAGACCAGACAAATGCTTATGTGTGCATGCCTGATGGGCCTGAACGCCGCAAGCTGAGTGGCATCATTAGCGTGACGTGTGTCCGAAATAGGCTGACGGAGGTTCTTTTTTCGCTTGTAAACATTCATCATACGCTGGCGGGCATGTGCAAGGCACCCCTGTGTCAGTCCAACATAAAGCATCTTCTGCTTCTTTGAACAAGGACCTTGGCAGCGGCGAGTTTGCCGCGCCGACTTCCTCAGACGAGATCGAGTTGATGTTGATTCCTGTGATGTTGACTGAAGTCACCTCTAACCTCTTTTGATCCACAGTACAAATATCGCTGCCCTCCAAGATGTACATCTCCGGCCTGCCTCACCGCTACACTGCCGCTCAGCTTCATTTCCACTGGGGCTCCTCCGGCAGACCAGCAGGCTCCGAGCACATGGTCAACGGCAGGCAGTATGCAGCGGAGGTACACAAAGCACATCTTACTACACGCTCACAATATGGAAGACAGTTGTGCAGAGTAACTAAGTGTATTTACTCTAGGACTGTCCCTAAATAGAATGCATTGTACTCACACTTCCTAGTCTATGTCAGAGATAAATATTGTTATTTTTTTCTGCACTACGTTACAGCAGAAACACTTTGTGGGAGATGCTTTAATGTTGCCGAGAATACTTACTAGTGTTTGAATCAAGGACATTGACGTGTATATGAGTTGTTTTTTTTACCCTAGTATTGCTGCTTTTGCTCGACTAAAACATCTCAGTATTTTGGTTAAAGGTCAGTGAATATTGAGCTATCAGGTGAGCTCAGTCCATTCATATAAGTTGTTCCTCCACTTATCCGCGGCCTCGGGCAACAGCGACTCTGACACCAGACAAATGATTTAATGCTCGATGACTTAAACGTGTGACACTTGACTGGCAAAGGAATGAGAGCCGCTGACACCCTCTGAGGCTTCCAGACGCTGCTCGAGCTGAGGGAAAACTCTGCATCTGCATATTCCTCCGCCAGCGTCTTGACTCTGTGGCAGACAATCGGCTGACAGCCTCTCGCCAGTCAGGCGGTTTCAGAAAAAAAAGCTTATTGTGCATCTTCCACTTTAATTGTGGAACTGGCTGTAAAGAACAATCAAATGCTTCTATAAAATGCATATAATTAAAGAGACTTGGACACTTTTTAACAATACACAAGTTGTGAGCCTTTTAAAATCACCACCGCTGAGCTTATAAAGAGAGGGCAGTTAAGGTCACAGTTTTTCTTTCAATGTAAATCATCCCTCTGCCGATCAAGCCGGAGTATTTTATCACAGAGAATTGCGCGTACCAGGAGGCAAAGAGATCATTTCAGTCAGCCTCGGTATGTATAGTATGACAGCGTGTCTTATTTCTGAAGGGTTTAGGGGGATTAGAGTACCAGACTATTATGTGCTTTGGTTTTCAACCACCTCTGGAAAAGGAGTGGCTGTCTGTGCTATTTAATGTGTCAAGCGCTGTAAGCACTTTTCACACACCAGTTTTCTCTGTTGACTTTGGTACTTGAAGTATAGCAGACAGTGAAGTATAAAGTACGAGACTGTTTTATGTGATATGAACAAAAATAGGAGACTTTATTTTATTTAATTTGGTATCGTTTGAATTATAGTGGCTAAGAAGCTGAAACGGTCACAACCTGTGAGCTTTTTATGCGAGCATGCCCCGGCTGCAGCACGGCCACATGTGAGGTGCTGTGGTTTGACCTGCGTTTCAGAGTGGACACGTCGAGAGCCTGCATCTTTTCAAGTCCCTCCAGACTGCAGAACCACAGTTCCCTTGATGACATGTTGTTTCAGAGGGATGGAATGATGGGAAATTGAACATTTCCCAGAAATAGTGCAAATGTCCACCTCGATACCCAAGACAGAGCAGAAGCCGGTAAATACAGCTGCGTCATATTTGGAGAGAGTGACTAACGTGGCTCGCGCCAAATATAAAACACAATACCGTCATCAAAACAGCTGACAGCCCGGTGTTTATTTATGTGCCGAAATAGATCACCCGCTGTAATACATCTGGAGTTTTCCACCGGTGTTACACCCTCTGAACAACACCAGCTATTTCTAATCCAATTAATGCCTGCGGTTCATGGAACAGGTGAGGTGAGAAGGTGTAAATATCCATTCTGCATGCTACCTGAGGCGTCACTGCACAGAAGAAAGAATGCACAAAAGTTTTAACTTTGATCGTGACAGGCAAGTGAATGAAGTGAAGATGATGTCTGAGAATTTAGTCTTGTCAGAAAATCTTTAGAGCTTAGACTCAACAGGGAGATTCTGTGATCCATAGAGCGTCTGCCCTGAGCAGCAGCAAGATAAAAAACCCCAGTGGAGTCCAGACCCCTGGTGGTGGTGGTGGTTGATGGTAGCTGATGAAACGATGCATGTTGGAAGACGGCAGCATAAATACACCAAAGGCAGAGAGCGAACGTATCTTAAAAGACGGGGGAACAAGATGACAGGCTAGCTGTCGTGCTGTGGTGTTGGATAGATGTGACAGGCAGATGTGAACAGCTGATATCTCGACTGACAGATAATGAGTGTGAGCATGCATGTGACGACCGAATGACAGAGTGATGTGAGGAATAAACCAAAAGCCTGAGCATACGTCTTCCTGACTGAAGTTTTGCCTGAGCTAAAAATGGCAGTGGTTGCAAAAGAAATATACGTAATTATATTTTATAGAGCTCAACCACGCTCATCACTGATATCGCGGAGTACAATATTCTGATTTTATACATTGGCCGAAATATGCACTTTTTTGTAATGATCCGTTAATGTGGTTATCAGCTTGAGGTTTTGACTACTTGTAACAACATACTTTGTGTTATGGTTTGCTCATAAGGGTCTTGATTCATTTTTTTTTTTTCCCCACAGATGCATGTAGTGCACTACAACTCGGACAAGTATCCCAACATGTCCACGGCTGTGGACAAGTCTGACGGCCTGGCCGTGCTGGGAGTCCTGATTGAGGTGAGGCGACGTGGACGGTGGGGACGATGTGTGCATCTCTGGGTGAGCAGAGGAGTGATCTAACTGTGTTTGTCATGCAGGTTGGAGAGTTCAATCCGGCCTTTGAACAGTTTCTGAAGTTCATCAATGGCATCAAATACAGGGGTGAGTCTGACGTTATGACATCACGAGCTATCTTGATGATACACAGTCATTTGACACATATTTTTTTTTATGGGTTTGAGGTCAGAAACTCTTCACCAGTTACAAATCTGTTCTGTTTTATTTTCAACTGGCAGATCAGCGAGTGCAGGTTCCCGGTTTTAACATCAGAGCGCTGCTGCCTGCACGTTTGGACGAGTATTATCGCTACGACGGCTCACTGACGACTCCTCCGTGCTATCCCAGCGTCCTGTGGACGGTGTTCAGGAATCATGTCACAATGTCTCGCAAACAGGTGCTCCGTCAGCAGTCGTTAAATCAAATATCCAGACATTTTTTTATATGGCGTTCCCCCTTTATATGGCGTTCCCCCTCGTATTAATTGCGTGGAAAAAGCTTGTCTGTACGTAACGTGCTTTTGTTTTGTCTTCTTAGTTTGTGAGCTTGGCAACGGCCCTCTACTCCTCCCATGCCCAGGACTCGGCTCCGGTGCCTCTGAATGGCAACTACAGGAAACCGCAGCTCGCCGACAGCAGAGTTGTGCTGGTATCTTTTAAGGAGGGTAAGTATGGTCTTCAAAATGAGCTTGCTTTATTGTTGGAGCATGAGTGCAAAAGTCACATGAATGACATGGCCATGGCCGCGCTGCTTTAAAATGGCAAACGGACACGTTTGAGTGATGTATGGGCTTGTTTTTGGGCTGTCGCACATTGTATGGTGTCACCTGCTTGCGGTCGAGCTTTCATGTTGATGTACTTCTTAATCATCTTTAAAGTTGATTGACTTTGATGAGCTTGTTGGAAAGTAGGCCATCTTTTAAGACACAACAAATTAACTGTCCCTCTGACATACTGAGAGTATGCAGCCCTTAAATTTTGTCTTTAAAGACTTACTTTTATGTGGTCGACTGGTTTACCGCACTCTATGGTATTTAGGTCCATATAGTGTGGTATGAATGTGCATGTTTTTCCTCATTTTCAAAGCTTCCCTCTCAGAGCTATGCTTCTCTAATGGCACACGTTTTCACATGGCGGCGTGGATTCCTCTGCTTTCATGAGCGGCATTCATCAGGCGATGGCTTGTGCTTCTAGTTTACTGCAGGCAGTGCTGTTGCATGCTGGGGTGTGAAGGCCCGTAGTCGTTCCAAGGAATATCCCACAGGCTGGGATGTTTAACACGTTGTGATTGGCTGTGTGTCCGATGCAGGCAGAGGACTGCACGGCATTCTCACAGTCACATCTCCCCTCACGAGGAAGCGAATCGTTCAGCAGCTGCTGGTCGGTGACCTAGCAGACCTGGCCGATGAAGGGCTCTATCAGCTCCTACCGAGTGGCACAGAGAAGATCCACGCTGGCAAGAACAAGTACCACAAGAACCAGCAGGCCGAGACTCTTGCCAAATCCAAACAACAAACGCTGCTGAAGAAGAGCCAGACCAACCGCTCCGTGGGAAAGTTAGGGCTGGCTGAAGACGCGCTGTGCTACGTCGCAATGGAGCACAAAGTTTTCCAGCATCTTAAACAGTCTCACTCCGAGACGCAGCTGGTTCAGGCTCTCAGAGATGCAGTTTTCCCTGAGCTCAACCTCAGGAGCTACCTGGACTGTAGGTCAGACTTAGCCCTCCCCGCCATCAGACACATTCTCCGCGGAAGGCCACCAACAGATGAGGCGCTGGAGTTAGATCGCTCTCTGACAAGAGCTTTGAAGAATCAGAGGAAGACTTCCACAACAATCAAGCAAAGTGTGCCAGTGACAAACTACGGCGGTCTCTCCCCTGCTACTGTTCCCAGGAAACCGCACAGCCAGGGTTATCCACATCCTTGGCTTTTGCCAATGGAGTGGGAAGACTAGAGAGATTCCTGACATAGTTGAGACTCACATTATGTCACTTTCGGTAGCAGAATGAAAGACTAATTTACAAGCCATGCCCTGAACTCCTTTGACCACTCTTTCTCACAAATGTATTTAATGCTAAATTATTCTTTTCAAGTATGTGCACATAATATTAATACAGTTTCTATCTAGATAGAAGACTGTAGTATGAGGTAATTTACTGTATTTTTTTTTGTTACAAACAATGCAGAAATACGCCTGTGTATAACCACTCAGCACCAGTGACTGCGCTCAGTACTGTAAGAAGATCTCAATATGTACATATTTGTCATGAAAATCTGCAAAATTGAGAAACATCTCCTTCGCTGTAGGTCTGTCTGCATCATTTTTGCCTTAACCCACATGATGCTTCACTTCGAAAGCACATATTTCATGCTTTGAAATCTATATGCGTCAAGCTATATGAAGTAGTGTCTGGAAAAAAATATATTTATAGTGTCTTAATGTACGCCAAGTTCAGTTCTATACTATGGTAATTGTAGAGGTATACTAGTAATTTGTGCACAATATAGAAATGCAAGCAACCAAAGGCATTTGCAGGAGATTATGCGCTCTACGTCACATGCCTGTCTTGTCTGACAATTTGTTCTTCTTTTCAAAATCTCCATTTACAATAAGTAAGGAGACAGTTACTGTACATAGGGAACTCTTCTCAATAAAAGCATTTTACACGAAGCATATATGGCAAATTGTCTTCCCTATTACATTTGCAAACGGTACTTTTCAGGAACAGGCGGGGCTCCGCCAGCATACGCTGGGCAAAACTTGTCTTCGTCTAGGAGACGCATCAAGCTCATTTTCAGGTTCAAGATTTTTTTGTGAGTGACTACTAGAATGGGTCTAATGCTCAGAAAACACAAACACATTTATTACATATCTCCCAGGTTTGTTTGTGCAGCACTTTATTACCACTTTAGGGAATTTTACAGAATTAAAGGTGGCACTTCTGACGAGGCGTTTCAGGAGCAGGGTATTTTGTGGGAGAGAGGAGCTTCTGTTGGTGCGGACTTTGACTGCTAAACCTCAAGATCTTTTACATGTCCTTTTTGGACATCATCTTAGTACAGTGTTTTACACATTCAGCAATATCTGTGATGACGTAAGATTCTAAGCTGTGCAGCACGAAGAAATGAGAGAAGAGTTTTTATTTGCTATAAAAACGTATGTACAGTTTACATTCTGTTCTTGCTAGCAGAAATAGCTAGAATAAAATGCCGCCATTTAACAGTCCAACAAATATTAAAATCTGTATGTGTTATAGGCCAGGTACTATATTGACATCGATACAAATTGTTTCATGCGTCAGAGTGTTGATTAGCGTTACATGTGTATGACCTGACTGTCACATTGTGAGGCGGAGGTGATGGTAGCTGCGAGAGGGCTGCCAAGCCAGTGACCGCAGCTCAAGACCGGGTTTTAACATTTGTAATCGTGACACCACTGGATATTTTAAGGGAGACCTCGGTTTATCTCCAGCAGTGATTGTGGCGACCCAAGCGAGTATTTGAAGCCTAAACATGCTGTCTTCCTCACCTTAACCGGGTGGTTTTAGTGCCTACACCAAACCGGAGCGAGATAAAAATAGAAATTTGAGCCGATGGAAATCAACACAAAGAACTGTAACGTTTTAATATATATGTAGTTTGCAGAAACATATTTATCATTATTTTAGCTATTTTAGCTGACCGGGCAGGTACAAGACACTGGTGGAGCTTAAATGGTTTTGAAGAAAAAACATAATAGTTCTGAGGAGTTAAGTGATAAAAGTGTGATAAACAATGTTGCTCCTGTTCTCCATATGGCATAAATGCCTCTTTTTTATTCATGCAAAGCCTCCATTACCACATGCAGGTCCTTATAATATATTAGTGTATACCAAGATTTGCGCTACAGTTTTAACTGTATCCATTAAAGACTTAAAAGACAGTCAAGTCATCCTTCAAAGTTCGGAGACTGGTGTTCAGCTGCTCAAGAGACGAGGAGTGTGTGTGTGTGTGGATTAGTATTACTCATGCTGCAGGGACATAAATCTGTTGACACAGTCACATTGCGGGACTCGCCTTCCATATGGGGGCCTCAACGTCTCCATCACATAAAGCGTTAAATTTCAGGGTGAGGGCCTGGTTTAAAGTTAGGTTAAGGTGGGGTGGGGGGTGAGGATCAGGGTGAGGCAAGTAATGGTTATGTGGTAGGGTAGTAAGTGTTCAGGTAATGAATGCAAGTCTATGTAATGTACCAAAAACAGTTGACTGACGGGATGGACTGGCCAAGAGCAGAGCGCCGAGATTACTTGAGGTTAAAGCCTTTCTGCAAGAGCATCATGTCTGTTAATACCGTCGGCTCGTGTCATGAAAAGACCTGTTTGGACGTTAAAGCCACAATTTATTTTATCTCTCATAAATCCTTCTGAGCACTTCAAATCTTTTGTCTTTGTTGGCACCGTATCTGAGGTGTCTTCTTCTCTGTGATTTTCATTTTCACCTTCTTTTCTCTCTTCTTCTCTGTTACTCAGCAGACCTGTCTTGGATAAACACTGGTATGTAGCCTTTTGCATATTTTTCCCCTCTCATTGTTTGTCATCTTCAATTTCATTAATCCTCCCTTAGTACAATGATTGTAGGCCAAACTAAACCTAAATGAATAGAATGAATATGTACACTGCATACGCCTGTGATACATACTAGCCCACATGCTAAGTGAAAACATGGAGGAAAAGGCCGTAATCGTCACGTGATCCCTTCTGCTTCTGTTGCTCCATGCTCTGCAGGTTTACTGGTTCCCATACTGGTGAGCTCCGCACTGGGACTTGTTCTCATTGTCTCATTGTTGTGCTGTCTAATAAGGCATAAAAGGTAAGCAAAGGGCAGAAACATCAAGACAAGACCACAAATGATGCTTGTTGAAGTCATGATGATGATAAATGTTTGAGAATTGTTTGTCAGTCGGAGCAAATCTGGTGCATATCACGCTGTTAGAACACATCTACAGGCCTAAATCTCTCCGAAAAAACCTTTTATAGGTCTGTGCTGATACTTAGTGTACACATCCAAAGCTGTCCATGATTTATTTTAGTTGGTGATATATATATGTACTATAAAGTTGGCAGTTTTTGCAGGGTTTACAGAGAATGGTCAACCTTAATTGACCTTAACGTCTGAGGGTCAGACAGAATCAAAGACTTTATACGGGTTGTGTCCTCATTAGTTTGGATTTTTTCTGGGAACGCACACTCACTTGCGCCGGAGTAATTCACCCATGACAGTGTGAGGTTGCATAAATTATGAGCCCATTTTGTATAATTGTGGTTTTCTATAAAAAGCTATATTGCCTCGTACCCTAGAGAATATTTTCTTGGCTTTGCATCACTGTGTTTGTCTTGCAGAGACAATTTTTTTTTAGATTTTTTTTTTTCTTTGTTTTGTGGTACGTGGTTGAGAATTCATTTGAGAATTCACATTGGGTTTTTTTTAAAAGTTGAAGTAAGTTGCTCTGGAAGAAAGCGTGATGGTTACAGTAACCCAGAGGGATTGTTGTTGAAAAGCAGCAAACAGTGTCTGCTTTTTTCCAAGAGTTTCTAACAAATGGACTACAGCAGGATTATATGATATGGTCTGTTCAGGTTTAGTGTGTGAGGAACTGAATCGATGGAGGAACCTGCTGTGTTGGTGCTCTGTTATAACAGTTAATCACTTCTTCATTTAAGGGGAAACAAGTTAGGAGAGGATGAACATATATGTACTTAGATAAGTGAAGCAACTGTAGAGAATTAACATTTTCTGCAACTTTAATGATGATCGACTCTGCAGTGCATACTCCATTGTGATAAACACATCTATAAGAGTTTTTACTACTTCTTCTGCTTTCAAAAATAAATCTGAGGAAAATGTGAGATGAAATATTACAATAAGAGGCACTCCAGAAGTAAAATACGCTCTGAAGCTGCCTCCTCATCTTGGGTGTCACTTCTCTCCCAGTCCTCTTTTGGAGGTGCCGGGCTAAGTGACAGACTCATAACAGATGGGCTGGTTTCAGGCTTTGTGCATTAAACAGTGTCAAATGTTCCTCCTTTCTTCACATGTGCTCTATCCGGCTCTTCCTCACCCAGCCCGGTCGCCAGGATAAAATGTTGGCAGATAAGTTTCTGCTCACATTTCTGCAACCTATAAGCTGCGTACCGCATTGACACTTCCACAAAAGTATCACATGTTTACGTGTTTGTGACAAGTCCACAGTCGAAGAAGGCTTCCAAGCCAGTGACCACAGTTCAAGTCTGCGTTTTCAACACTTCTTCAGCACTTCAAGTATGAAAACCACAGGATGTTTTCAATGAGACCCCGGGACAATTTCCAGCTGTGTTTGTGGCAAAACAACAACAACAAAAAAGATATTTTTAACGGGCGGTCAAGACATCTCTAGTTGTTTGTGTTGACCAAAACAGGTAGCCTATATTGAGCCAAAACATGAGCTCATCCAAACTCTAACTATGTGGTGTTTGTGCCCAAAGCTAACCAGAGTACAGGCAAAGCATTTTCACGAGATGAAATGGAAAATTGAACTAATGAAAAGAAACGTTTAATTATATTTGTGGTTTGCAGAAACGTACATTGCCAACATTTATTCTGGCGATTTCGTCCTTTCAGCAGTAGTTCCAGATTCTGAATGTATTATTGTCGTTTGATTTTTTGTTTGTTTTAGAGCTGGTGCTCAACAGGACAAAAGCAAAGGTGTTGGATACAACACTGGAGAGGGAGACGAGTACGGCTCACGGGTGTAGCTCCCTCTCACTTCAAAGGACCTCGATAAAACTTCAAGAAGACCACGACACCTTTGTCCCCCCCTTTTTCTTTGCATCATTCTTCCTGTATTTGTGAAATCGTCCTGTGGGTCAGTCGGAACCTTTTAGTGGGAGCATGAAAGGTTTAAGTATGTCACATGATAATGTTTGCGTGCAGCTCTGGGGTTTTGGGAAGCACAAGCCACAGTCTGGACGTCCTTTGCTGTGTTGTGGCAGAGCAATACATGGTCGGCCTCCGTGCTGGAGTGTTTTAAATGCTGTATGACTTAGAGCAAGAGGAGCAGCTGTCCTCTCTTATCCCCCTTTATATATCCGACACAATGTGGCGAGCTTCTTAAGGAGAGCTCCACAGTGGAGCTGCACTGGTAAGAGTCTCAGGTCAAGTCCGACCATGGCACCCGTTCCCTCGGGCAGTCCTGGCGTGGAGGAGAGCCCGACCACAGTCCAAACAATAGGGGGATCGGAGTCGACAGACATCCCTGATGGTAGCGTGGCCTGGGAGGGATGGGCTGCACCACATTTCCACCAAGCCTGTACTTAGAGCTGCTCTATGGATTTTATAATAAAAGGGCGCTTAGCTTTGTACAAACACAGAAACACACAGTTCCTTCCCTGTGAATAATGCTGAGGAGGGAAAAAAAGGCTTTTGTGTTATCCAGCTACATGTGGGCTGACCCCTCACCCCTGTCCACTGGTCCGATCACGAGTCCAACTCCCCAGCACTCCTCAGTCAGACTGCAGCCTGTAGAGTTAGCAGCAAGACCGCCGGAGAGTTATTACATCATCATGTCCTCCTCCCAGGGCTTCCCCTCGGCCACTGTATCATCTCCTCTGGCTTCAGTATATCGGATCGTTCTAGCTGCTCCCGAGTTCATGTCCAGTGTTTAGTACAGTATTTGCATGCTTGTGGAATAGAAGGTGACACATTTACTGCAACACCAGACTTTAGATACTCTAGACTATCTGTTAAAATGAGGAAATAACATTGTATGTGACGACAAGTGTTACGGCGGTTCAAACCGTCCTCCATTACTCTGCCTATTCATTGCTGCTTGTGGCCTCATTGCTCTGTTGATATCCCGATGTGCCGCTCCGTGTGTTGTTGAACTGTAGCTGTTTTGTACATTTTGTTCATGCCTTAGGTGTTTTTCAGTTGTAACTTAATGTATAATAAGTGTAAATAACTGCCGTGTCAGAATAGAAATAAAAAAATATTTATGTGTTTTTAAAGACTTGCTGTTTGTTGCATTTTTCCTCACTGACAAGCTCCCGAGACTCACCGGATCACGCCGAGCTACCAGCAAGGTTAGGAAGTAATGGATTACATGTAACTGAGATTGTTTGTAAACAATGATATTGCTATGAACTAAAGTTTAATTAATTATAGATTTACCATTTATCAATGATGGCTATTATAAAGTGTCACGCAATTTGATTATACATTAAAATATGTCTTTTTTCCTTCATGATAGCTAGTTCTCTATGAGTGCATTAAAAGTGTGTTGGACACAGTCTGTCTTACGATAAGATTGACCCGGTTGACTTGATTTTGTGTGATGAAGTGATGAATTATGGGTGATGGAGTTTTTTTTCATTCATTTTTATTTACATCAATGAAAGATGGACATTATGAGTAAACCCTTTCCTCAATGTGGCATTTGATTGAAACACTGCAGGAACAAAGACAACCAAGTGAAAAGTACACACAGGTCACCTGTAGTTTGAGCCAGTATTGTTTTTTCAGTATTGAATATTTTGTTGCTTATTATCTCCATTAATCGGTTAGTTTCTTGGCCTATAAAGTGTAACAAACTAGGGAAAAATGTTGATCAGTGCTTGCTGAAGCTTGAGATGACGTCCTCAAATGTCTCGTTTTGTCCACAACACAGAGATATTCAGTCTATTGTCATAGAGGCAGCTATAAACCCAATGATATTCACATTTAAGAAGCTGTATTCACAGAATACCAACGTATATTTTCTTCAACAGTTACCTCAGCCAATTAATCAATTACCAAACTAGTTGCCGTTTTATTTAACAGTTGACAACTAATTGATTAATTTATTATTCAGTGCAGCTCTGCTGCTTTCTGTAGATGCTGAATCTGTCACCTGACCCAACCCTGTCCGTCACACATTTCTAGCTCCTGTAAGACCTATTTTGACCCTGAATGCCCAAATTAAAATAACAATCAGGACTGTTTCACATCATTTCACCAAATGTTCCTGTTAAAAGCATTAATATACCAACAGTTGACATTTTACTCAGCTCGCCTTCCTCTTCCTGACCTCTGCACGAAGAAGCAGTCCTTGCATCGTTGCTGTTGTTGAGCAGCGCCGCCATCTAGTGGCTGCTCGCTGTAACTACAACAACACCTTTTACTTCCGGGTCCCCTGCGAGGTTTTGAGTTCATCTTCGCTGCTTTTGTACTAATCTGTGAATGGCTATGACGTGTGGCTCGCTGTAGTGAAAAAAACCCGCTGCAGGTGTTTTTCTGCACTTTTCACGATGTATCGGCAGCCGGTGCTGAAGAACAGGAGGACTCTCTTCGAGAGAGCAGAGAAGTTTATCTCTGATATTTACTTCACAGACTGCAACCTGAGAGGACGGTGAGGCTCCATTCATACAGCTGCACTCTCTCTAGTCTACTACACTGAATGTTTGAGTGCAGCATTTTGGACATTTTGGACCGGTTGGACCGTGTTAATGATAACAAACAACATTCAATCACTGTCTTATTTGCGGAGAGTAAAGCTGTCTTTATGAAACTGGCTTCCTCATACTTGTGCATATTTTAGAGGTGTACTGTAGGTCCACTCTGTGCTACAGTAGGTAATCTTATACAGTGTTCTGCTAAAAAAGAAAAAAAGAAAAACACTTTACTCATCTGTCCACTTAATGTGCATGTAACTGCACAATGCACATTCTCTCTGTTCAGACCATCATAGACAATGTTAATGGTTTTTTGTGTGTTCTTCCTCATCTAAATCTGGTGTATTGATCCATGTAAAGAAATATGCATTGACTCTATGATTGTCCTCTGCAGGCTCTATGGAGACTCTTGCCCGCTGGAGTCACTGGCCTCCTTCTTGTGCTCTAAACGGATCCCGTTCACGGAAGCCGCCAAGCAGAACTTTGCCCCCCATCAAGTGGGCGACACCTTTGGACCGACGTGAGTAATACAGTCAGATTTGATTGCCTTTGCATGCTCCGTTACCTTGGATTGAGTCTATAAACCAAGCTTAATGTTCAAGTTATACTGCGCAGCAAAGTGCATTTTGTTGTCCCCTCCAGCACACATAAAAGTATGCATCAAAAAACAGGATGAAGTGCACAAAAAATATGAAATATTAAGTGTGGTGCATCTGTCGTTGAAGGTGGTGGACCTGCTGGTTTAAAGTGAGCCTGAAAATCCCCGAGTCCTGGAGAGGGAAAGAGGTTCATCTGCTGTGGGAAAGCGATGGAGAGGCGATGGTTTGGAGAGACGGACAGCCTGTTCAGGTAATGTAGCAGCAGTTTTCTTTAAAGCCGGACTACGCCGAAGTGCCAAAGTGTTGCGCTTAACTGGATTTCATTGGGTCGTCATGTTACATTTGGATCTGTAGGGCCTGACTAAAGAGGGTGAGAAGACGAGCTACATCCTGTCTGAGTGTCTGAAAGATGAGGAGCCGCACAGGTCAGTGAACTAAAACATGACTTCATCGCTGCTTTTGTAACCAACTTTTCTTACTTACTCCTTTTTAAAATGTTCCCATTCTCTTCAGTATCACCCTTTATGTTGAGGTGGCCTGTAATGGGCTTTTTGGGGCGGGCCAAGGATCCATGATTGCAGCCCCAGATCCAAACAGAAAGTTTTCGGTACAGAAGGCCCAGCTGGTGGTATTCAACCGGGACGCACAGGAGCTGCTGACTGATTTTGAGATGCTGGTTGACATCGTGAAGGTACAATCGCATAAAACATTGTTTTACTTCAGTTAAAGTCTAATAAAAGCAAAAGTCAAGTTCAGAGGATTATTTGCTTCCCTCGCAGGAACTGGGAGAGGAAGACCAACGAGGCTACCAGGCACTCTTCACTGTGAACGAGATGGTGAACCTGTGTGACCCCTCTGATCCCAGCAGCTTCTCCAGAGCACGCAGTCTGGCTCGCAGCTTCTTCAGCCAGCGCAACGGAGAGAGCCAACACACGGCGCATGCGATGGGTCACTGCCACATAGACTCAGGTCTGTTCTTGCTTGCAACTAAAATGTGTCTGTCTGAGAATCAAAAACAGAGAAGAAAGCTGGTGGGTCAGATTTGTAGTGCTTGTCCATTCCTCCATTAATAAAATGGTTTCATACTGAAGCACATTTTAATTTCTCAAAGTAGGAACATGATCTCGGTATTAGCACCGTAGCTTAACCATCATGTCATACTAAAAAAGAATACTCTAATGCCCAGCTTTGTAGCATACAGCTAATAGAACATCCACATTACATCTTGCATTTATTTCTTTTGTCAAATGATTTAAGTCTGATCACTCTGTACCTGCAGCCTGGCTGTGGCCCTACGAAGAGACCATTCGCAAATGTGGCCGGAGCTGGGTGACGGTGATCCGCTTAATGGAGAAGAACCCAGAGTTTGTTTTTACTTGCTCTCAGGTGACTCTCCACTAATCCAGTTTTTTATTAGCTCATAAAGCTTTGACAGCTCCATGCAGTCCTCTTCAGTTTTGACCTGTTGTTTGACCTTTTCGTCCAGGCCCAGCAGTTCCAGTGGGTAAAGAGCTGGTACCCAGGGCTCTTCTCCCAGATTAAGGACTACGTCAAGAAAGGCCGGTTCGTTCCGGTCGGAGGAACGTGGGTGGAAATGGTAACTCTGATCTGGCGAATCAATCGCATTTCATCGTATTATTGTGGCTGCTGCCTTTCAACCAGATTCATGAACGCGATATCCTGACTTAAGATGTTTTAATCACTTGCTCACCTGTCAGGATGGCAACCTGCCTTCAGGGGAGTCCATGGTCCGGCAGTTCCTGGAAGGTCAGCGCTTCTTCAACCACGAGTTTGGGATCGTTTGCAAAGAGGTACAGATAAAATCACTACAAAGTCACTACAACTACTGTATGTTGGATGATATATCGCATTAATTAAATATATTGTCATTTTAAGCCACTTTATGCCGCTAATATAATGACAATGTAATAGCATAACAATCCAAGTAAACACTGTCAAAGAGCAATTAACTTTTAATTTGTAAATTTATACATTAGAATTGGAATGTGGAAAAAAAAAGTAAACAAAACATAACTGAAATAAAACCACACAACCAAAACAATAAACAAAATGTTCTTTACTGCGACCAGGTCTTGTAACGGTAGAAGAAAACCCTGGTAGTTATTTCGGCATCATGTCTTGTGTAAAATAACAAGCACGTCAAAACACAAGTGGCAGTGTTTAGGTCATCAAAGACAGCCGAGGTCATGCACAGACGCCAATAACTAAGATAAGATATGTACAGAACGCTGAAGTGGTGAGTCACAAAGTACAAATACTCACTACACTCAGGTAGATTCTTCAGGTATCTGTACTTTACGTGATTATTTATTTTTCTTTTGCCTCCTACATTTTAACACAAATATCTGTACTTTCGACTTCTCACATTTTCAACATCAGGCACGATACGTTTTACAATAACAGATACAGATGAAGCAAGACGAGACGTAAAGACAAAACAAAATAACAAACGCAGAGGGAGAATCGGATGGGGAGACGAGGCGTGTGTCGGCAGCGACATGGATGACGCAGAGTTCTGTTAGCTTTGCACTGAAATTCCTGTTATACTACCGTACATATTAGAGCCTGTATTTTCTCACTTTTACTTGGTAAAGAAGTTGAATCAGTACTTCTACTTTTACTAGAGTCTGTTTTACGTAAGTATCTGTTCTTCTACTTGAGTAAAGAATGTGTGCTTCTACCCCCCTGACAGTACGATAAGTTAAGACATGTATGGTAAGTTATGTATGGTCAGGTGTATATGAAAAGTTGGTATTGTAATTATTGTGACAGACTTAAGGGCGACGCTACACGACTTGACCTCTGTATGTAAAGCCACTTTTCCGTCACAGAGGCATAATCTAAGAATCACTTCTCTGTTTTTCTTTAGTTCTGGCTTCCAGACACGTTCGGCTACTCGGCCCAACTTCCTCAAATCATGCAGGGCAGCGGAGTTTCTAATTTCTTGACACAGAAGCTCAGCTGGAACCTGGTCAACACCTTTCCTGTAAGTAACCTGGCACACGGGTGAATAAAAACTTCCCCTGAAATTAAGTTTTCAGTTTTGATTTCTCTTTCTCAAAGCACAACACGTTTTTCTGGGAAGGTCTGGACGGCTCCAAGGTCCTAACTCACTTCCCACCTGGAAACTCCTACCATATGAGGGGCAAGGTTGAAGACGTGAGTTTGCTTTTGTAGCGCCCACAACACGGTGAATGTTGAGTCTGTGGAGGGAAAATGCGCAATCTTCTCAAAGCATACATTCGTCTACGTTTCCTCTGCCCACAGCTGGTGAAAACTGTGAAGAATAACAAAGATAAAGGCAGAGCCAACCACAGCGCAGTGCTGTTTGGTTTTGGAGATGGCGGCGGTGGGCCCACACAGCTAATGCTAGACAGACTGGAGCGGGTTCAGGACACAGACGGACTTCCTAAGTAAGTTCCTTCCGACACTGTAACTCAGCACTTGGTGGCTATGACCAGACAAACACTGAACCAGAAGCTCTTCCCACAAATATTTAAACAAAAACAAAAAAAAAATGTCATGTGGTTTTTTATTCCCTTCTCTGACGCTGTGGGCATTATGTAGTGAAGTTTGCAATGGGGTGTGTCAGCACGTAGGCAGCAGATTTATGAAAGCAAAAGGATATGAGTGATGTCTACTGATGTCATTATAGAGCCGGTTCACAGTACTAGTAAATACAATAGTTTTTGAGTCAGAATGAATAACAGAGGTGTAACCAGCAGTGTCATTTGGTCACTTCCGTCTCCAATTCCTCGTTTCCCAGGGTGCAGGCATCCACTCCGGACAAGCTTTTCTCTCAGCTCCGGGCTGACTCAGCTCTGCTTTGTACTTGGACCGGAGAGCTCTTCCTCGAGCTGCACAACGGCACCTACACCACACAGGCACAGGTAGAATACAAATCGCATTATGAGAGGAACTGAAACTCCCAGATCCCAAATCGTTTTAAAAAAGTCGATATTTATAACATCCATTAAGGCAAAGTCAAGTCAAAGTCAAAGTCCACCACAAGTTCAGGGTGTAGATACTGTCTTTTGAAATCAGTTTGGGACTTACAACGCACAAGCTGTACAGAGCCATTTTTTATTTATTTTTTGAATAAATGTATTAAAGTTAAAGCGGAGGCAAAAGCATACATGTAGGGAGTAGGTATATTTACTAGTAACATATTACAGAATGGCACAGTTCCACTCAATGCCACAAAATAACCACAAGACAGAGGGAAGTGCCAGACTTGTGCAGAAAATAGATAAACCTGGAGTATAAAACGGAGTGGAGGATAAAATGCTACCAAAGCAATAAAACAGTCAAATAAAATGGCTGTGGCTTTATGATAAGGTGCAGTAATTTGAACACTTGCTTTGTTGTTTCCAGATCAAACGAGGGAACCGCCAGTGTGAGACGCTGCTTCATGACATCGAGATAGCCGGCAGCCTGGCTCTGTGCCGGAACGGGACCTTTCAGTATCCCGCGGAACAGCTGCAGAAGCTCTGGAGGTCCAGACGCACATATTACAGTTTGACGATAAGGATGAATAAATACGGCTGTTACAGTATGAAAATGTAATGTTTCCCTTTCCAGGCTGCTTCTTTTAAACCAGTTCCATGACGTGATTCCCGGCAGCTGCATAGAGATGGTTGTGGAGGACGCACTCAGGCATTATGAAGGTACGGCTTTCAGTAGTGGTCCATGATAATCAGAGCTATATTTATTGTTTTCCAAAATAAAAAAAGTCTAATCACTCTGTGTTTTTAGATATCCGCAGCGATGGTGCTGCACTGCTGAAAGAGGCCTGTGGAGCTCTGGGGTCAAAGGGCAATGCCGCTGGTGTGTTCAACTCTCTGCCATGGGAGCGCCAAGAAGTCATCCAGATTCAAGACGGCACTGGTGAACCTGCTGTGGGTATGTCATGATATTAATGTATGTATATAGTAATATGGGATGAGCGAGGGTCTGTATCTGTTCAGCCAACTACATGATTTGTGTCGCTATGGAATCCTGTTTCAGCCAAGTACTCCCTCAAACCATAGTAATCACAGTATCTATGTTGCTACCTTCCAAACTACAACCGCGCATCTGATGCTCTGCGATATCATTTGTTCCGCAGCTCTGGTGAGGGTTCCCAGCATCGGCTTGTCTCCTGTTGAAGACACGCAGCCTGTGAACCCAGTCTCAGTCACTAAACAAGTATGTGCTATATAATCATTACATCCCTTTTCCATTTATGGTTTCCCTCCATCATGATGACACATCCCCCTCAGCTGTGGCTTTCCTGGGAAGCTGCGGTGGTCTCGAAGGGGGATGCAGGAAAGGGAGTTCAGTGTGTTTTAAGTTAGTTAATGCTGACCTGGACAGAGCTGATTCATTCCCGGGGATGGGCTCTGGAAAGGGCGCTGCTCAAGGCAGAGTTCAGTCTTTCTCTTGCCTGTCTTCAGTTTATCAGTTGATAATTATAATCTGAGTGATCATTTTCTTTGCACCAATAAATTTTTTTTTTTTAAAAACAGTCCTGTACTTCATATAAAGAGCATTTATTTAATTTAACTTTATTGTAATATAATTTGCTTAACTTAGACTTTGTGTATCATTTCAGGCTGACGGCTCTGTCCTCATGGAGAACGGCATTTTAAAGATCGTCATAAACAAAGATGGCACTTTGGCATCACTTCATTTGATCAATGCCAACAGGTACTGTGAGACCAACTGTGTATTCTCTGTTACAGCGACACGTTGACGAATCAGCATCTGTCTTTTTGTTTCAGAGAGGCGATCTCCGACGGCTGTCATGGGAACCAGTTTGTCATGTTTGATGATGTCCCTCTGTACTGGGATGCTTGGGATGTGATGGATTACCATCTGCAGACAAGGTCTCAGTCCTTATCTGTCTTTTTGACACCTTGGTACACGTCTCACCATTTACATGTGTTGTAGACCTGACTTTCAAAAGCCTAAGTGCAAAGTTGACCCCACAGGAAGCCGGTGCTGGAGGTGGTGCAGCCCATTCATGTGGTGTCCTCAGGTGGGCTACGCGGCAGTGTCAGCTTCACCCTGAGGATCAGTGATAAGAGCACGATCAAACAGGAGATTGTCATGGACGCCATGTGTCCTTACATCAAGTTCAACTCAGAGGTACGAACCCGACCCTAACTCATCAGTTGACAACTTCCTCACGACCCAAAAAATAAACAATGTGCATCCTCTGATTTCAGGTACAGTGGGCGGAGTCTCACAAGTTCCTCAAGGTGGAATTCCCAGTGCGAGTACGCAGCCCCAACGCTACATATGAGATCCAGTTTGGTCATCTGCAGAGACCCACACACAGGAACACCTCATGGGACTGGGCCAGATTTGAGGTACAACACGGTGAAATTGACTGTGAAATAATAATAATATTCTTAAAGGTCCAGTGTGTAGGATTTAGGAAGATCTATTGGCAGAAATGGAATACAATGTTCATAATTATGTCTTTTGTTAGTGTATAAGCATCTGAAAGTGTTTGGCCCTAGAGAGGACTTTACACTTCGCTATAGGCGAGGATGAAACGAGGGGTGTTCAGTTGGTTGCATCTGCCACCTCAACACGAGAGGCCACTTAAATTTACACACTAGACCTCGCCACTGGTATTAGGACACCAACCACCCAGTATCATGTTTCAGCTGTTAAACAAAAGTAATACTGATTAACTGTTTTTGTTGTTTGTCATCATCGTGTCCTCCTCAGGTTTGGGGTCACAAATGGGCCGATTTGTCGGAGCACAACTTTGGAGTTGCACTGCTGAATGACTGCAAATACGGCTATTCAGTCCACGAGAACACCATGACACTGTCCCTGTGAGGTTCCCCATAGACCACATGTCAGAGTTAAACAAACTGAACAGTTCAGAAATACTACATTTAACCAATTCTTGCATCTAACAGCTGATGTCTTTGTCTTAGTCTGAGAGCACCGAAGGCCCCAGACGCCAACGCTGACATGGGGACTCATCGTTTCACCTATGCGATCATGCCACACGCAGGTAGGATTTGATCCATTTTGTTCTCATTAAACCTTCAAACTCTGACCGTTGAATTGAAATACGTTTTTTTCTGTGGCGCACTACAGGGTCATTCCAAGAAGCCTCAGTCATCCAGAGCGCATACAACCTCAACTTCCCTTTGAGGACAATCCAGTGCTCTCCCAACACCGTCCCCTGGAGTGCCTTTTCTGTCAGCAGTGCGGCAGTCATCCTTGAGACCATCAAACAGGTATGCCAATGAACTCCGAGCTTGACCTAGCTTCACTTAATCCTCTTAGCCGGTTAATGGCTATTTACTCTATTTACCATAACAGGCCGAGGACAGGAAGCGGGCACTTGTACTCCGACTCTACGAGTCGCACGGGAGCAGCGTGACAGCGACTCTCCGCACCACCCTTCCCGTCAGGGAAGCCTGGCAGTGAGTATTTCTATTTATACTTCAGTTTACGTCTGGCATATTTTATGTTGCATTGTCTAAGAACAAAACTCATTGGTCTCCTTTCAGTTGCGACCTCCTGGAGAGACATGACACCACCCAGCCAGCACACATAACGTCAGAGGGAATCACGCTGACCTTCAACCCATTTCAGATCGTGTCACTTCTCCTCATCTTGTGATACGAAAGGCATTTTACCAGGAAAACTTTGGTGCTGAGGGTGGAATCTAGTTAGATGGTATAAAATGTGGCACATTCTGTTGCTGTTCTATTGACTTACTGGGAGACTTTAAATGAAGGGCATCTTTACTAATCTACTCTGAGTGATGATAATTTTGCATTGAATAAATAAACAGTTGCAGAATTTTTGTAAAAATGTGTTTTATTTAAAAAAAAAACATCTATAAAGTATAAAAGCAGCCCTATACAGTGGTTTCTCCCTTTTTGCTTTTTTCTTATTTGCCGTTCGGTCTGGTCACCCTCCTGCTTCGCCTCAGTCCATCTGCAACAAGAATGAGAGAGTGAGATAAAAAAAATGTCTCCCCCCCCAGGCAGAAAAACATGTTTTTTTTCCGAAACTGCACATGAGCTCACCTGCAGCTGTTGGCTCTGCATTGCTGCTCCTCCTCCTACGCACAGTTGATCTCTTTTCATGCTGAGCCGTGTTTACTTTTAGGGGTTTGTCAGTCTTTCCTCTCTTAGATTTGGCTTCCTTTGGACGTGCATCCTTTTCTCTCTTCGTCCTTTTGGTCACGGCTTCCTGTTTGACGGCCTTCTTCTTTGTTGAGCTTGCCGAGCGACTCTTGACCACCTGAATGAAATCAGACTGGTGTTAGTGTTGTGGCTGTAGAGTTCATCGTTCGACAAGCGGAGAAATGGTCTGTTCATACCTTTTTCTTGTCAGTGTAATCGTGGTCGTCTTCTTTCTTTGTCCTCTTTTTTGCCTTGGGCGACTTTGAATCTATTGTGAGAGAGAGAGACATCAGTTCAGTTTCGTCAGATGCATCGACTGTTCTTGACAATTCAGCCAACGTTCTCAGTTTCACGTATTCAAAGTGTTACGTACCTTTAGGCGCCATGGGGCCTGGATCTCCCTGGAATCAGAACAGAAGGCATGAGCACATGTGATTTGTAAAATCCTGTGCAAAGAGATTAAAATACAGGAATTCGCTTGACCTCACCTTGAACCACATAGTTCTGCCATTGTGGTCCCGAACTGACTTCATACCATCCACGTAGTAACACTGCAGCCATGCCTGAAAATCGGAGTAGTCTGCCTTTTCAGGATCGTAGCCCTTTCCACCTAATGCGTCAGAAACAACAGTGAGGCCTTTCACTCAAAAATGAAAGAATCTGAGTTGAGCTTCATAACAGACGACACGGTTCACACACCAAGGCTCACCACCTCCAGGGGCACCGTGTGACACAGCCTGAGCAGGTCACCTGTTTCTTCTTTCACCCTCTTGTGTTCGCCTCTATCTGAGCTCTAAATAAAGAAAGGCACTGTTAGAAAATGCAAAGCAATGGGGGTTGAGTATGTGAGGGAACCTAAAATGTCCCTTGTCCGTGGGCTCTTTCACCTTTGTGTCAGCAATCTCATCTTTTGCAGGCTTCTCATTTTCACAGAAATCTTCTGACTCAAGGCCTTCCAGCACGGTCCTGGCAGCCACGAAGGGTGGGATGTTCAATCTGAAAAAGAAAAACACACAACTTGATTCTCTAGTAAAACACAACTCTTTTGTTGTGAGTTCCTGAATCATGACGCCTCCCCATGGGCAGAAACCAAGACGGGAATGAAAGAACGTCATTCATTTATATATCCAGGAGGAAACAGGCATTGAGACACATGAGAACTGCATTTTTGTAACTTTCACCAAAGAATAACACGCCATCTGTTTTTCTGCCCGGAGGAAATAAATCTCTACAGAGATAGCGGAGACTTTTATGTAGTTTTTCCTGTTCTGACCTTGGTTCACACACAATTCTTGTTGTTGTTCCTCATGGTCTGTCAATTACAGGCTTTCTGGCCTTCATATGTGCAAACCTGTCTTCTTTAACTCCCTGTTCTCGCTTCACTGGTCATATCTCTGCACTACAGATGTAAACGAGCCATATGATAACGTCTACAGAGACGTGGCTCTGAGGATTTGCCGTTTTTCTCCATCTTGTTTGATTGTGTGCTGAGCATTTTAGGGGGCTCAATGCCAAGCCTGGGACAAAATATCTATTTGTTATCGCTACACTGCCCGCAAATATTTATATCTGTGCATGTGCGAAAGCTCTGAACAGATTCCCCTGCCAATTTGACTCACCAAGTCAGTATGTACATGACTTTTTATGGTGGTGCTTATCAAACAAATGAGGAAAAACTTCCAGTGAAATGTACAAATAATTCTGACTTATTAGGGGTATTTTTTCTTCTTCAGTTACTCAGACATCCTGGTGTATTTGGTAATGAATGTCTTGAAATGTCTCAAGTATTGAAGAATAGTGGTTAATGTATTGTGTTGTGAGTTTATGTTTGTGGGTGATTCCCACCCTGGTTTGACACTCGGAATTACAACAACTGTGAGCCACAGCCCTACATTTGAAGTGGACGATCATGCCAGTGGCATGGCATCCACTTATAATGTCAGTATCAGTGAACAGTATTAATGTATTATGTGGATAGTTGTTGTGTACGCTGATCACCTGAAAAGGATTTCAGCCCTCAGGTAGTTCCCGATACCATTGAAGTACTTCTGATTGAGCAGAACTTCACAGATGGGCCTGTCGAAGGCTCGGTCAGACAGGTGGGACACGACGTTCTCTCTGCAAGATGATTAAATAAGGAGTCAGCGAGACAATGATATAGTTGAACAGATGACACAAGTGACACTCTCACTTGCTACATTACAAACCTGAAGCTTTTGTACTCAAACATGATGCAGGGCCCTCTGCTCGGCTGCCATGTCCCACTGTGCTGCCAGCTGCCAAACCTGCGCGCATCCACGAAGCTCAGCACTCTGCAGGGCTTCTCTGAGGAATAAAAACGCAGGTGGGCATGTTTGGGCAGCTCATCCTCTGTGGTGAAGCGGAAGTAACCCGACATCCCGAAGCGAAAGACTACGTCCATGGGCTGGTCCGCCTGTCCCTTCTTTGCTTTCCGCTTTGGATCATCACTCTTCATGGGCGTGAGCGTGAGCTTCACTTCCTTCCCTCTGGATGTGGCTGCGATGCGATAGGCCTCACAGGTGAAGGGCACGTCGGGACTCTTGCTGACTTCGGATTTTCTGACCGGTCCAGTGAACACCACTCCATTGCACATTTTGTTCACATAAAGGCTGGCCAGGTGGAGCTCTGGTCCCTCTGGCATTTTTGTTGGAACAGAGGAAGCTGTGCTGCAACAACAGAGAACACGGTGTCTGAGCAAACATTACATAATACAACAAAACATAACATCCAGGGCTGTAGATGGCTACAGGAACAATAGTTAAGAATTGGCTCCTCCTCCTCGGTTTCAAACTCCAAACAAATAAAGGGCAGCATATCGCCGGATGACCACCAACTGCTTGGTAATTGTATCTGCTGTTAGCTGGTTAGCTCATTTAGCAGTTCAGCTAGCGGCCCTTTAAGCTGACTCAAGTCTGCCCAGGCTGAAGGCACCAGGGGAGTGCTGGTGTTTATGCTACAGGCACAGGAGCTTTGGACCACCGGAGGGAGGACTTATGTTACAATTATCAGCAGAAATGAGATGTTACATTGTAACATCTCATTTCTGCTGATAATTTTAGTTTAATTCTTTCATGGTTTAAACTAAAGTTATAACATACTGCATTTTTTAAAAGACACTGGCGACAGGACTGAGAGCAACCTAATGATGGTCTACACTCTTTAAAATGTAATGTTTGCCCATAGTGGGAATAAAGGAGTGCACTCCAGATGTTTAATTTCCAAACAACTTCTCGTACAGTAAAATATATAAAGGCAACTTTACTCCCTTCTTTGGGATTTAGAGATGGCCTTGATGTTGGGAGATAAGATGTACTGTAAACAGGGAACTGAGTAATGAAAGAAAAACATAGATTTATGTTCATGGGTGGGAGAGGTGGGAGGTGTAACCTCAGACATTTCTACATGCCTGGCTTGGGTCCTAAAAACATCAAGCACCACTGCAAAACTTCAGACACAGGACAAGGCGTGCTCATCCCCCCACACCGAACACACTCACACCCAGAACATTACATCACAGCCATTCCTGGACTACACAAGATGTTTTACAAACAGACTTCAAAACACACACATCCTGCCGCAGACTGCACCGTAAGACAACATCTGCACACATCATGCATGTCTCCAGTGTTTTTGTCCCCCCCGTCTTAATATAACTCTGTTTTTCGGCAATGCAAAACTCAAAACAAAGAAAACAACACTGACTACACTCTGGACACCGAAAAGGTCGAAGCTGGCGTTTTCACTAAGTTGCAAAAGTGAAAAAGAAACTTACCAAATCCAGGAAGTAGATCTCACCGGTGGTAAACTCGTCACGTTAACAGACGTGAATTAAAAGCACATAACTTTCGGAGTTTGTCGGGTTCTTCTGCTCTCTGCAGGGCTGCAGCATTGAGCAGGTAAGAGATGAACCACAGGGCTTCCAAAACGTGCATGTTACCAAACATGTTGTGTAACGTTCATGCATACGGAACTATCGCGAGATCTTCAGGCTCGCCACGAGTTAAGAGTTAAAATCTCTGAAGTAAGCGGATGTTTTTGTCACGTCTTCTAATTAATTATCGATAGCATCTTAGAAAAACAACGGAACTTTTCTGGATAAAGCATTATAGACAACAGAAACATGAGCAAACAGTCCACCCCAATGCATGCTGGGGTATGTGGGCGTGGCGGAAACAGCCAAGGACACAGATATCTCAATGTCTCACATTTTATTGTTTTTTTACGAGCATATGCAGGTAAAACACCACATTATCAACATAAATCTTCATTTTTGAATTAATATACAATATTTTACAAAAGTGGTCCATTCAGTGTTGTTGTTTCAGTGACAAATCACCCAGTTTGGCATTATTTCCACCAATTGTAGCTGATGTGGTAGAAAAATACAAAGTATCAGTCGACCCAAATTAAGAATAAGCCATTCAACATGACCTTACAAAAAGTTCAACTGTACAAGATGCAAGTATGGCACTTTTGGCAGCCTATCAGTGTCATTTGTGTCCAGCTCTTGATCAGAAACCGAGGTCTGACTTCAGAGTCTACTCTTCACTGCAGTGCATTCATCATAGTCTGGGCCTGTTTGAGCTCTGCAGAAACACACAGAAGTAAAGAATTATCACAACATCATTCTGGCTGATAAAACTGTATAAAATGAAAATGTGAGAAAACAACTAACCTGCAAGCAAGACTCTAAACTTGTCAGCAGAAACCGAGACAACAGTCGTCTCTGTGGAGCCTGGCAATGCTCCTTGCGCCTGCAGTTTCAGCTGAATCATCGGTTCATTCACCTCCCTCAGTTCACTGGAGCTCAGAGTGTAGTCGACCCGCCAGGACACAGCGTCCAGTCGCCCAACTGAAATTGATTGCGGAGCAGAATTGATGGCACCCTTCTGTCAGTCAGTCAGCGCTCAGTCAGCAGCCTCGCAGAAGACCGCTCCCATCATTAATTACATGCGTCTTCCTCTTTAAAACGGGCAAAATAGACAGAAATACTTACGTCTCAGGCTTGTCTCTCTCAGTCTGTCCTGCAGCGCGGAGTGCTTGTCTTCGTATGATTTGCAGAGCCCCGTTGTGTGTTCTGCAAGAGTGGTGTGTGTAATTAAGAGTTAGCCGAGATTTATTTTAAGTGCACAATCACATGAAAGTGTTTTAACACACTGTTAGCAGAGGAGAGACATTAATGCAGCAAATAGCGATCAATATGAGGAAAAAGTGCTTCCCACAAAGTAATTGAATCGTTAACATCTATCAAATGAAGTGGATATCTTCACAACACTGAAAAACACGATGACGTCTTAGGCTGGCATAGATCCGACTGCGACCGTTTCATACTAAGTCACACTGCACCCCACCACCCCACCCCACCAAACAGCACCCTTCCGGCTGTACATAATGTGCGTATTGTGTCCCTTCAATGTACCAGCTGAGGGATGTGTTTTATCAAGTACTTTATTTAGACAATAGACAATGGCAATGAACAATGCAGTAAGCTCCATTAATAACACAATGAGCTGAGGCTATTGTTTGTGTCATGAAAATGTACATTTAACTGACAAACTGTAGTTATTTAGAATCAGATAATGTTTTTTCCACCTTTGTTGTGCGTTAATAACAACAATGGGCTGTCCTTGCTCTTGGCACAAGTATTGAAAGCAGTCTGTACCAGTGACAATGGATTACACAACATAATCAACATTTTTAGACCAAACAATGGACTTACCTTTGGGCAGACCGAGCTGCTGCAGCTCACTGGACAGAGACTCGCTGTCAACATCATGTTTTGCTGCGCTGGAGAAAATGAAGCTGAGCACCGCCACGCTAGCTTTGATGTCTCCAGTCTCTGCAAAATGGGAGTGATGTCATGAATGCATTTTATATGACAAAAAATTCAATGCAAGCATGAAAATGTTCATGGCAGTTATGTGGAATTGAGTCATTGCAACTTGAGTTGACTCGAGTCACTGTTTTGATGACTTGAATCTTGACTTGATGGAAAATAAATAACTTGAGACCCAATGTGGACTAGGAATGTACAGACTTGTGACTTGTCTGTATTCAATGTATGTTTTCCAGGCTGACTGTCAGCTGTTTCACTGAGTGACTAAGGACATGACATGACCTGCTTGAAACTTGGATAAAATAACTTGTGTCATATGTCTGGTTGGAGGTTAAGTGTCATAATATTTGACCACTGTAACAGTAGTGGAAGATAATCAAATACATTTAGTCAAGAAATCTACTTAACAACAATTTTGAAGTACTTACTGTAGTTTGGATTGGGTTTCTACGCTCCCTTACACTATTCCATCCCAGCGTTTCACGGGCGATCTTTGCAGTATTTCTTTCCAGTGCATTTATGTATGTATATCTATATCATATGTCTTACCGCCACCATCGCTGCGGCACTTTCAGTTACTTAATCAATTAGTACTTTGACCACTTTTATTGCTATTTGTATTATGTTTACACTTGTCTATGCACAAACACCAATACACCCTTGTTGCCTTTAAATCGGTCATTATATTTCTGTTTACTCTGCTTTTGTTTTTTCTTTCTTTCTAATTGTATCATTATTATCACCATTATCATTATTTTTATTCATAGTAGGAGTAGTAGTAGTATATCTTATATACATTTTAATTACCAATTACTATTATCATTTCTGTAGAGTAGCAACAGAATATCATACGAGTGCAGTTGTGAACTGAAGTGACAATTAACACCTTGAATGTGACAGCTACAGTCACTAGTTACTCTGCAGATTCGGATATTACACCTAAAAAATGTGACTTTACACAACATAATGCATCCTTGATGCTACAACTACTCAAACAGTATTCAAAGTCAATTCCCCTGACTACTATCATAGAAATGTAATGAAATAAAGGCATTTGTAATAACAATCATTGTCACATTCACAGTAGCCATCTTCTAAATAACTAGTGCTTTTATTTTAAAATCTTTTTCTTTATTTGTCATAGAGTACGCTTATACTGTGGTGTTGAGGTATGAGAAACACTCACCAAACTTTGCATCCGCAGTGAGCTTTGAAACCTTGTCATACTTAAATAAAAAAAACAAGACGTCAGCATCAGTGTAACGGAGCTGTGGATAAAACGAGAAGCATGTGATGTGTGTCATTACGTTAAACTTACATCGATGCCTTCTCCAAGCAGGTCCTTCAGCACTTGAGCACAGAGGAGCTTCATTTTGACACTCGACTGACACATAAGTGAGGCGGAAGACACACACGAACACATCAGTGTGAAAACTATAAACAGCCATTTATTGTTGAAGTGTTGGACGTGTATAAATACTCACAATCTTCGCTAACGTGCTAATTTCGGCTAGTACCCAGTCCGGGCAGTCCAAATCTCCACAGAAACGGAACCGCTACAACAAACAAGACATCACATACGTGCTGTTTACTGCGCTATAACAAAACTCAGTCCGTTGACAGTGTACGGCTAACATTTAATGTTAGCTATCCATCATTACAAGCTACTAACTAGCTTAGCCTGCTAGCTACCTAAAAAGCCGAGCTAAACACCGCTAATGTTGAGGTTAACGGTTACGTAAGGTATTTATAAATCGACTGAGTTGTTCTTTAGATAAACTAGCTTCTTCATGAGCAAAATTGTGTTAAATAATGCGTTTATCAAAAGTGTTTACCATGGCTGGCTGTCAGCTGAGCAGTTGCAGAGGAAAGCCAAACAGGAAGCGGCTTTCTTGCTGTTTCCTGATTGGACAGTGGAAACGCGGGGCGGGGCGTTTCTCCTCAGGCTGGTTGATGGTCCTGATGTTGCAGCATCATCAATAACTGCTGTTTACACCATATTTATGTACGGTTTAATGTACCGTTCTCAAACTTAATCAGGGATATGTATGTGTGCATGGATATGCAGTAAAAATCAAAAGGAATGTGTCGCATTATTTTTACGGAACAAAAATATTCACAGAACACAAAAATAAGAATTCAGATATGTCACAGAATAAACAATCAAGTGAAACTGAACTATCTAAGATTTTGAGTAGTGTAAAGTTTGATATATAGTATATAATATTAATCCTAATGTTCTCTTTAGTCCTAGTTAATATAGTTTGTATTGTTTTTGCACCTTAATACTTACTGACCTCTGAATACATGCAATGCTTTGGAAATATATTACATTAAATATTTACAACAACAACAACAACAACAACAATAATAACAGGTGGTACAGTCTCTTTCAAAAACCAAGTTACTAATTGCTTTACTGGTAAGTAAAAACCTCAGATCTCTTTTTTTATATATAAAAAGAGACAATAAAAGTCTTTCAGATCTAAAATAAAACATAAAACAAGATACAATTTATTAGAATAGTTACAACAAATACAATTAGTTCAGCAAAAGCCATGAGATAGGAGTGAGTCTTAAGATGATATTTAAAATTACTACACATTTGTTTATTATGGACTATTTATCATATAAGCTGCATGTCATATGGTATTTTGTATATAAGATTCTGCTATGATATGAATTGCTGCCTAACAAAGTCTTGTTGTAGACTTTGCATTAGTAGTGCCCTTCCAGAGGATCTCAAAACGCAAGCAGTCTTTGGATGTTTCACCTGCGGATACTTTTATGAAGTGTGTTGCAGTAGTCAAACCTGGAGGAAATAAGATACGATATCCTTTCCACATCTGCAGGAGGAGGAAGTCATCTGATCTTCATAATGCGTCTCTTTTAGCTGAAATAGGACAGCGTGTTAGTCACAAGGCAAGTCTAATTCAAAGATAATTCCCTTAAGCTTTTAAAAAACATTTTATGAGTCACACAGACTCAAAGACAGATTTACCATTTACCATTGTCGCCAGTGATACATTGCTTCTGTCTGGGGCAACAAATAATCTAGCAATCAAACATGGTTAAACATTAACGGTTTTCATATAGTGTGTGCAGTGGAAATGTATCAGACACAGTGTTTAATTTATGCATTGAAATGAACCTGAGAGGCCCTTTGAGAGTCCCCCACACTTAGGATGCTTTGTGTGAAAAGACCTTGGATGTTCAGAGGTTGAGATAAGATGCAGACGTTGTAGAAATTCCAGACTCCCCTGATTAAAGTGAATGAGAAATGGCATTGAGCGAGAGTTCCCGACACTGTTTTGCCTCCTTCCAGGTGGGGTGATTATGTATATACTATATAACTGGTAAAGCTATTTAACTAGATGCATGTTTTTCCACATCACACTGATTAGTGACAGTACAGAATTTTCACTCCCAGATCTCACAGAAGTCTATTTCGGAGTTCGGTTTTGGAGTTTTATTAATATTATTTGTTCACTGTTGGACTAACAGAGTTAGACTCCTCGAGCCTTAATTACTTTTTTGGCAAACAAAAGGAAGAAATTGCAACAAAAATAGCAACATTTTCCTTTCTCTAGCAAAGGGTTACCACTTCATTGCTCTTTTACATCATTTGATTAGTTCAGAAGAAAAACATGTTTCTAAAAGGGGAACAAAAGTGTATCTTTCGGTTATTTTTGCTACATTCTTACAATTACACAGGGTGTGTGGGACCCCAAGCAAAGAGGAAGTAAAGCTGATGTCAGCATAATACAAGGTCCTTTGTAATGTGCAATGGGAGTTGATACGTACTGGAACTAAACCAATTTGTGAACCTTGAACCACTTTGCTTGAAAGCTGGAAACAAAAGAGCATGTAGCACGTCACAACTTTGTGCCAGTGTTTGTATAGATCTATTTAGAAAAAAATGTGGAAGAGGAAACTGGAAAAGGAAATATATCAGGCGGGCTGGAAATGCTTCAGAGAGTTTCAGTGAGTCAGCTGGTCCAGTAAATAGATTCCGGCTTCAAAGTCACAGAGCCATTCGGGCATTAAAATGTATTGAAAAGTACTTTAAGTAGGGCTACTGTCTGTTTACATCAGAGCTAATGCTCCTTCTGTGGGTTCTGTCGGATCGAACAAGAACAGCCTGATGGCAACTGACTGCAACTGTACCACATCTCATCTTTATGTCAAGGGAGCAGTCAGATATGATTCCACTGGTATTAACGAGTCCCATCAAGATCTATTAGCCTTTTAATGTGCGGTTTTGTAGATTTGCATTTGAAAGGTAAAATGGTTTCACAGGGACAAAAGGAGGGGTGCCTTTAATTGTGTCAAATTCATTGGACGGTGAAGCCAAGTGTGTCTCCAAGTGCCACAGCCCTGACAGCAGAATGTCAAAAACAAAGAAAAAGCAGCACAGATCTGTCTCAAAGTAAGTTAAAATCACAAAGATACAAAAGCACAAGCACCTCTTAAAATGTGTATCCTTTCTTCCACGTTTCGTGCTGTAGTGTCTCCTTCCTTCAGCCTGCAACGTTAACTTTTCCCCAAAGTTGCAACTGCAGGACATTTGAAATAAACACACTCCTGTCCACTCTATCTGTATACTTATACATAATATTCAATTACTTTTCTTTTTATACCCATCGCTTATTTTAGCTGTTTAAAATCAGGCTATGTTCAAGTATGTTCCTTCTGTTTAGTGCTCTGCAAAATTGACGAAAATGTAACGATCTTGCAGGAGCGACCGCCGCACAAACCTTTGACGCATTCTGCCTCTGGCTGGTCAGCAGAGGCAGAGCTGCGGTGAAGAGTCCTGTATAAAGAACGCGTCTCGCAGGTGTGGAGCCGGTGGTGACAAACCAGGAGGAAGGAGGAAAATCACCACAGGGGGGTGAATATAAACGCTGACAAATGACGAATAGTGAGCTGTGCGTCAATTCAAGCCATGGAGTATCTGCGTCAGCGCCACAGGTAACACGAGCAGCGTCAGATTACGTTTTTGTTTTTGTTTTTTAAATTTAAGATCACCTTTTTGAGAGCATTCAAGATGATATACATTTTGTATATGTTTAGCTGGGTATTTTATCCTTTATCGCCCATCAGTCTCTCAAATAGAGCGACAGAGGAGTTCGGGCGGGAGGAGTCTATATAAGACCCTGGATCCGACTCGAGAGCTCCCACACTGTCGGTAGAGTTGGACGGAGGAGGACCTCACACGTGCAGAATCATCAGACATGTTAGCAAACTGAATAATGCGCAACATGGCACGGTTTGTGTTCATTCCTATTTGGCTCGTTGGGGATTTTCTACTAGTTCTCAGCGCCGGACTGAAGGAAACGCCGACCCTTGGATCCAAAGAAGACCCCAGAGTTCTCAGCAAAGGTAACGTTCACGTGCCACTCACGATTTATTGACTCAGTTCAAATTATTGTCCAACGGTCGAGGTTGCGTTCAGTGTCGGGAATTCAGTCCGGCGCTTCAAAGCCCATCACTTACAGAGTTAATCCTGTCTGCAAATCCTTTTTTTCTTTTTTTAAAGCCCGCTAATATCTAGTTCAACTCCGCTGTTGTCATGTCAGTGCACAATGCAGACACTCACAGGGTTCACTTCATTCACATCCTCCCAGGATTAAAATATGATAATGTAATTCATCTTTTCCCCCCCTTTCAGATATCATCAATGGTGGCTTTGAATACCAAGTCCGTCAGAATCACAGTGTCTTCCTATATCATGAAGACTCTGAGGAGATGTACGTTGGTGGGACTGACTTTGTGTTAAAACTTGATGTGGACGACTTTCATGTTATAGAGGTGGGTGTTTCCTGGACTCTGGACATGTATTTTTTATCATTTTATTGTATTATGTTACCCCACTCACCACTTCATCGAGTTGTTTTAATGGTTTATTCATGAGCTCCCAGCCTGATGGAGGGTGACAGCAGAGTTTGCAGCTGGGGTCATAATTACATGCTGAACTGTACAGCAGATGGCTGCGACAGACCTTTTTCTTTCTTTTTTTGGCACGATGTGTGAGTCTGGCAGCACTCATTGTCAGAGCAGACCCTTTAAGGCCAGCTGATATGCAGCTTCTTGTGAGTGGGTGACTGCTCATAAACTGCCGCGCCTGAACTACCCCGATGACAAGTCAAACTCTCTAGAATGATCCAGAAAAATGTATTCGTTGTAAATCTCAAGAGGGGTGATGAGTGATGCTAATGATTCCCGGTCATTTTCCAAGAAATTCTGTGTGGCCTCAGTTTTGACCATAAGACGGACGTAGATCTTCATCCCGCTAATGGATGTGAGCAGCTGAAGCCACTCGAGCAGAAGACCTCATCTTAAGTGAAGTAGATTTCACTCAAGAAAGCAAGCAAGCAAGAAAAAAAAAAAACAACCTGAGAGGCGTTTTCAGATTTATCATGTTTTTCTCTCATCCAGCTATTCCAAACATTTAACCAAACATTATGCAACCAACAGAAACACATCAGGTTCTTTGGGCGTAGCTTTAAGTGCAACATTCTTTATTTGCTCTTGAGCGATAAGGTCTGTTTGAAACCGCTGTGCTTTGTTTTTCTCCACTCATGTCTTATTTAAAATCTCAAGAGAAAACTTAATTATGTTACTTTGATGTCCCCTGCAGAAATTTCCCCTGAATGCAACAGGGCACCGACAGTGCGAAGAGGTTAGTAACTAGCCGAGGGCGACTCATGTGATCGCCGGTGTCTTCTCAACAAGTTTAAATGAAATATATCTAAGCAGTGTGTGTGTGTGATAACAGGCTCTGTGTTGCAGGGTCCCTGTGAGAATGTCATCACTGTCATTGAGAAGTTTCAGGACAGCCTGTTTGTCTGCGGCACAAACGGACACAAACCACAGTGCTGGAAGCTTGTGAGTGTTTTTTTTTTGCATCCATGCGCTTAATGTCACATCTGTGTGACATACTGCAGGTGTTGCGGTGAGGTAATTTTACTTCAGCAGGGCAAAGCTGATTAAAGTGTGCCGCTGTCTGGTGGCTCTGATTACACTTTAAGTAGCTTCCCGTCTGTAATTTCAGACGGCTGTGTACGGTTTGTTCTTTTTTCCACAGCCGCTGCCTACAACCAATTATCATAATGTTCTGCTGACCTTCTGTTCCTCTGCAGTTTTCCTCGGTGAACAATCAGTCGCATGAAATAATGAAGAGCTACGAAGGAACTGGCATCTCTCCGTTCGCGTACACACAGAACTCCATATCTCTGACAGTAGGTATGTTAATCACAGCCTCCTGCGCAGCCAGATACTATTTTTGAAGGTTTAAAAATGTGACTCTGGGGGCTGCAGGCTTACGTAATCGCATCAAGTCATGTGTGACAGCGGGGTTGGCGTGCCAGTGCGTTTTCACATAAATATGTTAAATAATACAAGTGGTTTTACTCATTTTTTATTTTTTTTCACGTGGCGTCTCTCCTCTGGTATTTTTAGAGGGGGATCTGTATTCTGCGGCACCTTTAGATTCTGACGGAAGCTCCTTGCAGTTCAGAAGGAAAGCTGGCAGCAGAACACATGTCTGGATGTATGACAACTGGGTCTCAGGTGGGTAGATGACAGAAGGTGATTCATAATGCATTACAGCTACGTCACTGTCCCGATGGTATTGTCATGTGACAACACACCTAACTTAATGCAAAAAAAAATGCAATTTTAAAGGACAATTCTGCATTATTTTATCTTATCTGACATTGAAAGTATGCACCTGTTTAAGTATTGGCCCACTGCTCGGTATCTTTGCTTTGCTCTCGCATGCCAAGCTTTTTCCATCATGTGATCTCTGCTGGCACCACATTGTACTGTAAACAGTGGGAGCAATAAGCAAACATGTCCTCCTCTCACAGAGCCCACGTTCATATCTGCCTCCTGGGTGGAGCGAAAGGAGGACCCTGACAACGAGAAGATCTACATCTTCTTCCGAGAGAAGAACTCTGATCAAAACCGGGAGGCTGACCCCTGGATATCGAGGGTTGCCAGAGTCTGTAAGGTACGCTGCACACCTGAGGACACGTACGTCAGTGAAGATCTAATCTTGCCAGACTGCAACAGTAAACTGTCCCACAACCCTCCTTAGATCAGCTTTAGTGATCAAGGTTAATAGCCATCCAAATCTTGTTAAAGTAACATGGACGGTGGACGCCACTCATATTGACTCCAAATTGTATGAACAGATGGCAGCTTGTTTAGGAGAGGTTCTATTGCTTTATTGCAGTATTTATCTGTTGATGATGGGGTGTAACCGTGAGGGACGACGGTACTGCTTGAGTCAGACAATGACTCATTCTGTTCCTTACTTTAGCTAAGAGTGAGTTATACCACCCTATTTGGATATGATGCCATATAAAGTAAAACCAGGACCAGAATCACAATATGAAATGGTGAGTATAATGTCAGTATTGGGTATTGATCCACTCGTTTAGTTCAACATGCTTTGGTCTGGTTGGATGATAGACCGAGGGTGGCTTTTGGAGGGCGATGAATAAACAGTATACCAATTTTTTTTAAAAGCCAGTGGTCATGTAAATGTGGACGTTGTTATTGCCATCTGCTGATAAATGTCATGCAATATGATTAATGGCACCAGAGGATCTACTAAATGGACCTTGAAGTGAGATTATTTTTTGTCAGCTTCCCACATGAACACAAACGATATTCACTCGCTTTCATTAGATCACATTACACGCTTTCAGTAGATTTAGTGTGATATTCTGCCACACATTTAATTCCCTCTTCTACTTTTCATTAGAATAAACAGAAACTGAAGAGAGGGACGCTTCACTAGAGCTGAATCTTGAATCATAGTCAGTGGAAGTGTTTGATCCCTTCCTGAATTTGCCAGACAAAGGAAATGAAAGGGCACCATCTGCTAACCCAGTACCTTTTGATGTTGACTTTCATATTTGTTGTGGAACAATGATGAAGGTCGGGCCACTATTTACAGTTTTCAATAGAGAAGGTCATTGATATTGCGGGAAAAGGCTGTCGTCATGGATGATGTGACAGGATGGGAGATTCATTATTTACTTGTCTAGTGCTTTAAAAAACAGGGTATTAAAAATGTAGGTAGAATGATAACCTGTTATTCTGTAAATGTGACCGAGGCATGATGGATGTTTCCAACACGATTATTGTAGTAATGCAACCATCTGCTGTGGGGGTGGTCTCATTTCCACCACCTGTACAAACGAATCAGGCTACATGCTGTCATTCCGTGGAAACGAGCTTGTTATTTGACATCTGACACAACAAGACCTGCCAACGACACCGTTAGGCATTTTGTTTCAGATCTCATGGTTCATGTAGTTAGAGTCCTATCGAGTTACCCTCAGTGGATGAATTTCGGCTACAAGGGGAAAAAAAACGAAAGAGCATCTTCCTGATGTAATCTGTTGGTATCATTTTGCAGGTGGATGAAGGCGGATCAAAAAGATTCTTCCAGAACATGTGGACATCTTTCCTCAAGGCCCGGCTCGTCTGCGGGTTTCCAGACGAGTCACTCTATTTCAACCGTCTCCAGGACGTCTATGTGGTGCACGACGATGACTGGCATGAGACAAAAGTCTACGCACTTTTCACAAGCAGCTGGTTAGATTCTTTCTCTTCCCTTTTTTTTTTGTCCACCAAGCAACACAATTAGCAACACGCTGACGGGGTGACACAGAATAATAGTCACTTCAAGTTGAAAGCTCAGCATTTTGAATGTTTTTTTTAGCCCGTAGAGACACAACTAACCCTGGTGTGCTGTGCAGTGTGCTGCAGAGGAAGTTTTGATAACAACAAGGCTGTCCATGTTACCAATCTTAATGGATAAAAAATATCAGAGGACTGATTCCACATCTGCATTATTTCTACCTACTGTCTGTCTGTCTGTCTGGGTCCAGTCTTTAAGAGTCATTTAATTTTAGGCATTGTTTATCTGCCGTATCTGCAACTTTTAGTCTCAGAAACCATTTTCAAAGGTACTTAAAGGTTCTCTTGAAAATCCTGCAAAGGTTAGCCAAATTAGCCCGATGATGTCTGAGAAAGTTACTGCTGGCAGGTGACAATACAACCACATTAAAGGGCGATCCATCTGTCATATGCTTTCTTCTGTGACTCTGTGTTGGTCTGTCGGTGTACAATGAACAAAAACCAAACCGGTTTGCAGATTACTCCTACTGGTGCTCAGCCATCAGAAATGATCAGCACCTGCAATGTTTCTGTACTTTCTGAAATGATGCTGCATTACTTTGTGCACCATCCTCAACACACATGTTACATTTCATTACATTAGAGAAGTATTGCCGCAACAATGACTTTTTACGTCTTCATCACTTTTTACCTCATTAAGTTAATCTGTGCTCAATAGGAGTCTTTGAGGCGACATGTTTGGCGCCCTGCTCGTCCCGTCTTTTTGTTTTTTTCTGTGCCCTTAACTGTTAAACGAGCTGCTGTAGTTGCTTGTGAAGTTTGCAGACAGTTTTTCCGAGCAGATGCAGTGCGATGCTTTGAGATTCAAGTCAGAAATACCGACTTTGAAATAACTACTTGTGGCGTGCAATGGAACACACTCATTACTACTAATGCTTCTGCTATTAGACCGGGGAAAAGCACAGATGTCCTCCAAAGGTTCCTTGTTCAATGTAATGTCAGTACAGTCAGGAAAATGTGGGCCTCCTTCTGTGTGAAGCTATTTTAAAGGGGTGCTCCAGCCATTTGGTTACAAACTTCTGCACATTTGGGCGACGCACAAAAGAGACACTTTTTTAAAAAAATGTTTTAGGATGTTTAAAATCAAAGCAGGAAAGGCGGAGATATCATGAGTTTTTTTGTCCCTGACATGGGTGAAGTTGTTTGGCGGAGGGAGCTGCCCTTCAACGCCTTGATTAAGATTCTGGAAAACTGGCAAGACTGTTGGCTCTGAACTGCAAGTTCATTGGACGGGCTGTCATTAACGCTGTCAGATGGGCTCCAAAAAATGTGATCAATGGAGTTGCATGACTGTGGTACATGCTGTTTTGTGAACCATGTTTGGCCAATCTGTAATCAACCATTATTTTACAAACGGAATGAGGAAATGGGACACAATGATAACCCTGACAGCTAACACGCTTAAAACAATAATTAATGAAAAGATACAAAATGTTTTTATTCTAACTTCAGTTATCTCACTTCTCACACCTTAAAGGAACTCCACAGCAGTTTGCGTCTACTCGGTGGGGATGATTGAAGAAATATTTGAGAACTCAACCTTCAAGGGCTACAATGAAAAAATCCCCACACCGAGGCCGGGAACGGTAAGAATGTGTTTTGTTTCTGTGTTGACGTGCTGATTACAAATACTTCCCCTCAGGGTTTTATTTTTGTTTCCCGACCTCTTACGCATTCATTCACTTTCAGTGTTGTGAATCCATCACCGTAAATCACATGTCGCAGAGTTGGACTGAAGGAACGTTTACAACAACATGTTACATAAATGGGTGGAAACGTGGAAACAATGTGTCTGTGCTGCTCACACCCATCAAGTGTGGTTCAGTGTTTCCATCTGGATTACAATTGTAGTTTTTTTTTCCCCATGTAAAGTCTATTTAGGTTCAGGCCTGTAGTTAGGGAAGTAAAGGGGGCCCTCAAACATAGCTGTGCTTGTTGCAGTAAACATTGCACTCAGTGAGTCATGACTGCTTTTCCATTTTTCTGTGGTCTTCTTGCTACGTCTTGTAAAGAGGCCGCCCACCATCTATACAGCTTACAGCTCCAGAAAAGAATGTTTCTCATTTATATACAACTTTGGAGATCTTCAGTTTATACACGTTCGAATTGCTTAAGCATCCTTCAAAGTGCATGCATACCCCAAACCACTTTAAATACGCCTGTAAGTGTACAAAACCTTGTGTCCATGTGTGTTTCAGTGCGTGAAAAACAGCAGACACCTGCCTCTGGCCACTGTCAATATGGTGAAGGAATACCCAGAAATGACTGACTGGGTCCACTCCACGCATTATAAAGCTCCGTTTTACATCAGCAGCAACAACTACACCAAAATAGCTGTGGATCGAGTCCAGGCAGCCGACCAACGCATGTATAACATCCTGCTTTTGTCCACTGGTATGTTCTCGTTTGAAAAACATACACTGCTCAACATATTGAAGGTCTTAGTTTATTTTTAAATTCGTACCCTGTGTGTTTCCCTGTTGACCTGGCTTGTAATCACGCATCGTCTGTCGCCAACCTGCTGTCTGCGTGCTGTTCCAACAGATTCTGGAAAAATCCATAAAGTGTTAGAGGCTGGGTCCAAACCTTTCATCATCTCTGAGACGCAGCTCTCCAGCCAGTCAAACATACAATCAATGAAACTCGACTCCAAAAAGGTACACTGCCACTTTGAATGCTATTAATCGTATGTGTTGTCGGTAATTTTTGTTGTCAGCCTCGGCTCCTAGGTGAGAAAACTTTTTTTAATATTAGTTATATTATAGTATAATTGTAGTTAATATTACTTGATTTCTCACAATTGAATATTTTTGAGCAGCAGTGTAAATATGGGTCATAATCAGCTGCTTGGAAAGATGACCTGTTGCTTGTTTTGGTTCAGTCTTCCCGCTGTCATCCCCCACATTTCCTGCCACAGCAACCCACTAATTTCAGCGAACAACTTAAGAACAAATTATACGCCTACCTTCGCCTGCCTTCAATGCACGCAAACCGCAGATAGACAAAGTTAACGACCAGTGAAGAACTCTTTAACTCCTTAGGTGGAGGACACCAAAACAAAGCCAGAAGGACGTATAACTAGCCAATTAATAGCACATTCACTAGAACAGTCTTGTATGGTAATTAAGTTTCAGTGTTATGCTTTTGAGTTGTTGCGCTGCACTCTTGTGGCCATACAAATATTTTATTGCAGGTTTGAATTAATAATACATTTCTATCTTTCTTTCTCCCTTTGCTTAGAAAAAGTTAGTTGTGGGTTTCTCTGAGAAAATTTCTACCGTCGACCTCCAGAGGTGTCAGGATTACAACGTCTCATGTGAAGATTGTGTTCTGGCCCAGGACCCGTACTGCGCCTGGACCAAGTCTGGATGCACCCCGACCGTCCCGTAAGTCTGGACAGCAGTCATTTCTTTTTCTAAATTAGAAAGATCATCACGGGGAACATCAAAATAACTCATCTTTTACAAAAAATGCACTTCATGAAACATGTGTGGATTGTCTTTTTTTCACAGTGAAGGTATTCAAGATGTCATGAACGGGGATATACGTGTGTGCAGGTCATCAGTAAACGGTAACTAAAGATGAGGCTGTTATTCATAATGCACACTTGCTAAGGGCTAAACACATTTTGGTCACACCTCCATTTTATCTTCTTTTCTTTTAGAAAACAATCAAACACGCCGAACCAAACGGGAGACAGTTTCACCATCACCGGTGGAACTGACAGTTCACTCAGTCCCCCTGGGTGTCCCATTCTATCTGTCCTGTCCTATAGACTCTTACCATGCTAGCTACGTTTGGGAGCATGGAGACGAGCGCAGCCCTTGTCTGCAAATGCAGTCTAACTGCCTTCACCTCATCCCCACCATGGCTCAAGAGAACTATGGCAGCTACAAGTGTGTTTCCAAAGAGAAAGACTACACCAAAACGGTGAAGAATTATCAGCTTCAAGAGCAAAGGATCCAAAATACGGATGGCAGAAGCAATACCCCTGTCAGAACTAATGATGCATCAGCTGTTGTGCCCCAGATATGGATGAATGTTGGACTGGCTGTAGCACTGATGGGGATTCTCAGATAGGGTATGCCCAAATTAGTATTAACCATCAACCTGTCCAGGGCCCTTTGTTCTTGTGTTTGCTAATCAGGCCAGGATGCAGGCTTTACTAAAGGAAATCCACCCAAACACCAGTGTAGTTTGCAACTCAACAGCTCAAGCAGGAACTCTCCCACCATGAAATCCTTATTTGTGTGAGTGGTCACATAGCTGTGTTTGGCAGGAAGGTTTTGTTTCAAGTCTGCAGGAACAAGCTTTGTGTTTGAAAGAGAAGCCAGAAGAAGAAAAAGACGTAGGTCTGATGGTAGGAAGCGGCACAACCGGTCAGCAGTGGAGCAGAGTTTGAACGGCCTGAAGGGCCATAATGGTGTTCGTCTCGATCAGCTGACAGGTAATTTGAAGGAAGCCCTTTTACAGTAAGGATGGCTCAGACTGTGTATCTACTGTAACACTAACACCAAAGCATACCATTAAATCGTTGTGCAAAGGCTTCTGGTCAGGGAGCCACAGGCAGAGCAGTCAGCAGTACGTAGGTGCGGTGTTGTTGCAATGGTGTGGTAGTATGTGGGCACAAATTGAGTCCAGCTCTTTGGTCCATTAGAAGTCAGGAAAATGTAAAGTTCCTGTGTAAACTTCCTCTGAGACCACTCCAGTGCACTGATAACAAATTACACAAATATTTAGGGAAGGGTGGAGGCCAGCAGGGACCCCCGACGTTCAGCCGTTCTTTCAACTCTCATGAGATTACCATGAGAAAAAAACATTTTGCAAGACGGTGTCTAACTTCTGACATAATAAGCACCTTGTTTGATTTTCGCATCCACTTCTGGAAAACTGCACTATTTTTCCTTTGAATGTTACATTTACACACAGATATGTCGTTCAATGTTAGCTGCAGTTTTAATTGCCACATTGCACTTGAGGTGGAACAGATTTGAGATGGTGGTTGAAGGAGATAGATAAATATGGGATAATGCAATAAGTCATGGTCCGTAATTAGAGAAATATCTGGCTAAAGTTCACTTAGTAAGCTGATATCAGACATCGTCTTTCAGATGTTACACAATAACTACTAAGCTAATATTTATTATTTAAATTGTATTTTGGTACTGTTGTAACTTATATGTATAAATCTTTGTTTCACACTGGAATTTTTTTATATGGACTAGCAATATGTGTAATGTCAGAAATCTTATATTTTTTTCATAACTGCTTGAACCTGAGAAATGTAAGTGAATTTATTAGATTTGCTAACTACTGATTTGTTGTTTTTTTACAATAAACACTTTTCTCAAGGAGCTTAGTCTCGAGTGGTTTCAAGAATGTCATTTATTTGTCAGTTAGTGGGTTAGGGAGAGGATCGCGCCTTCATCAGGCGTGGCGCTCAGTGACCCACGTGCAATCTGATCAGAGTGCAGACGACACTGTAAGGATCTTTAGTTTAATCTGTCTTATTCCTGGATCTAGAAGTCTGAGCACTGCTAGTGATGACTGGGTGAGTACATCTTGTTTACCCAAGGGGAGGAGATCAAAACAGAACAGAAGTGTATCTGGCCATCTCTCCAAAACAACTCTACTGGAAATCCTGAATTCTCATCAGCCAGCAGCTTGATGACAACTATTGGATCCAAGAAGAACAACCACATTACACATCTACAAACCACAGCTATCTCGGCATGTTTGCGAACAAACCCCCGCTGTAACCATGTTGGTTTGTTTGGATTGTCATCCACAATTTAAGGATGTGTAACCTTTCAACACATCAGTGCCATGACACGGTACAAAGAAGTGGAAAACCACAAATTGTGTCATTGTTTCTTATCCGAGGTTACAACACAGACTTTTGACAGTTGAGTTTAAAACCGTTGTCTGTTCTTGAACACGTGACACTTGAACAGCCCGGTCTGTTCATGTGTGTCTGGCTGTCAGGTCACTTTAATGAAGATCACGGAGTCTTTGGCTTAAGCCGGAACTGACACGGCACCTGACCTGATAGTTAAGTGGCTCCTGTGTTTAGGGTGTTAACTTGGCTTGTAGACTGTTTGCTGCAGAGAATGCTGTTCGTAGTCCTGGAGGAGATGTCAAGTATGTAATACATTCCAGGGTGTACCCCGCTGCTCGCCCAATATCAGCTGGGAACAGCTCCCGCCCAGCCGCAACCCTGGAAAAGGGTAAGTGGTTACAGATAATGGATAGACGGATGGATTTGTGGTTACATAATAAGTCTGCGGTGTCTGCATGAGTCATTGCTTGAGCAGCCCTGTTTAATTAAATCCACCCAAGCAGTAAGATAAAAACAAAAATGTGTCAAATGGTCTCTTGGCAGCCTTGTATTTGGCTTACATAACTACACATCAGTGACATGACTTTCTGTACTTGTATCCCCATCTCTTAAAGGGTAACTCCACCAAGTTAACACATTACAGTGTGTTTACAGGTATAGGGGCATACTACTGCATATGTGGAAACAGTATAAAGCCTTTTTGTGGCTCCAGAGGAAGCTGCATGTAACTAATAAAATGCCTTCATCAATGGCTAAGATGCATTGTGGGTAATGTAGGCACTAGATTTTGAAAAGCAACCCTATTTACACTGTAGGTCCTTATCAAAACAGTAGCACCAGAGATATTGCCTTTTTTCATTCCACGTAAGATTACCCACAATGCATCTTAACCACCGAGTCTGAGTTTTTTCCCCACATATGCAGTGCTCTCCAATACCTGTAAACACACTAGAAGAAAATTGACAGAACAACCCTTTAACAGCAGCTCTTTATCTGGATGGCGCCCCAGTACATTCTTAAATGTGTGTGGTGACCATGAGCTGTGCTGCACTCTGATACGACTGCAACTGGACCTTGATCCCCAGAGGACTTGGACCATGCACACAGCTCTGTGTTTTCCTGTGGTGTGCCTAAAACAGGAACATCTACAGGAAGAGAGACAGACTACAGAAAAACAAACACAAATCAGTCCTCTTTCTCACCAAGGAACCACATGGTCCTTGGCCGGAGCCCTACCCTGTGAATAAACAAACTTTGGTGAATTTCAAATGTACAACATAACACAGATGCACAGCAGGTATGTGAGTCCAAGAATCACTAAAGGCTCTGTCTGTAGTCACAGTCAAGTAACAGCAGAGGTCAGTGTGGCATCACACGACTGATCTAGTCACAACACCAGCCTTCACCTTAAACTGAGTTTATACTTGAGTTTCAACACTAACCCTAGAACCAGAGGATAGGCTCACATTTCTTCAAGATTGTCTAAAACAATACCCACATTTAGAGGGATCGTTATAGAAAATACAATATGAATGGTAATGTTTTTATTAGTGTACATTGACCTGAAATAAGAATTATTTTCTTTTTTAAAGTGAAACTCCCACCAAAAAGCAACAGAGGCTTTATTTGTGCATGTATATGAGTCAAATCTTGGTGTAAAAGCATAATTTCAACGAAAGAGGCACTTTACCGTAGTTTCGTTGTCAGGTCAAGCTAATTTTCAATGGAGTGCAGGGGCACTCTTATGCTAGCATCAAAATCACTACTTTTAAAACACTAAGAAGGATGAAACAACAACAGGTACGAGGTCCACCATTACTCTCCTTCCTGTTAGGTCGCACTCGGGGATCGACTTTTTTCTGCCATGACGGCAGCGCGCCTGAGATGCTACTTCTAATGTGAGTCGTCCAAAAAACTCTCTTTTTAGCAAACTCTGTGTACACGAACAATGTTCTCAATGATCATGTTCCTGTGTAGAGACCCTGGTGATACGAGCAAAGTTTCATGGTGTGTCAAGCCTTCTTAGTGTTTTAAAAATAGCGATTTTGACGCTAGTGTAAAAGTGCCCCTGCACCCCATTGAAAATGAGCTTGCCAGAAAACGAAAAAGTGCCTCTTTCATCGTAATTATGCTTTTACACGAAGGTTTGACTCATATACATTCACAAATAAAGCCTAGGTTGCTTTTTGGAGTTTCACTTTAACTTGGAATAAGACTGTCATATCTACAGAGGGAGCGGGTCCTCGTCCAGGGAGTCTGCTGTTTCCACAGTGGTCCAAGACATGCAAACCGAACCACGGCTCCGGTGAGGGCATTTAAATGTTAAGCGTTTTTAGCGGCCACTGTAGGATCTCCTACATGCTCGCAATCTGCAGCCTCACCACTAGATGCCACTGAATCCTGCACACTGGACCTTTAGGGAATCTATTCCTGACATGCTTCCAATGATAGCTGTGGGTGGGGGCATTCCCAGGTCCCCTTGAGGTTTAATCAGTCTGAGTGAATCAAGCACCCAATCAGCCATGTGAGGGTCCAGCCCAAAGTGAGGTAAGGCAAAACTGTCCTCACTGCCATGGTGTTAAACTCTGGACACACCAGAGGGAGTCAAACACACTGGGATGGTGGGAGCACGCCTTTGATTTCCGGTCACATACGAAAAAAAAAACATTCGTAAACTACTCTGTCACTAATTTCGTGGGGTGTGCTGCACATGAGTTGTGCACTGTAATTCCCCGGTGCTGTGCTTGTCTGAGCTGCCAGGAAACACAGAGTTCATGCTGCAGTTCACCAGACGATGGCAGCATCTGAGCAAGAAACAAGCCCCGTCAAACACCAACGCAGAGCCGTATGACTCAAATGATTAAGGAGCAACAATGACCAATAATGTTGATTAAAAATAATAATAACTGGTTTAAACACAAACATTCAAAACAAACCAGTGGATTACTTCGCCTACAAATAAGCCTGCGCAGTCTCCATGTGCACATCTGAGAATAACTCTGAGGGGATGAAGAGTGAGACATTTATGACTGACTTTAAATCTGTTTGTATTAGCTTTGTATGCCACTTCCGGTTGTAACACATTCACTAAAGCTTACAAATCAGTCGACACGTCACTGTTTCACTGAGATGCCAACAAATGATCCGTAACGAGGCTCAAGATTTGGGGCTCTGTTCTCTCAGTCTGTTGTCAGTCCTTTGTTTGTTTCATGTGTGCTGTGTCCTTTTAATTATTAAGTGCCATTTATTTATTTATTTCATAGTGCAGCAGTTCAGGAAATGGTATCTACAGCTAACCTTAAAATCTGTCAGTGCGTTTTGGAAACTCTGGGCCTTAAATTAAAGACAATAGGCTGCAGCCAAACCGAATGAGGTCAAAGATTACGCTCGGGGTCGGGCTGATAAATTAAACATCGGTTGTTAAATTATGAATGTTTTGTTTGAGGAGGGTGGAGGGACCCGGAGCTTCTGTATCTTTAATAGTGAGGAGAGAGATGGGAGAGGCTGCGCGTTCACGCCTCCTTTTCTCGCTCCGCTGCGGCGGGAACGCGCACAGGCTCCCACACTCGCCGGAGAGGAAAAAAGCGCCGACGGACTGCAACAGCGACTCACCGGGAAAAATGACCCCTCCGCCGCCCTTCATCACCGCCGTCGACGCCCGCAGAAGTCATGTGAAAGGACCCGCAACAAACGAGGACCCGAGTTTGTTCCACCATTAAAACTTGTTTCAGAGGATTTTTTTTTTTTTAAACTCCGAGAGTGATTAATAAGAAGAATTGAAGTTAACACTGGACAGGTAAGAGGATTCAGGAGTGAATGAGGCTGTGAATGGAGGTAAAAGATGAAGAAAAAAGGAGTTTGAACGGAATCTGAATAGAAGCTGAGGTGGAAAACATCGCCCCGTGGGTCAGATACAACTGTGATCAATAACAAGGGCATCCGCTCGTGCAAGATGCTCAATCTCCGCGTACACTGATAATGAAAATGATTTTTCTTTTCTTTTTTTTTAAAGTCTTGCTGAAAGTAAAATGTGTCTGACTCGACCGCTCAAATCAAAGCTTTCATGTCTGTAGACAGCGCCCGTTTGTCCGCACCGGACTGTGGAGACGCGCACAGAGCCGGAGGCACCGACTGACCCGCACATTGCTGCAAACATGACACGCAGCATGTGTGTTTTCATAAAGTGCACGGATGTCCTAGACGCTCTTAAAAAAATTTATACACATGCACACATGTATATTTGTCGTGCAGTGCATTGGTGCCCTGCGAAACAAAAGGGAACTTTGCATGTGATGCCTTCAGATTGTGTGACAGCAGCAGCAGTTGTGGTCTTCAACCTAATTGTTTTTGTTTCCACTTTTCTTTGTTTTTACGAGTTTCTAATGTGATTTTGAGTTGTGCCAAGGCGCTTTAATGTCCCTTTAACAAGCACTGGTCACTCAGTGAGAAACATTTCAGCTGATAGTAGATATAAAAGCTTCCACAGTGCATTTCCGCCTCTGTAATGGACATAATGGATGCAATGTGACCATCTGATAGAAATGTTACCTTTGGCTAATGTCTGCTTCTTCTTACTCGCAGGTGCAGAAAAATGGCGAGGCGCCTGCTGCAGCTCATCGCCTTGTGGACTACTCTGATTGGCATTGCTCAGTGCTGCCCAGAGCTCTGCAGCTGCCAGGATAAATTTGCCCACCAGTTTGCCGACTGTGCTTACAAAGACCTGCTGGTGGTACCTGTGGGTCTCCCTTCCAACGTGACCACCGTGAGCCTTTCCGCCAACAAGATCAAGTTGCTGAAAAGCAAAAGCTTCGTCGGCATCACGCAGGTCACCTCTCTCTGGCTGGCCCACAATGAGATTGTTACCATAGAAACGGACACCTTGGCCCCCCTGATCCAGCTCCGCAACCTGGACATCAGCCACAACAAAATAGTGAACTTTCCGTGGGTGGACCTGCACAACCTCACCGCCCTGCAGCTTCTGAAAATGAACAACAACGAGATGATCAACCTTCCAAAGGATGCCTTCTCCACCCTCAAAGACCTGAGGTCGCTGCGCATCAACAACAACAAGTTCACCACCATCGTGCAGGGGACCTTCAGCGCCCTCTCCTCCCTGTCACACCTTCAGATTTTCAACAACCCCTTCAGCTGCTCCTGCAGCCTCGAGTGGCTCAGGGACTGGATCGCGGTTACCAAGATTTCCGTCCCCGAGCCCAATTTGATTCTGTGCGAGGCCCCTGAGCACCTGAAGGGGACGCTGGTTACAAACGTTCCCAAACTGGAGTGTAGTGCCCCTACTGTCGCAATAACATACGAGCCCGACATCGAGAGCACAGAGCTCTTCGAAGGGCACATGGTTATCTTAAACTGTGTGACGACTGGGAGCCCCAGACCGCAGGTCACCTGGGAGGTGATCGCAGGAAATCAAAACCATCTCTTCCCCTTGCCCACCGCCGGAGAGATGAATGACTTGCCAATTAATGATAAAACAACCAACAATCGATTCCTCATCTTTAGAAACGGCTCTCTCATCATCCCCCTAATGAGTAAAAAGGAAGATGGAAACTACAGCTGCTCTGCGGTGAATGATCTAGGTAAAGTGGAGAGCCGTGTTAAAGTGGTTATGGCAGCCACCCAAAAACATGTCAGCGACTCAAAGTCCGATTCTACGGTGGACAAGATCCGTCCATCTGCTAAAAAGCCTGCAGAGCCTGGCAGCACCGGTAACAATGTCATCAACTGGCCTAAGGACGATAAAACCTCAAAGAGCAATCATGAAGGTGGGACGGACAAAAATGGCGGCACCGGGACGGTTGATGGCCCCAAAGGGGCGGCCAAGGACCCCAGCTTTGCGAGCAAGTGTGGCGTGAGAGACAGCAGTGAATACATCTCCAATCACGCCTTCAACCTGAGCCTGGATGACCTGAAGCAGTACACTTTTGATTTTGGTGTTATTGCTCTGGAGGTGTCAGAGACGGAGGCCAAAGTGCAGCTGAACCCGCTGCAGCTTCCCAGCAGCAAGTCGAACCTTCATCTCAGTCACGCTGAAAACCAGGAAACTGTGAATAAAGAGCCTTTGGGTCTGTTCCAGTCCTCGTCCAGCAAAACCACCTTAGACATGCTCTACCTCTGCGTGAACACGGGTAACGGACACTCTATGGTTCAGTGGTCCAACATCGAGGAGGGGGTTAACGCCTACCGCTTCCATGATTTACAGCCCGGCACCAACTACACACTTTGTCTCACCTATGGGGGGCAGGACTGCCAAGTGCAAGTCGTCTTCACAACCAGGAAGAAGATCCCCTCCCTGCTGATCATCGTGGTTGTCAGCATTTTCCTTCTGGGCCTGGCCACTGTGCCCCTGCTGGGGGCCACCTGCTGCCATTTGTTATACAAGTACCAAGGGAAGACCTACAAGCTGATCATGAGGGCCCAGAATCCGGATCAGATGGAGAAGCAAATGGCCGAAGAGTTTGATCGCAGGGCGTCTTTCGTGGAGTCCGAGAAAACCTTCAACCCCAGCGAGCTGGGCGAGGGGGAGGGGGAGCCCGAGGGCGAGGAGGGAGACGACGGAGAGGGAGAGGCCGAGGGGAGCGTGGTGACGGAGTCCATCCCCGGGTCGTCGTCCAAAACCAACCCGGAGGAGTTCGAGGTGGGCTCGGAGTACAGTGACAGGTTACCGCTGGGAGCGGAGGCGGTCAACATCTCGGAGGAGATCAACGGCAACTACAAGCAGCCGAGCCGCTGAGCTCCGCCGACGTCCGCCAGCGTAATGTAAAATATTTTACTTTTAAGTAGCCTACATGCAAGCAGGTAACTCACCCGCCATTACCACGCGTGAAAACTGATGGTCTGTGGATCTTTCAATTACATTTTTTTTTGTATTTTTTAACCTCAGACAGTATATTCCGCCAATCACCTGAGATTGTGACTTGATTCATGTGACATGTGTAATCTCCACTGTAAGGTTAAAACAAGCAACATGACAGTTTACAGCGCAAGCACAGCTTTCTACGGTTTTGTAAGACCTCAAAAAAACTGACAGGAAAGCAGCAAAAATATCAAATGTTTCCTCACGCAGCGGCGGGCAGGGCGCAAATTGTGCAAAAAGAGGGAGTAATTGAAGGGTAAACAAAAAAAAAGGAGATTAAATCACCGTTTTGGAGCACAATACATCAAAAGTGCCACATGTTTTAAAGCCATTTTTAAATAAACTGACATCAGGGACCAGTTTTTATTTATTTATTTATTTTTTTTTAAAGCTGTCTGCGTCTCGGTGCGTAAATGTGGGTGAGCCTCGACCAGTCTCCATCCTCTCAGGTGTCGGCTCACACACGACAGTGGTCGCAGATTTTGAAAAGCTGATATTTGATCAAATCAAACCACATGCGCACATTTGGTGTCGGTGTTAATCGCGCCTGACCTGCCCGCTGCGAGTCCGAAAATAAAAGGGCAAAAAAAAAAAAAAGGGAAATTTCACTTTTTTTTTTTCCTCTCTCTTCCTCCAGCTGTGCTGTGCTTGACGGGAAATCTCCAGGTTATTTCCCAACAAACATGTTGTTTGTTCGACGTGATGTTAAGGCTTTAAAAAAAATAATAATAACAATGTGCGACTTTTAACCTCTCGATCAACGGGTGCTTGCTTTAAAAACTCTCGCTTTATACAATGAACGTGTCCATGGCATGTCACACGTAGTTCCTTGTGTGGTTTTTATTAGTGTAGTCTAGGGGACTTTAGATGTTACTGTCGACCTGTGATGTAAAGCCATGTGAATTGAAAAATATTCTCTCTCTTTTTTTTATGAAAGTAAGTTTTCTATGAAGCCTCGACAGCAGGACGCATGTGTGTCCGGCGGCTTCACTGTCTTGTAATTTGATGCCTATAGTGAGTTTTTTGTGTACTGTTGTAAAACGAAACGAAAAAAAAACAAACAAAACCTTGATCTTTGAATATTTTTTGATA